>CM037633.1:38744795-39172295 GCA_015227895.2 Colaptes auratus
TGGTGGAGTCACCATCATTGGAGGTGTTCAGGAGGAGACTTGATGGGGTGCTTGGCTGCATGGTTTAGTTGTTTAGGTGGGTTGGATTGGTTGATAGGTTGGACACAATGATCTTGAAGGTCTCTTCCAACTTGGTCCATCCTATCCTATCCTATCCTATCCTATCCTATCCTATCCTATCCTATCCTATCCTATCCTATCCTATATGCAGAGTTTGCTTAGCATTGTAAATCCAAGTGAATACAGAATTACACCCAAAGGAAGCAAGGAATAGATTCCTCTGAACTGAGATGACCACTATCTACTATTACCAAAGTACTTTAAGTTAATCCATTGCCTGAATACCACTTATAAGCCAATTTTAAGACAATTCTTCTACCATCCTGTTATGATGACAAGTAATTCAGTGTGGGAAGTCGAAAAAGGAATCACAATGGAAGGTGCAGATGGCCTTCATGTTTGTGGAGGTGGGAAAAACATTTAGCACAAGCAACCTGGCTGGTAAATAGTAGAGGTTCAGTGAATTGAGCTGGACCAGCACACTCAGATCTGCTACAGAAAGTAGACGGTGATAGAGTTCCTGTTGTTAGAGAAAAGAATCTGTTAGGTAAAACTGTTTGGGTATTTTCTCCCTCAGGAGAGGCTAAACCTGTCCGAGGGGTGGTTTCAGCTGAAGGTCCGGGTCACACTTATTGGGTAATGCAAGAGAATGGTGAAATTCAGTGTATTCCACAAAGAAATCTAACTTTAGCTGAAAGAGTTTAATTTCAGAGTGTTGTACAGCTACATTGCACCCAAAGGAAGAATCCATGAGGAATCTATGGTGCGCAAACCCTGAGAACCCTGAGAGCCCTGAGTCAACTGAGAGTCCCTGATCCCCTTTCTTCATTCCTCTGCAGAGAAACAAACTGTTCTCTGTTTTCTTGTTTCCTGATTTTCTTGGACTTTTGAATCATCTACATCTGAGGATAGCCAGAATGGACTATGAACTTTACTTACAAATTGTAGATATTGTTTTAGATTAGATGGACAGTACAAACAGCCAATGAAATTGTTTAGAAGGGGTGGATTGTGACAGTTTTAGGCTGTGCCTTTAAGAAAAGACAGCTACAGAATTCTCTAGCTGAATGCTTTGGTGTAAAAAGGCAAACAAAGATAATTCTAAATGAATTTAATTGGTAGATTAGTAGGAATGTAACTTTAA
The DNA here is from genome assembly GCA_015227895.2 of Colaptes auratus. Classification (NCBI taxonomy): domain Eukaryota; kingdom Metazoa; phylum Chordata; class Aves; order Piciformes; family Picidae; genus Colaptes; species Colaptes auratus. The sequence continues at coordinate 38,746,000 of CM037633.1, forward strand.
GGATTTTAGTCTGAGTTCAGTCTGTGCAGCTGTTTTCTTTCTGTTCTGTTCTTGGCCAGTGCTGGTGCTGACCTTGGACTAATGAGATAAGAAACTAACTTTTTTTCCCCCCTTAACATCTGCTTTGAACTAACAAAATTTCCCTTAATATCCATTTTCTCTCTTTAATCCTTTTTGGGCAAAGGGGAGGAAGGGGGAAAAGGGGTTTTGGGGGGAACCCAGAGGGGGAATTCTCCTCTGGGGGGAGTTTCTGTGTTACATTCTTTCCTGTATACTTTTGGATACCTTAAATACTGTATATTTTGTATATGTTCATTGCATTTCATTCTGCTTGTAAAATACAGCCTTTTCCATTTGCTTCTCTGACTGAGTTAGCTGTGGTTTGTCTGGTGGGAGGATTGAACTTTCTCACTACCACAAGGTGATAAAGGGATGTTGTACCTCCAAACTAGGTGAGAAAGGGATGGGAGTTAAAAATAACAAAGTACTGCCTCTTGGAAATGGATGGGAAGGCAACTGGGGAAAGTGGAACTGTAATATTTACAAGTGTCTCAATAAATAGCCTCTGGCTCCGCAGGTCTGGGCCATTTTGCCCACTCCGTGGCAGTGGTCACCTCCTCGCAACTACTCTAACTGCTCTGCAATCTGTGTTGAGACCAGCAGCTCCAGGATCAACATACCACTTGATATGCTCAGGAAAACCCAAACTTCAGGCCATGAAGGATTTATCTGTATGCATTTGTGTGGGAACCAGTATAACAAACATCTTGGTCTAGCAATAGGTGCTACAATTATAAACATGGCTAATACCTGGAAGACATTTCTGGCAAGATCATGAGATAGGAAGCATCAGCATCATGAATTCTAGAAGTAATTTGAAACATATTTGCTGATCTAGTGAGGCAACTAGGAATCCAATGGTTTTCTTCTTTAAAAAAAGCCATTATTTAAGCACTGACTAAACACTGGTGTTATTTATCAGCTTGTGTAATAAAAATAGCTGTTCCCACACTTGGTGCTCACATTACTCTCCACTTCAGGAAGACCTTCAGAGGCCAAACCACTAGCTGCTTACATCCTGCATTTTCTTTAAAGGCTACAGTAGCATTAAGCACGTGGCTGCTCCAAGCTGTTTTCCAGTATATACTCTATTTCTAATGGAGTGCTTAGAGCTGTGTGCTGTGAGGGGCTGCAGCACTTAAAAGCATTTTAAGGAATATTAAACTTTTTATCTGTCATTTCTGTCCTTTACTGCCATAGTCTTTATACATCTCTCAGAACATCCTGTCTGATTGGCATAATTAGAGTACAGACATGGGATAATGTCACTGCCCTCTTTCTCAGAAAAATCCTAGAAGTAATAGGTCAAGAGAATAATCTTGGGGGGTACTTGAACTTGTGAGGATTAGAGGGTGGGAAGAGAGAGAGAAGAGCAAGAAGATTCAAGTCTCAGGATCGCAATATGTAATCTTACACCTGGTAAGCAGATTAGAGCTGGAAGAATACTGCTTTGTCTGTCTGGCCAATTACAGTTATTTGATTCAGAGATTATTTGAATAGATCTTTATTTTTCACTACAGTGACAAAAATGTTACTTCTGGTCAAACCACTACTACCAATTTTGAATTTTTTTATTCATTACTTTTTCTTTATCATTTCAAATGACAAAATGAAAAACGTCTAGACCAAACCCTTTGTTTACCAAATGCAGTCTCCTACCTTAAGTCAATCTATATAACATCTTCCATCAGGAAGATGCATGATGCATCCTAGACTGCAACAGGTAGAGGGAAATGAAGTGCTTTTACACAGACATGCACACATACACATGGTATCTAAATACAGAAGTAATTAAAATAAACAAAGAAATTGATTAAGGATCATTTACTTGCCTAGATATATTTTTACACAGTCTACATCTAAAGTTAGTTATGAATCATACAATTCCAGTCTTTGCCCTTAAACAAAGCCTTTAGATCTATTGCCCTCTACAACTGCCTGAAAGGAGGTTGTTAAGAGGTGGATGTTTGTCTCTTCTCCCTAGTAAGAAGTGATAAGATGAGAAGAAATGGCCTCAATCTGAAGCAGGGGAGATTTAGATTGGATTTTAGAACAAACTTCTTCACTGAAAGCATTATCAAACATTGGAACAGGCTCCTCAGGGAGGTGACTGGATCACCATCCCTGGAGGTGTTTAAAAGATGTATAGATCTGGTGCTAAGAGATATGGTTTAGCACCAGACTCAGTGGAATTAAGTAATGGTTGGACTCGATGATCTTGAAGGTCTTTTTCAATCAAAACAGTTCTATAATGCTGTGATCTTTCAAATCCAAGCTCACTTAAAAATAAAAGAAGTAACATCCCTCTGGAATGTTATTATTGTGTAATGCTTCTGGTGACAATGTTCAGCACACATTTTAACTTCTGCATTTTCCTGCGCAACAAATGGAAAAATATATCATGTAATTGAACTAAAGCTCAAAGAATTCAGAATATAAGCATCTGCCCTTGAAAAAGTAGGGAAAAAAAAGAAGAAAAAAATCCAAACAAACAAAGAAACAAAAAAAAACCCAAAACCACCCTGAAAGGAAGTAGAAAGATTGAGAATAAAAAAACATGTAGTGGAACTGAAGGAATGGGTTTTGCTTGATAGAAAGAAGAGGGAACAGAAGAAGGAACATAAAAAAGGTAAATTCTTCTCTCTGCTGCTGAAGAGGATACTATCCAATAGATGGTGATGTACAAAACCACAATCAGCTGAAGCTACAACAAAGACAATCAAGGCATATAACAGGGAGACCTTTTCCAATCTTACATCGATGAAAGGCAGCAATAAGAAGCTTGTAGTCTCCTTCAATAAGAGTTTTAAGCATCTTTGACAAAACCTCTGTCAGGGCTGGTGTAAGAACAGTACATCCTGCATCAGTGCAGACAGCTGAATGAAAAGATCTCTGGGGGTCATTTCCATAAGTGCTATGATATCTGCAGGTAACATATTAGAATATGCTATTTGTCCCACTTCATGTTCCAGTTACAACACTCCCTGCAGGGCAGAAAAAAGTTAAATCTTTGATTTAAGCACAGTCAACACCTGTAAATTCTTTTAGAGAGTTAAAAGGTGGAAAAAAAAACAAATAGCCCCAGAAGCGTTGACTCTTGTTACCCACACTTGTATTGAAGTAACATGGAATCACAGAATTGTTAGGGTTGGAAGGGACCTCAAGAACCAAATTCCCCTGCTATGGGCAGAGACTCCTCACACTCGATCAGGTTGCTCACAGCCACATCCAGCCTGGCCTTCAAAACCTCCAGGGATGAGGCTTCCACCACCTCCCTGGGCAACCTGTGCCAGTGTCTCACCACCCTCATGGGGAAGAACTTCTTCCTAACATCCAATCTGAATCTACTCATTTCTAGTCTTCCTCTCTTCTCCCTAGTCCTATCATTACCTGACACACTAAAAAGTCCCTCCCCAGCTTTCTTGTAGCTCCCTTCAGATACTGGAACGTCACAATAAGGTCTTTTTGGAGCCTTCTCTTCTCCAGACTGAATAGTCCTAACTCATAGTAGAGCAGCTCCAGCCCTCTGATCATCCTCATTGGCCCTTCTCTGGTGCTTGGGATTTGCCCTGACCCACATGCAGGACCGTACACTTGGTCTTGTTGAACCTCAGGAGGTTGTCATGGGCTCACCTCTCCAGCCTGTCAAGGTCCCTCTGGGTGGATCCCTTCCCTCCAGCATGTCTGCTGCACCACACAGCTTGGTGTCATCAGCAAACTTGCTGAGGGTGCACTCAATGCCACTGTCCATGGCACCAACAAAGATGTTGAACAAGCCTGGTCCCAGGACTGATCCCTGAGGGACTCCACTTGTCACTGGCTTCCATTTGGACATGGATCCATTGACAGCCACTCTTTGGGTGCAGCCATCAAGCCAGTTCTGTATCCACTGAATGCTCCATCCATGGAATCCATCCTGCACCAGCCTGCAGACCAGGATGTGGTGCAGGACAGTGTCAAAGGCTTTACTCAGCTCCAGGTCAATGACCTCAGTTGCTCAGCCTGCATCTCTTGATGTTGTGACCTTGTCACAGAAGGCCACCAGGTTTGTCAGGCAGGATTTGCCCTTGGTGAAGCCCTGCTGATTGTGCCCAATCACCTCTCTGTTATTCTTCTGCCTCAGCAGTGCCTCCAGGAGGATCTGCTCCATGATCTTACCAGGCACAGAGGTGAGACTGCCTGGCCTATAGTTCCCTGGGTCATTCCTTTTCTCTTTTTGAAAATGGGAGTTATATTTTCCCCCTTTCCAGTCCCTGGGGACCTCCCCAGACAGCCAAGACTTTTGGAATATAATAGAGAGCAGCTTAGCAACCTCCTCCCCAGCTCCCTCAGCACCCCTGGGTGTATCCCATTGGGTCCCATGGACTTGAACACTTTCAGGTTCTTCAGATGGTCACAACCTGATCCTCACCCACCATGGGCAGTTCCTTCTTCCAGTCCCTGCCATTATCTTCTGTTATTCTGGGAATGCTGCTGGAGCACTTGCCAGTGAAGACTGAGGTAAAGAAGTCCTTGAGAACCTCAGCCTTCTCCATGTCACTGGTCACCAGCTCACCTGTTTCCTTTCTGAGGGGGCCCCACACCTTCCCTAGGCTTCTTTTCACCATTAATATACCTATAGAGATTTTTACTGCTCCCCTGGCTCTCCCTGGCAGATTTAATTCTAACTGAGCTTTAGCTTTTCTAACCAGGGCTCTTGCTGCTCAGGCAGCTTCCTTACATGCCCCCATTCCAGCTGTCCTTTCTTCCACTCCTTGTAGAGTTTCTTTTTGTGTGCCAGTGTGTCCAGCAGCTCCTTGCTCATCCAGGCAGGTCTCCTGGCATTCTTTCCTGCTTTCCTCTTAGTGGGTATACTTTGCTCCTGGGCATGGAGGAGGTGATCCTTGAACACTGACCAGCTGTCCTGGGCCCCTCTTCCCTCTAGGGCTTTGTCCCATGATACTTTGGCCAGCAGATCCCTGAAGTGATCAAAGTCTGCATGCCTAAAATCCAGGACTGCAAGCTTGGGATACATCCTCCTGGTTGCTCTGAGGATCTTAAATTGACCTTATTGCTCTCTACAACTACCTGAAGGGAGATTGTAGACAGGCAGAGGTTGGTCTCTTTTCCCAGGCAGGCAGCACCAGGACAAGAGGACACAGTCTCAGGCTGCGCCAGGGGAGGTTTAGACTGGATGTTAGGAGGAAGTTCTATACAGAGAGTGATTGTCCATTGGAATGGGCTGCCCAGGGAGGTGGTGGAGTCACCATCAGTGGAGGTATTCAGGAGGAGACTTGATGGGGTACTGGGTGCCATGATCTAGTTGTTTAGGTGGGTTGGATTGGTTGATAGGTTGGACGCGATGATCTTGAAGGTCTCTTCCAACCTGGATTTATTGTATTGTATGGTCACTGCAGCCAAGGTTATCCCTGAGCCTCACATTGTTCACCAGCCCTTCCCTATTGGTGAGAACAAGGTCCAGCACAGCCTTTTCTTGTTGGTTCCTCTACCATTTGGAGGAGGAAGTTGTCTTCTATGCAGTCCAGGAACATCCTGGATTGCTGGTACCTGGCTGTGTTGTCCCTACAGCAGATGTCAGGGTGGCTGAAATCCCCCATGAGCACCAGGGCCTGTGAACGTGAAGCCACTTCTGTTTGCCTGTGGAGTGCCTCATCTGCTTGGTTCTGCTGGTCAGGGGGCCTGTAGCAGACCCCTACAGTAACATCTCCTTCCCCTGGCTTCCCTTTAATCTTCACCCATATGCTCTCAACCAGCTCATCATCCTTGCCCAGGTGGAGCTCCACTGATTCCATCTGGTCACTGATATAGAGAGCAACACCTCCTCCCCTCCTGCCCTGCCTGTGCTTCTTAAAGAGCTGGTCCCCATCCCTCCCTACATGCCAGTCATGGGAATCATCCCACCAAGTGTCAGTGACAGCCACTATGTCATAGCATTCCAGCAGCACAGTGCTCTTAATTCATCCTGTTTGTTGCCCAGGCTGTGTGTATTGGCATAGAGGTACTTCAGCTGTGCTGCAGTGCCACCCTCTTAGGTGAATCCCCCTTGATTCCCTTGGGGTGTCCCAGTGCTTCATCCTTGGCTTGCTTCAGGGCAACAAGCTGAGAGCCCTTGCTAGCATCCACCCCTCTGCCTGTGGTGAGCATGCTAAATGTGATACCATCAGTGGTACCATGAGACACTGGATTTGCAGAATAATACACATACATTTTGAGGCTGCCCTTCAAATGCAGAGAAACATAATTAAGTTCCACTCAGAGGGCTCCATGATGCAGCAGCCACAGAACGTGCACAGCCCATCAGACATGCAGCAGACCGCGCTGCCGAGCCGGCGTGCCGCTCTCACGCACAGTTGCGTACATTTACCAAGCCTTCTTCACGTGAAACCACTTACAGCTTCTGCTTCAGAAATCAATGGTTCTGTCATACATTTGTTACAAGAAGTGATTAAAATGTCCATTTTTCAATCAGGAAAACAAAAATCGATGCAAAAGGCTCATTTACTGCAGATAAAGGAGACTGAAAAGGCTGTGGTGATAGCTGGGGCCAGAAAGAGGCTTTGAGAAAGAGCCACACAAAGGGAAGAGGAGGCGTAAGAAGTTTTGTCTTCTAGAGAGGTAGGATGTGAAGCAGCTCATGAAAGTGAAGAAGAGGGCAGTGAGCTTTATGTGTCTAGAAAATGAGATTTTAAAGAAAGCTTAAATATCCTGGACTTAGTTAACTGCAGGAAATGAAGACTAAGGTCATGATAACCATTTTCAGCCGTGTCAGAAGGCCCCTTTAAGGGCTATGGGATGACCTTCATACCTCTATCAGGTAGAACAAAGACAACATTTAGGTTGGAAGGATGCTTAATAGTAAGGAGAGTGAAGCAGGAGGACTTATTTTCTGTATCCATCACTGACTCACCTATTTCAATAGTTATTAGCTATGCTACAAATATAAGCAATCTAATTGTGTCAAGGACATGGTCTTAATGACTGCCAAAGTTCATTTGGGAGCTTTCCACATACTGCCAAGCTAACACATCCATGTCTTTAAAGAGGTGTGTGCACAAAACTAGTTTCATTCTTTAAATATGCTTCACTGGCTCTCTTGGGCAGAGCAACCATCTTTACAGAGCTGTGTGGAGGTAGGAAAAGTCACATACATTAAGTTTTAAAAATAAAATAATCCCAAGCACCAGCACTGCTGATCCCTGTGTTAACTAATAGAGAAGGACTGGTTGGAGACATTAAGGCTGGGAACAGCCTTGGTGACAGTGATCATGGCACGGTGGAGTTTAGTATTATACTGGGTAGAAGCAGAGCATTAAGTAGGATTACAACCCTGGACTTCCACAGGGCTAACTTTGTACTCTTCAAATATATACTTGCAGGCATCCCATGGGCTAGGACTCTAGGGCAAAGGAGCCCAAGAAAGTTGGACAATTTTTAAATGTCACTTCCTCCAAGCCCAAGCTAGGTGTGTTCCCTTGAGCAGAAAATCAGGTAGATGTTCTAGAAGACCTGCATGGCTGAGCAAGGAGCTTCTGAAGGAAATCTCATGGAAGAAAGAAACTTACAGTTCATGGAAGAAGGGACTTGTCAGTTGGGAGAACTATAAAGAAGCTGTCAGGACATGTAGGAAGGCAACAAGGAAGACCAAAGCCCTCTTAGAATTAAAACTGGCAAAGGAAGTAAAAGAGAACAAGAAGAGCTTCTTCAAATATATCAACAGGAAAAGGAAGAATAGGGAAGGTGTGAGCCCACTGCTGAATGAAGTGACAGCCCTGATAACTGAGGATGCAGAGAAGAAAGAGTTGCTGAATACCTGCTCTGCTTCAGTCTTTACTCCTAAGACCAGCCTCTGTGAACTCCAGACCCTGGATGAAGGAGAGAAAGCCTGGAGGAGGGAAGACGCTCCACTGGTCGGTGAAGACTGGGTTAAGGAGCAATTACATAAACTGAATATTCACAAGTCCTTGGGCCCTGATGAGGTACACCCAAGAGTGCTGAGAGCGCTGCCTGATGCTGTTGCTCTGCCACTCTCTATCAGTTTTGCCAAATCCTGGCAGACAGGAAAGGTGCTGAGGACTGGAGGAGAGCCAATGTCACTCCAGGCTTCAAACAGGGCAAGAAAGAGATTCCTGGGAACTATAAACCAATCAGCCTCACCTCCATCCCTGGGAAAATGATGGAGCAGCTCATTCTAGAGGTCATCTCTAGGCACATGGATGAGAAGAAGGTTATCAGGAGTAGTCAACATGGATTTAGCATGCTTGACTAATCTGATAGTACTCTATAATGCCATAACTGAATGGGTAGATGCAGGGGGAGCAGTGGATGTAGTCTACCTTGATCTTAGCAAGGCTCTTAACATTGTCTCCCACAACATCCTTGTGAGCAAGTTCAGGAAGTGTGGGATAGAAGAACAGACAGTGAGAAGGATTAGGAACTGGTTACAAAATAGAGTGCAAAAAGCAGTGGTCAATGGTGCCCAGTCCAGCTGGAGAGCTGTAACTAGTGGACTCCCCCAGGGGTCAGTGCTGGGTCTGGTCCTGTGCAACATCTTCATCAATGACACTGATGATGGAACAGACAGACAGAGTGTCTGCTCAGCAAGTTTGCTGCCCATACCAAACTGGGAAGCTTGGCTGATACATCTGAAAGCTGTGAGGCCATTCCATGAGACCTGGACAGACTGAGAGCTGGGCAGAACCGAATGAGGTTCAACAAGGATAAGTGCAGGGTCCTGCATGTGGGGAGGAATAACAAACTACACCAGCACAGGTTGTGAGGTGATCTGCTGGAGGGCAGCCCAGTGGAGAAGGACCTAGAAGTCCTGGTGGATAACAAGTTATCCACAGGCCAGCAATGTGCCCTTGAGGCCAAGAGGGCAAATGGTACCCTGGGGTACATTAAGATGTGTGTGTCCAGCAGATCCAGGGAGGTTCTTCCCCTTTACTCTTCCCTAGTGAGACCACACATGCATTAGGAATAGTGTGGCCAGCAGGAGCAGGGAGGTCATTCTGCCCCTGTACTCCACATTGGTTAGGCCACACCTTGAGTCCTGTGTCCAGTTCTGGGCCCCTCAGTTTAAGAAGGACATTGAGACACTTGAACGTGTCCAGAGAAGGGCAACAAGGCTGGGGAGAGGCCTTGAGCACAGCCCTGTGAGGAGAGGCTGAGGGAGCTGGGGTTGCTTAGCCTGGAGAAGAGGAGGCTTGAGGGGCGACCTCATTGCTCTCTACAACTACCTGAAGGGTGGTTGTAGCCAGGAAGGGGTTGGCCTCTTCTCCCTAGCAACCAGCACCAGAACAAGGGGACACAGTCTCAAGCTGCACCAGGGGAAGTTTAGGCTCGAGGTGAGGAAAAAGTTCTTCACCAAGAGAGTGATTTGCCATTGGAATGGGCTGCCCCGGGGAGGTGGTGGAGTCACCGTCCCTGGAGGTGTTCAAGAGGGGATTGGATGTGGCACTTGGTGCCATGGTCTAGTCATGGGGTCTGTGGTGACAGGTTGGACTCGATGATCTTCGAGGTCTCTCCAACCTTAGCGATACTGTGATACTGCGATACTGCGATAATGTGATTTCAAAATGTAGAGCTGTTTTGGTAATGGTTCTCTGAGTCATTAACTGTGCATTATGAAGTTCAAAGCATAGAACTTCTTGGCATGTAGTCTCCATCTGCTGCAAAACAGTGCTCAATCTAAGACAAGGAGGAAGCAATCTAAATGTTAAAGTTTCAATGGTATGCTGCCTGGTAAACTAAATCAAATGCTTGTTTCCTTTTAAACAGATGAGGTATTTGTATAGACAGATTAGTAGGCAATCTTCAAACTGCAGTGCCACAGGCTGGGGACAGAGTGCCTGGAGAGCAGCCAGGCAGAAAGGGACCTGGAGGTACTGGTTGACAGCCAGCTGAACATGAGCCTGCAGTGTGCCCAGGTGGCCAAGAATGCCAATGGCATCCTGGCCTGCATCAGGAACAGGGTGGCCAGCAGGAGCAGGGAAGTCATTCTGCCCTGTACTCAGCACTGGTTAGGCCACATCTTGAGTCCTGGGTCCAGTTCTGGGCCCATCAATTTCAGAAGGACATTGAGACGTGTCCAGAGAAGGGCAATGAGGCTGGGGAGAGGTCTGGAGCATAAACCCTCTGAGGAGAGGCTGAGGGAGCTGTGGTTGCTTAGCCTGGAGAAGAGGAGGCTCAGGGGAGACCTTCTTGCTCTCTACAACTACCTGAAGGGAGGTTGTAGCCAGGTGGGGGCTGGTCTCTACTCCCAGGCAACCAGCACCAGAACAAGAGGACACAGTGTCAAGCTGTGCCAGGGGAGGTTTAGGCTCAAGGTGAGGAGTAAGTTCTTCTCAGAAAGAGTAATTGGCCATTGGGATGTGCTGCCCAGGGAGGTGGTGGAGTCACTGTCCCTGGAGGTGTTCAAGAGGGGATTGGATGTGGCACTTGGTGCCAGGGTTTAGTATTCATGAGTTGTTGGGTGACAGGTTGGACTTGATGATCTCTGAGGTCTTTTCCAACCTTATGGATTCTATGATTCTATGATAACTGACCAAAACACAGGCAAGTGTATCATTAGCTATTTTCTATTAAAAGAAATTCACCTTATGAGTACAGCAATAGCTTCTCAGATATCTAATGCTTTGCACTCTTCAAATTGTGCCTTTGCAAGGGGATGAGAAGGTAAACAGCAGCGACATTTTGCTGCATATAAACACTGTGCATATACAGCAACCTGCACAGATGGCCTTGCAGCAGATATCCAGATGATCTCTAGGGCTCTATTTACACTTTAAAGTTTATGCAAACATATGTGAATTAACATGAAACGCAAGTATGCGTCAGACAAAATCACACACAAGCAGCACTGAGTTCATATTACCCCAGCTAGTGTTACAGCCATTCTGTCTCTGTATTATAAAATACCACATCAACAGCATGTCTATACTGATACATATTGCACACTAAAGATTTTTTGCATTCTATTTATAATATATTGTTATGCTACTGTTGCTATTTTCTTTTCTGGAAGCATCTATGATTCCTTTCCCCATTTTTATCTGTTCACCTTACAATGCAAAACCTGACTCTCTGGATTTTTGAGGTTAAGTTGCTGACAGGCTACTATCATGCTCCTCTAATGCAAGCCATATATCATAAGAACCACGCAGTAGTTTTAAGCACTCATTTGTAAAGCAGCTTGCCTAAAGGAAGGTCACATTCAGTCATTATATTAGTGAATCCTTCTGCATGAAAGTTAGCTATGTGGTGTGTCACTTTATGTTTATAGCAGCATTACTCCAAGTCTGATGTAAATTTTATGACCCAGAAGGTTGTATCACTTAGGCACTCTGTCAAATATGCTCAAGCACATAAGTCAAGCTACTTTTTGACAGAAGAAAGCAAAGACTGTACATAATAGGAAGACCAAAGGATCTATGCTGTTGCTTTGCTGTGGTTTGATCCCAAAGGATGGAGGACTACAGCTAGGAGTTGACAGAGCAGCGTGTACAGAGCACTCCATGACCTCCTTCAGGAATTCACTTCTCAAGGTTAAGTCATATCTGAAAAATTGTGGTTTGTAGAGTCTAAGGTCTAAAATAACATGGAATTGTGCATCCTCCCCACCACATCACTGCAGGAGAGACATGAGTCATTGTGGCTGCACTGGAGCAATGCCAGCAGCATTGCCTTTCCTGTTCACTCTGCCTAAGGAAAGGAGAAAATACATACATACAAACATACATACATACATACATACATACATATTCAGGGAGTTTCTCCCAGTGTACTAGTGCCAAAATTGTTAAATGTCAAGATACATCCACTGAACAGAATCACAGAATTGTTTGGGTTGGAAAAGACCTTCAAGATCTGGAGTCCAACTATTAATCCTACTTTACCGAGTCCACCACTAAGCACCATGGCTTTTAAACACCTCCAGGGACCACGACTCAACCACCTCCCTGGGCAGCCTGTTCCAATGCCTGACAACCTTTTCAGTGATTTCTCCCCCCTCCCCTAATTTCCCACTTAAACATTCCCTGGTGCAGCTTGAGGCCTTTCCTCTTGTTCTATCACTAGTCACTTGGGAGAAGAGACAAACACCCACCCCAAGATAAACTCCCTTCAGGTAGCTGTAGAGACTGGCAAGGTCTCCCCACAGCCTTCTTTCCTTCAGACTAAACAATCCCAGTTCCCTTAGCTGCTCCGGTACCATGATGACTTTCCTTTACTGGTGTGCCCAAAACTGAACACAATACTTGAGGTGTGGCCTCACTAATGCAGAGTACAGAGGGATGATGACCTCCTTCATCCTCCTTGTCACACTATTTCCAATACAAACCAGGATGCTGTTGGTTGTCTTAGCCACCTAGGCACACTGCTGGCTTATATTCAGCTTCTTGTCAATCAACACCCCCAGGTCCCTATCCACTGAACAGTTTTCCATCTACTCCTCTCAAAGCCTGTAGCATTGCATGGAGTTGTTGTGGCCCAAGTGCAGGACCCAGCACTTGGCCTTGTTGAAGCTCATACGCAAAGATGCTAAACAGAAGTGGTCCCAATACTAAGCCCTAAGGAACACCACTTGTGATCAGCTGCCACCTGGATTTAATTCCATTCACCACCACACTTTGGACCCATCCACCCAGCAGAGTGTATGCTCAGCCATGCCTCAAGCAATAATTTTTGTAATTTATTTTTGTTAATGAGGATGCTGTAAGAAACAGTGTGAAGGCTTTATAGAATTTCAAATAGACAACATGCACAGTCTTTCCCTCATCTACTAGGTGGGTCAGCTTGTAATAAGGAGAATCTTATATGGCTCAGTAAGCCAAAGTTCAAGGTCTTGCAACTAGGTTGGGGCAATGCTTGGTATCAATACAGTCTGCAGCATGATGAAATCGAGAGCAGACCTGTTGAAAAGGACTTGGGTGTACTGGTAGATGAGAAGATGGACAAGAGCCAGCAATGCTCTCTTCCAGCTTCATCAAAAGAACTGTGGCCAGAGATTGAGAGAGGCGATTCTGCCACTCTGCTCTGGTGAGACTTCACCCAGGATACTGTGTCCAGCTCTGGGGCTCCCAACACAAGAAAGACATGGACCTACTGGAGCAGGTCCAGAAGAGGGCTACAAAGATGATCAGAGGGCTGGAGTGCTTCTTCTATGAAGACAGGATGACAGATTTGGGGATATTCAGCCTGGAGAAGAGAAGGCTCTGGGGAGAGTTTATAGTGATAGGACAAGGAGCAATGGTTGCCCAGGCCCCATCCCTGGAGACATTCAAGATTAGACCTGATGTGGCTATGGGCAGCCTGATCTAGTTATAAGTGTCCCTGCTTACCTTTGAGGCTCCCTTCCAACTCAATGCAATCTGTGAATTTCTGAATCTGTGAGATCAGTTTTGTCACCCAGGACCTGCCATTCAAAAACCCTTGCTAACTGGGCCTGATCACCTGGTTGTTCTGTATATGGTGTGTAATGGCACTCAAGATGATCTGTTCCGTGACCTTCCCTGGCACTGAGGTCAGACTGACAGGTCTGTAATTCCCTAGATCCTCTCTTCAGCCTTTCTTGTAGACGAGTTTCACATTTGCTACCCTTCAGTCCACTGGGAAGTCCCCAGTTAGCCATGGTGAGCACATCCACCACCTCCTTCAGTAGTCTTGGCTATAACCCATCCAGACCCACAGACTTGTTTAAGTGGTGCAGCAGGTCACTGACCATTTCCTATTCAATTGGGAAGGTCTCATTCTGCTTGCCCCACCACGTCTTCCAGCTCACGGGGCTTGGAGTCTAGAGGACAAATAGTTCTACAGCTAAAGAGTGAGGCAAAAAGGATATTAAGCAGCTCAGCCTTTTCAATAGAGAATTGTAAAGAAAGTTCAGCCTATGATTCATTACAAGCAACTGTTCCAAAAGAATATTAGATCATTATGAAAGTGTTTTCACCTATCTTTTGCATAGTTTTGTTTCTAACTTTTTATCATTGGATATTCGTTCCTCACCACATCTAATTTCATAGGTTCCTAAGTCACTAACAGTCAGAGGATATTTAGGTTGAACTCAGGTGTCAGAAGCACAAAACCACAGAAAAGCAGAAAACGATGGGTAAGCACAAAATGATAATGATGATCAGAGGGGACAGAGGTTGGGTGAAGATCCATGGTGTTCCCATGGCACCAGGGAGGAATGGGGGAGGTGAAGGTGAAGGCTGCATAGCTCCATTAGCTCACCTGCAAGATTGCTGACATGACACCAGGATCAGGAAGTGTTTGCGCAACTGGTAATGAAACAGTGTCTTGACATCAGTCCCACCCCAGCACTCTACACCACTGTAGAGTTTTAAGTATTACCTTGATTTCACACCTAACTGGAGGACTGATAGTAGGATGACAAATGACAGGGAGAGACTGATAGGTTTGTCCTCCTCCGCCTCCACCCGTCCCCCAAATGGGACACCTTTTGGTAAGATTTGTGACCTCAGCTATGCTGAGTGCTTCCCCAGTGGATTGAGTTTGTGATTGCAATCATATTTTACAGCTACAGAGCTACTCCATAGTTCAGTGTATTCATACCTGCAATCTTAAAGATTCTGTATATGTTGCATATGAATAAACTGCACCATTCATGCACCTGATTGCTTCTTTTGAATGCAGTCAGATCTACAGCAGACAGGCTGTTTGTGCATCTGGTGTCAGGCCTATAGTCACAGCAAATCTCTTGCCAAATTTATTCATCACTAAACACAACACTCAGGGAATGATGTTTCCGTTAGCCTGAGTCCTGTGCACACTGGCATCAACAGCGGCATGCAGGATAGTGAGCTCTTAGCTTGTAACACAACAGTGAGAAATCAGGAGTGTATCAGTGTGGCACAGACTATCTGCTGCGCTGGAGAACACTCCAGACACCTGTGAGATGAAGAATGTTTGGAAGCGGCTCAAGCATACAAGCACAGAACAGGCACAAAGCTTTTCTTTCTTGTTGAACTTTTGATAGATTTTAAGGACCCTGTGACCAGCTACCCTGAAAAGCTTGCTAATGGGTGATAAATAAAATGAACAGTATGCAATAGAGCTTTTGACATGACATGAAAAACCTCAGGTGACACTGATGATGCACTGAACACCAGAGATAAAAGACTGCATGTGTGGTGAAAGGATTTTATTTTACAGACACCCAATGCATGACCACCTGTCCTTAGAGCTAACTGATTTTAGATAAAACTAATAGCTAGGAAAGACAGAAGCAAAGTAAAAGGTTATGAATGTAGCAGTGATGCAGAAATAAATTCCATAAAATAAGAGACTCTTCCTGTCAAGCAGTTTTACTTGTTCTGTGCAACTGATCAGCCGTTTTAAACAGTTTTGACACCAAATACAGGTGACCTACTGGAAATAAAACCTGCCTCTGTGACAACATAAAGGGGTATGCTTCATTGCAGGACAAGTAGTGACCAAGGATGCTAAAACCACTGTGAGATACATCTTATTAGATAACAAAAAAGTATTTAATTCCTGTGTATCAGTTAAAATTCTGGAAATACCAATTCACAGATATTTTAGCTTAGTTCTATTTGAACAGCAAAACAATCCCCATAAAAACACACACCTCTCTCATGCTTAAAATTTCAGGTGGTTCCCATTGATTTATCTTGATAGGGAAACAGAAGTATCACAGAATCACCTTTACCAAACTGTGTTTACATGACATAGACCTTTTTCTTTATACTATGAATGTCTTTCACCAACTTTTACTTGACAATGCAGTTATATATAAGCAATTCTGTGACATTCAGTTCTTCTGAATCTCCTGTTCACTGCTCTCCTTTCTTCTTCACATAGGCCTGCCCTTCCTGAGCTATTTTATTTCACTTCACAAACAAGAATAGTAGCAGCAGACTCAAAATATCTTCTGCCTGATACTGCGGAGTAGATTCATTGCCATGCATATTCATATTTAATCAGGATTCTGCCACTTACAGAATTCAGTTTTAACTACGGCCCTTTTTCCCTTCTGAGGACAATTATGAATGAATAACAAGACTTACAGTTCATCACTGGCTTGTAATACAAGCTATTTTTCCCATGGTTTGTTTTGTACACTCAGCATCATGCCTGGCTGTTGTAGTTCTTCACAGAAAAACATTATTAGTACTGCAACTTTGCTGCTCTTTCAATGTCATCAATTATTGGAACATACAACATTGATTAATGAATACAAAGAAAAAATAGGATGCTAAATGGAATCCAAAGTCCATCAGGGAAACCACCAAACATGCTATAGCTGTTGCCAAGAACTTCTTTCTAGAAACCAGAATTTTAAATACAGTCTGATATATCATAGTATCAGTCAGGGTTGGAAGGGACCACAAGGATCATCTAGTTCCAACACCCCTGCCATGGGCAGGGACACCCCACACTAGATCAGGCTGGCCAGAGCCTCATCCAGCCTGGGCTTAAACACCTCCAGGGACAGGGCCTCAACCACCTCCCTGGACAACCCATTCCAGGGCTTCACCACTCTCATGGGGAAGAACTTCCTCCTCACATCCAGCCTGAATCTCCCCACCTCCAGCTTCATTCCATTATCTGAGAGCACTAACATAACCTGCACAGTGCAGTCTGCATAATCACTGCCAGTTTCTGAGCACTGTATGTTTTAAAGTTTTTGAAAACTTTTGCTGTGCCTTTGTGAGGTTATTGATTTACATCGACATATGAAATATGGATTAGAGAAACATTAATTTTATTATTAAAATTACTAACAACTGATGAATTATATATGAATTATATATACAGATTCTAGTGCACAATTATGAAATACACCCCATGAGTAGCTTAGTATTTACAATTTGGACCCAATTAGAATATTTACAGAATTAATTGCTATTAATAGAACGCAGGGTGAAATTCCGCCGCTTGACAGGATGCTTGTCAGGACGCTGGCAGCTTAACTATATACAGAGTATTACAGTGTGTCAGAGGCTTGAACTGGAAGTTGGAATAGAATAGAATAGAATAGAATAGAATAGAATAGAATAGAATAGAGTAGAATAGAATAGAATAGAATAGAATAGAATAGAATAGAATAGAATAGAATAGAATTAACCAGGTTGGAAGAGACTTTCAAGACCATCGAGTCCAACCTATCCCCCAGCACCATCTAATCAACTAAACCATGGCACCAAGTCCCTCATCCAGGCTCTTCCTAAACCTCTCCACTGATGGTGACTCCACCACCTCCCTGGGCAGCACTTTCCAGTGGCCAATCTCTCTTTCTGTGAAGAACTTCTTCCTAACATCCAGCATAAACCTGCCCTGGTGCAGCTTGAGACTGTGTCTTCTTGTTCTGGTGCTGCTTGCCTGGGAGGAGAGACCAACCCCCACCTGGCTACTACCTCCTTTCAAGTAGTTGTAGACAGCAAGAAGGTCTCCCCTGAGCCTCCTCTTCTCCAGGCTAAACAACCCCCGCTCCCTCAGCCTCTCCTCACAGGGCTTGTGCTCAAGGCCTCTCACCAGCCTCGTTGCCCTTCTCTGGGCACATTCAAGTGTCTCAATTTCCTTCTTAAAGTGAGGGGCCCAGAACTGGACACAGGACTCAAGATGTGGCCTCACCAGTGCAGATTACAGGGGCACAATGACTTCCCTGATCCTGCTGGCCACATTATTCCTGATACAGGCCAGGATGCCATTGGCCTTCTTGACTGCCTGGGCACACTGCTGGTTCATGTTCAGGCAGCTGTCAACCAGTACCTCCTGGTCCCTTTCTGCCTGGCTGCTCTCCAGCCACTCTGTCCCCAGCCTGTAGCGCTGCATGGGGTGGTTGTGGCCATTGTGTAGTACCTGGTACTTAGATATGTTAAATCTGATGTCCTTGGACCCTGCCCATCTGTCCAGCCTGTCAAGGTCCTCTGCAGAGCTCTCCTACCCTCTAGCAGATCAACTCCTGTCCCCAGCTTGGTGTCATCTGCAAATTTACTGATGATGGACTCAATCCCCTCATCCAGATCATCAACAAAGATATTGAACAGGACGGGGCCCTATATGTTACGCTGCTAGGTGTGGGTGCTTTGCAACGAATGTTGGTGAGTGGAAAGCAGTGGAAGATACTCTGTGTCCTTTGTTTGTAGCAAGATTAGCTGCGTGGAGCAGCGGCTTCCCTTTTGCTTGGCTGAAAGGAGCAGTGATATATCCAAGAGCACTAACATGACCTGGACAGTGGAGTTTGCATAATCACTGCCCGTTTTTGAGCATCATATGTTTTACAGTTTTAGGAAATTTTTCTGTGTCTTGTAATATTCTGTGATCTTAAAGCACTTGCAAGTCTGTGAGGCAAGAGCATAGCAAAGTAGTACAATACTTGAAGCTGAAAGATCTTGCATTTTTGAAAGTCAGTTTTGCTCAGCCTAAGTGAATTGCTGTGCAGTGTGATGCATCTTCAGTGGCTTCACAGCAGGAGTGGTGATGCAAATATGAGATCATCTAAGCATTTGAAGAGACATCAAAAATATGCTTGATTCCAGTTATTCCTTGTGAATTCACTACTAAGCAAAGAGTATTTTAATCTCAAGATGCATGTAAGCTTAATGCATGTGCTAGAATCCATGTCTTTCTTGCCACTATCATGCAGACCAAGATATGGAAAGGTCCTTAATGGTGGAATATGAGAAAAGGTAACAGAAGACTTTCACTACGAAGCAGGCGTGGAGGATGTCCCCCAAGAAGAGGAGGCACTGGCAAAACATCCCACTCCAGACAGTTCAGGTCTTTAGCAGACATGTCCAATGTGATACCTCTGGAAGAGGACTGTTTTACCACATGTAATATCAAAATAACCAGGAACACCTTCTAAAATACTAATGACTTAATTGCATAAGCTAAAGATACTTCCCTGGAAATAGTGTCAAGGACTGGGAGGATGAGGCACTCAGGGATGGAGAAATAGGAGAGGAGAAAATACTGCTCTTCTGTAAGGGCTTCCAAGCATTCAACTTTCCTTCAAAACCTGTCAAGATTTCAGGACAAAGACTACCCTTATCAAATATCACTTCACATTTCTTTTACAAGCACTATTGGTAGCTATACTCTTCAGAAATGTCAATGCTACTATTCCCTTGTTGTACTTAAGGAGAGGATGAGGTATGGCTTATGCATGCATAGCATGATTCACTTAGATACAGTCACACTTACAGCTACTGCTGTGTAAATAATCAAGAACATGTGGGAAGCAAAACACACACATGCACCCAACCAAATCCACTTCTTTTTCTATTGGAAGAGCTTAGAAAACTGGTACATAAAGTTCTTGTTAATACTAAGATAAGGTTGTACAAAAGTAGTTCAGATCCTTACAGATCTGCTTGGTTGTTTGGGTTGGAATGGTTGATGGGTTGGACGCGATGATCTTGAAGGTCTCTTTCAACCTGGTGTATTGTATTGTATTGTAAAACACTCCTGAAAATGAAGACATTAAAATAACATAACTGCTTGTATGAAATGAATGCTTCCTTTCTGGCTGATAGGATTGCTTCTTGAGTCTTCTGATTAACTCCTGAACACGACTTATCTGCTATTTCCTTACAATCTAACAGCCTTTCTGCAAGAATTTGCTAAACTGCTAAGCATCTGCTAACATCTTCTGAACATCATCTAAACATCTGCTAAACTTTATGACTACTTGACTTCTGTGATAGTTTCAGAGCTCTGTCACAGCTCTGCCAATCTGCTTCAAGAGATTGCTCACTGTAAAGTGGAATTGTGCAAGCTGATGAAAGAACTTCCGCAACCAGTTCTGGGCACTGTAACTAGGACAGTTTATTCTGTAAAATAATAGTCAGCACCAACTCAGCATCTACTGAGCACAATCTCTGCTCTGGGATCTGAGGCATCTCCTTTCCCTTCTTCACTGACCTTGGTGTTTGAAGAGTTGTCTCTCTCACACACCCTCACTCCTCCCTCCAGCAGTAGTTGCCGTTGCACAGTTTCCCCCTCCCCCCCTTCCTAAATATACTATCACAGAAGCACTACCACTGTCACTGATGGGCTCAGCCTTGGCCAGTGGTGGGTTTGTCTAGGAGATGGCTGGCATTAGCTCTATCAGATATGGGGGAAGGTTCTGCCAGCTTCTCACAGAAGCCACCCTTGCAGCACCTCTTCTACCAAAGCCTTGTCACGCAGATCCACTAGGCTTTTCCAGCACCAGGGTATTATGCCTGATTTTACTTTTGGTTTTCCTTTTAATATTTCATGACATTCTTTAGCTTTTCCACTAGAATTTATCCCAGAGTCTACATAAAGGCTGGCCAGTGTTATGGTTTTGTTTTGTGTTGTGCTGTTTTGTTGTTGTTTTTTTTCCTAGAGGTCTAGAAACTACTGAGGCTACAGAAACACCACCCTCTTTTCCTGCTCTGGTTCCCTTAATTGCTGTTTGCAGCAATTTTCCACTGATCTATTTTCTGAAGACACCGTGTCAGAGTTAGCATGAAAAAGGGAAAACAGCCATTTGCCTTTTTACACCTCCTGCTTTTTCACAGCCACCACTATTTTTTTGTTGTTGTTGCTGCCTGCAAAGTTTGTCTGCAATTGTCTGCATGAATTCCTATCACAGGTCCAATTCCCGAGACATCATAGGTATCTGCTACATTGTAATACAGTTTTCTTCTGTGGCCTTTTGTCATTCACAGCACTGGTGTTTGCATTGGAAGAATGTAAGTAGCAAAAACAACCACACCCAAAACCCCACTCACACTGAACATGTAAAGAACATAAAACCTTTCAATACACTTTCTATATCATTCTGTATGTCCTATTAGCACAAAAAGTGAATTATCTCCCCACTGAAGAAGATGTTCTATTCCCAACCAAAAGAAATGTTTCCTGCCTAAAATATATATATATATATATATATAAAAGAGAACAACTTCTCATCTTATCGTCCTCTGTGCTTCAGAGAGCAAGGTAATGTTTAGTGTACCAATGTCAGGCTGACAGGCCTATAATTCCCTGGCTGATCCAGCTGGCCCTTCTTGTGGATGGGCACCACACTGGCCAGCTTCCAGTCTTCTGGGACCAGTCTTCTCAGAAAAGGAATATGTCAACCAGATTGTGGTTTGGGTATTGCACAGCTAAGGCAGGAGGTAGAATTTGAAAACTACATTACACTGAGCTGAGAAGGTGGCTGAGGATGCTTTAAGGTGGCCATAGTTTGCAGACGGTTCTGTAGCAAGGGACAGGGAACGCTGACTATGTTCATCTGTCTCATCAGTAAAACTGAACAGCTCTCTCTATCCTGAGGAAAGAGCAGGCTGGAGGGTCCTGAGGTATCAGGAGCCCTTTCAGTAGCCACTCTCAATCTGTTTGCTTGTGCATCTTCTATACTGTAGACACAATGGTCTACACAGTTCCTCCTTATTACCTCTAAAGTGGGATTTGCTGAGGTGGTCAGTGGTAAGTGCTCCAGCTGGAGTCCGCAGGTAAGTCAGCAGACACTGCTGTTCATCCTGGTTGTGCCCCTGCTTAGGTGAGGTGGTCTGGATGGACGTGTGGATTTCACAATGACATGAATAATGAAGATGATATGCCTGAAAGAAGCCCACATGCGTGTGGTGGTTTAGGCTGGGTGCCGGCCCAGATGCCACTGCACAGGCCACACCCGAGAGGTTCCAAAAGGGGCCCCAGCCCAGTGCATGGTCACAGGAAGCCAGGGACTTCAGTTCCCATAATGCCCTGCTGCCATATAAAACAGGAGGCGTGGGGCCTTCTCGCTCTCTTTCCTCCCTCACTGCTGCCTAGGTAAAATTGCATGAGTTGCCTCCCTTGGGCCTGCCCAGGCCCAAGGCTGGGTTGGGGGGGGAAGAAGGAGCCCTGGGGTGGGGGGGTTTGGGTGTGCCCCCCAGGTGGGGGATGGGACGGTCTTGGGTATGTTCTGGGATCTCTCTCTGTTTTGTCACAGTGCTTGTGGTTTTCTGTAAAAAAAAAAAAATTCCATTGTTTTCCATTTAAACTTTCCACCATTTTTGCAATCTGTTTTGTCTGAGTCTTTCCTTTGCCTGTGGTGGGAGAATTGGTCTCCCAACCCACTACAATGGGTTAAAGAAAAGTTGCTTGCCTTCGGACTCCTTAAATATATGAAATATTAAAAGAGAGTGTTTCCTGGGGCACTCATGCACAGTTCCCAGCTTTGCCTATGGCAACGCTGTCCTACAGCTCTTTTTCATAATACTATGGGAAATCAAGTGAGATACAGATCAGTTCATACACACACTGCAGTCTGAGCAGGAAGCACTGTGAAAAATAAAAATTAATTCAGGATTTTTAACAAGTATTTTTAAGCTAAAAAACCCACCCCTGCTCTATTGAGCAAACAAAAGCAGCGTTTTATCTGCACAAGGTTTTCACATGGGCGGATTGCAATCCTTTAATGAGCTATGGATTTGAATGACGCAGAAGCCCTATGAGGAAAGGCTGAGGGAGCTGGGGTTGCTTAGCCTGGAGAAGAGGAGACTGAGGGGTGACCTTATTGCTCTCTACAACTACCTGAAGGGAGGTTGTACACAGGCAGAGGTTGGTCTCTTCTCCCAGGCAGCCAGTACCAGAACAAGAGGACACAGTCTCAGGCTGTGCCAGGGGAGGTTTAGACTGGATCTTAGGAAGAAGTTCTATACAGAGAGAGTGATTGCCCATTGGAATGGGCTGCCTGTGGAGGTGGTGGAGTCACCTTCATTGGAGGTGCTCAAGAAGAGGCTTGATGGGGTGCTTGGTGCCACGGTTTTAGTTGTTTAGTTGTTTAGGTGGGTTGTATTGTATTGTATTGTATTATATTGTATTGTATTGTACTCTATTGTATTTAGGTGGGTTGGATTGGTTGATAGGTTGGACGCAATGATCTTGAATGTCTCTTCCAACCTGGTGTATTGTATTGTATTTTAGAATTGGGATGTGCTCAGGAGATATTAGAAGGTGAAAGAAGATGAGAAATATTTGTTTTGACATTTCATAGAATCATAGGATCACCAAATCAATAAGAGACCTGAGAGATCATCAAGTCCAACCTGTCACCCAACACCTCATAACCAACTAAACCATGGCTTCAAGTGCCACATCCAATCCCTTTTTGAACACCTTCAGGGACAGGGACTCCACCACCTCCCTGGGCTGCACATTCCAATGGCCAACTACTCTTTCTGGGAAGAACTTTCTCCTCACCTTGAGCCTAAACTTTCCCTAGCACAGCTTGGGGAACTATTTGTCGTAGTTCTGGAATACCAGTAGAGCAATACTATTCTAATGATACAAAAAGGTAACAAGACTTACTTTATGTAAGAGGAATTATGTATTGCAATGAAATCAAGTCTTTTAGGGAACAAAGTTCACAAAAATGAAGTAAGCAATAATCAATGTTCTCAAAAGTATTCTTCCTTCATTTTAAAGACAGAAATGTTAACAGTCAGAAGAAAAACTAATCAGTAAAAATAATTATAAAAAAAATGCCACATGGATCATAAAATTTGAGATTCATAAAACTCTGAAATACATCTGACAAAAGCCTACTGATGAAAAATTTTTCATTCCAGTATAATAAAAATATGTCAGGCATAGACATAATGACTATCACATAAAGCATAAATCTTCTAAATTGCCCTTTGTATGAATTCAGTATTTCTTCCCAAGAGGAGCAATGGATGTGTGAGTAGAAATACAAAATGCATGTCCATGTATATGTGTATAAATATAGCCCCAGACATATATAGACATGTACATATTTAAGTGCATGCTGGTATTCTTAACTAATCTTTTCACCCATACATGCAATAGCCATACTGAAAACGAGTAATGAAATTATCGTAAGTAAATGAGGACTAATGAAAGCTTTAGCACATCATTATATATTGATGATCTGGATGAGGGGATTGAGTCCACCATTAGTAAGTTTGCAGATGACACCAAGTTGAGAGCAAGTGTTTATCTGTTAAAGAGTTGGAGAGCTCTGCAGAGGGATCTTGACAGGCTGGACAGATGGGCAGAATCCAAGGGCTGCAGGCTGGGGTCAGAATGGCTGAGACCAGCCAGGCAGAAAGGGACCTGGGGGTACTGGTTGACAGCCAGCAGAACATGAACTAGCAGTGTGCCCAGGAGGACAAGAGGGCCAATGGCATCCTGGCCTGTATCAGGAATAGTGTGGCCAGCAAGAGCAGGGAGGTCATTCTGCCCTGTACTCAGCACTGGTGTGACCATTTTAGGCTATGCCTTTAAGAAAGGGACGGTTACTGGAACACTCTGGCTGAATGTTTTGGTGTAAGAATGAAAACAAAGTTAATCTAAATGAATTTCATTGGTAGATTGGTAGAATGCAATTCTAAATTTTAGCTTTACTTCAGTTTGAATCTCAGTCAGGTCAGTCTGTCTGTTTCAGCCTCTCGGAACAGCTGTCTTCTGTCTGTGCTGGCAGGTGCTGACCTTCAACTAACCAGATAAGAAACAAATTCTTGCATACGCTTTGAGCTAACAGAATTTCCTCCTTAATAATTACCTTTTCTCTCTCTAACCCTTTTTGGGAAAACAGGGAGAAAGGGAAGAAGGAGGTATAGTTGGGGGAACCCTCCTCGCTGGAGTAGGGCAAAGTTTTCTGTGTTACATTCTTTGCTGTCTATTTCTGTATATCTATTGTAAATACTGTATATTGTGTCCATATTCACTGCATCTCATCCTGCTTGTAAATATAGCTTTATCCATTTTTTGCTTCTCCGACTGAGTTAGCCGTGGTTTCTTTGTGTGTGTGGGAGAACTGAACTTTCTCTCACCACCACAACTGGTTAGGCCACACCTTGAGTCCTGTGTCCAGTTCTGAGCACTTCAGTTTAAAGACACTGAGATACTTGAATGTGTCCAGAGAAGGGCAACAGGATGGGGAGGGGTCTGGAGCACAGCCCTGTGAGGAGAGGCTGAGGGAGCTGTGGTTGCTTAGCCTGGAGAAGAGGAGGCTCAGGGGAGGCCTTATTGCTGTCTACAACTACCTGAAGGGAGGTTGTAGCCAGGTGGGGTTGGTCTCTTCTCCCAGGCCACCAGCACCAGAACAAGAGGACACAGTCTCAAGCTGTGCCAGGGGAAGTTTAGGCTGGAGATGAGGGGAAAGTTCTTCCCAGAAAGAGTAATTGGCCATTGGAATGGGCTGCCCAGGGAGGTGGTGGAGTCCCCGTCCCTGGAGGTGTTCAAAAAGGGATTGGACGTGGCACTTGAAGCCATGGTTTAGTTGTCATGAGGTGTTGGGTGATAGGTTGGACTTGATGATCTCTCAGGTCTTTTCCAACCTTATTGATTCTGTGATTCTGTGATTTTGGAAGACGATGATGGAAGAAGTTGACAAATCCAATTCAGATCCTTGAAAGTGTGCAGCTTATTTATGGAAAAATATATCACCTGAATAGAAGGCCAAGTGTTACAGAGTAATACTGAAACAGGAAATAGCATTCTCTTGCAGTTATGTCTTTAATTTTAAATAGCTTTGGCAAGCACTGTGCTCTCAGTCCAAATCATATTTGTGTATAATAATAGCTCTACCTCACACTGCAGAACAGCAGGGTTTTTTTTGAAGGAAATGAATGCTGCTAGGTAAACACAAAGAGAATTCTGAGAAAAGTAATAAAAAAAATATACAATAAATGCAGGATTTTAAACTACAATAATTTCTAGTAGAGTAATTGAAACGATTTCCCTTTCCACCTTAATTTCAAGCTGTATGAGAGCAATTGAAAGCTTGATATGGGCAAAAAGTGACACTAAATTGAAATAAATGAAAATACCTGGCACTTAAACAATGTTCAAAATATCTCTAAAATTTACTAGACATTTGTCAAAATGAACAGCCTGGGCTTAAAACAAAATTACAATGTGGGATTTATTAGGAAACCACTGGGGATTACAGCCATATGTTCTCAAAGCATTAAACAAAAAGAATGCTTTGGCAGAAGTTTCACAAACATTTGAAAATACAATTATGCAAAAAAAGCCC
Organism: Colaptes auratus; assembly: GCA_015227895.2. Lineage (NCBI taxonomy): Eukaryota > Metazoa > Chordata > Aves > Piciformes > Picidae > Colaptes > Colaptes auratus. The sequence continues at coordinate 38,772,065 of CM037633.1, forward strand.
CAAACATGACTCAGACTCAAAATCACGTCAGTTCTTACTCGATCAATCTAAATCACACAGTATCCCATGTGAAATGGAATCCAATCTCCTTATCTAACTGCTGTGATAATTATTCTCAGATAGTGGAAAAACAAGAATAATCTGTCTGTGAAGGAATTCAGTGCTGCATCACATCGAATCATAGAATCAGTAAGGTTGGAAAGGGCCTGAGAGATCATCAAGTCCAACCTGTCACCCAACACCTCATGACTAACTAAACCATGGCTTCAAGTGCCACATTCAATCCCATCTTGAACACCTCCAGGGATGGGGACTCCACCACGTCCCCGGGCAGCACATTCCAATGGCCAATTGCTCTTTCTGGGAAGAACTTTCTCCTCACCTCCAGCGTAAACTTCCCCTGGCACAGCTTGAGACTGTGTCCTCTTGTTCTGGTGCTGGTTGCTTGGGAGAAGAGACCAACCCCCACCTGGCTACAACCTCCCTTCAGGGAGCTGTAGAGAGCAAGAAGGTCTCCCCTGAGCCTCCCCTTCTCCAGGCTAAGCAACCCCAGCTCCCTCAGCCTCTCCTCACAGGGCTTGTGCTCAAGACCTCTCTCCAGCCTCATTGCCAGGTTGTGCACACAATCTTAATCTTCCACAGAATTTATGAAGACTTTGTTCAACATCAAACTGGCCACGTTCAAGTGTCTCAATGTCCTTAAATAATCTTCAGAAATAAAAGAATAGGCTCAGTGTGTGTGGGAGAGTATCTGTGTGTAATTTTCTGTGTATGGGGACTGTTTTTAATATACTTTCAGAGGATCAATACCCATTATTATGCCTCTAAATAAGAGCAAGTGTTAAACAATGATTTATTGTCAAGATTTTCTATAGTATATAGGAAAATTAATAGGCAAAGGAGTACTAGTCAGCAAAGAAAAACATAAAAATTCATCCTTCTTAGGAGTCGTGTTCAGATGAATTTGCATACACTGATTTAATTACACACGGTGTTTCTAAGGCTTTAAGTCCCTCTGTGTTACTGCAACTCCCTCTCTTACATAAAATATTCAATGTATTCAAAGTTTTCTGTTTGCTACTTAATCCTATTAATTAAGAATAAACAAACAGCACTTTTAGGATGATGTGAGGAAACATTTATTGTTAAATAGTCTTAAAACCACGACGTGTTTCTTTCCAAATGGACTTTGACCACCTTTATTCAAGCACAGCTTTATAAATATTGTTCCTATGCACTCCTGAAGTAGATTAAGTGACCAGGCTATTATCTAATTCCTGCTTTCTGCTCCATCAAGACAGATGTTGTCTGTGTTTTCCTATTAAGTCTCCAAGACATCTGCACATTCGACTTCATTTATTAAGACTGAATTACTGGAACTCCCTCTCTTGCCTCGGCAACACATTTACTCCATTCATGCCTGTTCAGAATATTGTTGCAAAGATTGCTGCTGCATGTTTTTGCATCTCATTTTTTTCCTTCTTCCTTCCTTTCATGCCCCTTTATACCATCAAACATAAGCACCTTGTCTTCATGAAAGCTGCTTGTGGTCTTCCCAAGCACAGTCCTCTCAGTCTACTACCAACTCTGCTATCTCTAGTTGCCTTATACAATACAATACAATAAACCAGGTTGGAAGAGACCTTCAAGATCATTGCGTCCAGCCTATCAACCAATCCAACCCACCCAAACAACTAGATCATGGCACCAAGCACCCCATCAAGTCTCCTCATGAACACCTTCAATCATGGTGACTCCACCACTTCCCCGGGCAGCACATTCCAATGGGCAATCACTCTCTCTGTATAGAACTACCTCCTAACATCCAGCCTAAACCTCCCCTGGTGCAGCTTGAGACTGTGTCCTCTTGTTCTGGTGCTGGTTGCCTGGGAGAAGAGACCAACCTCCACCTGTCCACAACCTCCCTTCAGGGAGTTGTAGAGAGCAAGAAGGTCACCCCTGAGTCTCCTTCTCTCCAGGCTAAGCAACCCCAGCTCCCTCAGCCTCTCCTCATGGGGCTTGTGTTCCAAACCCCTCACCAACTTTGTTGCCCTTCTCTGGACACGTTCCAGCAAGTCAACATCCTTCACAAACCATTCCTCATTGTCACCACCCTGTCACCTTGCCACTTGGGCACTTTTGTGCTTCCCTACTCCGTATGTGTAGAATAAGTGAGGGAGAAGCTCCCTCAGTTTCCCATCAAGCCTGAATAAAAAGAAAAACCAAACCACCACTTTTAAAAAGCTAATTCTCAGTTAAGACTGTAAACAAAATACAGCAAGTAGTCTTTATTATCTGTTTTCTTAGTATTGATATGTCTCTAAAGAATGTAAATGTTTTTTTCCTGACACATACAAATCATCTGGCTTCTTGTTTTTGTTGTGATTACTCCACCATGCTACCACAAGTCATAATTGCTTCCACAGGATCAGCTTGTATCATTTGTCATTCTTCACAAACAAACCTCCTGTTGCATTTGAAATGCCCCATTCTATGTTACTCCAGCTACTTTCTAAATCAATACTGTACTCTCAGTGGAAAGCCTGCTCACTTTTGACACTACACCTGGCCAAACAAATGCAGGCAGCTTTGGTTCCTTCTTGCTGAGCTTAGTTCCACAACACTGTTGACCTTGTAAAGCCCTAGGTTCCTGGAGCTACAATCTTCCTGCATTAACTTCAGCCATGACGGATAAGATCAGTTAGAATCCTTTCATGGTTTGAATAGTTCAGACAAAACCTTTGTACTTATCATTACAATACTTTTCAATGTCTTTGGAGGGGATAAGAATGCTAAAAACCTTTTAACATAAAATATATGTAACTCCTTTAATTAAGATTCCAGTCTTCACGCAGACACTCTAGGGCACCTTGCTGACACTGAGATGTGTGTACATAAATAACTTTGCAAAGTATTACCTTGCAACTTCAAACTAGCAGCACTACATTTTAATCTAATCTACATGAAATTGCAAACAAGATATGTCGATGTTTTCATTACCATCCACCACACACAAGCCCTCTGTTGAACTCTTTCTAGTATATCCCTGTTCCTCTTGACCTGGGGAGCACAGAACTGGACATAATACCACAGATGTAGTCTCACCAGGGCAGAGTAGGGAGGAAAGAAAACCTCCCTCAACCTGCTGGCCACACTCTTCTTAATATACCCCCAGGATACCACTGGCCTGGTTGGCCACAAGGGCACATTGCTGGCTCATAGAAAATTTATTGTCCAGGAACCCAAGGTCCTTCTCTCACTAGCAAACCGAACCCTAATGTGCACTGGTGCATGGTGCTATTCCTCCACAGGTGCAGGGCTTAATCCTGTTCAGTCTCATTAGGTTCCCTTTTGCCCAGCTCTCCAGTCTGTCCAGATGTCACTGAATGGCCACCCAGCAAATCCTCCCAGTTTTGTATCACCAGCATGCTTGCAGAGGATACTCTGCAAGCCACTCTATTGTGGCAGCTGCTGCTCTGCAAACAACAAAAACTTCTAAGATTAATGCAGAAGGCATGAGATTGCTAACTGAAGAACTTGTTTATGAGAACAAAAAAAACCATTGTGTGCATGCCAAAAGAAACATCCTGCAGCAGCTGGACCTATGGAGGTGCTGGGACCTGTCTTTTATAGGGAATTATTTTCAGTACTTTTATAGGGGACTATTTTTAGTTTGTGTACAGGGCTGAACTCTATTGGTTAAGTGGGTTAATGTGTAACATAAGATAAAGTATATATAATCAGGCATTTGGGGCAATAGAGGGATTCTGGCAATGCTGTAATAAAGGAGATTTAATTCTGCCTTTCTATTCTATTCTGCAGTCCCGTGATCCTGTTGTGAAGCAACAGGGTTTCTGCATCTTCGTTCCTCACACTCTATCCCCTCATCCAAATTGTTGATGAAGATGTTGAGTAAGACTGGACCCAGTACTTACCCCTGGGGAATACAATTAGCTACAGGTCTCCAAACAGACTCTGCATCATGACCCTCGAGCTCTATTGTTTAGCCGGTTCACAAGCCATCTCACCATCCACTCTTCTACCCCGTGCTTCCTGAGCTTCCCTACAAGGATGTTATGGGAGACAGTATTAAAATCCTTACTAAAGTCAAGGTAGACAACATCCACTGCTCTCTCTGCATCTGCCCATTCAGTCATGCCATTATAGAAGGCTATCAGACTAGTCAAACACGATTTCCCCTTGGTAAATCCCTGTTGGCTACTCCTGATAACCTTTTGTTCTTCCACGTGCCTTACATTAAAATGAAAAAGAGACCAGAAACTCAGCACTGAATTTGGATTTTCATTCTCCAATGAAATGTTGCTTCCATGGTAACAAATGCAGAGATGGGAGAGAGCAGAGGACCTGTTGTATTTTTCCTTGCTGAGCCTGTGGAGCCCATCACAGAAGTGGTTAATAACCAGAGGAACTGTTGTTCCCTTGGGATCTTTACATAGCTGCTGCTCAGCTCAGCAGACCTGCTAGGACCACACTTGTTTGTGCTGAGCACAGAGAGGTAAGCTGAATGCTCACCTAAATGCTCCCTAAATAAATGAGTTCAGCTTTCAAAATAAACCTGAGGGCACACAGTAAGAATAATGACAATCTGATTTCTGCTGGCATGCTGTTACACGTTCTTAATACCAATTTCTGGACAAACTAATTCCTTGAGATGACAAAGAAAAATTGCTACTGAAAACTAATGCAAAAGCAGTGAGAAATGAAAACAAAACCTGGTCTTATTTTCAGTTGCTACCAAGGAAGCATGCCTGCTTTAGAAAAGAGAATTAAGGAATATTAAGTTTGGAGGAAGGTAAAGATGAAGTTGAAGTTTTATTAAAGGAGAAAGATTGGGGGCATTCTGAGATCCTTTCCTTGTTCTTTTTTTAAACATTAGGAAATAAAGAGTTAAGAAATGCAGAAGGAAGCCATTCTGCTCTTTCTCAGCGGTACCGGTTTTTCAGAGTCCCGATTTCAAGTTTTAGGATAGCTACAATCGAAAGATCTTAATACACAGAAACACAGTGAGAGAAAACTGAATGTAGGCTTCCCTCGTATTTCAAAGCAAAACAGTATAGAATTAAATGACAAAAAAATAAACCTCTTGCATGCTATTCCGTTCTCACTTTGTGTCTCAATGGGAAGAAAATGACAGATGGAAGTATAAAGTATGTTTACTCCTATCAGACCTTTGATATGCAAATGCTTGTTCTGAAAGAATGAGAAAAACACTGACCAACAGACATCCTCTCAGAAGAGGAGTATCACAACCTGAGGGAAAAGAAAGATAAACACTCCTTGGCAGATGCAGTATGAATGCTGACTATGGGGAGTTCCACCACAACACTTTCCTGAGGGAAGCGTTATGTTTTGAAATGTAAGTTCTTGACAACATTTAAACACAAAGAGTAAAAGAAGTGTGAAATATCTCTGGGATGCTGAGAAGAAATAAAATATATTCACTTACTTGTGCCTTTTTAAAATTGTATTTTAAAATTTCAGCACACTGGTAGTTCTGATAGAATAGAATAGAATAGAATAGAATAGAATAGAATAGAATAGAATAGAATAGAATAGAATAGGAGATCATCAAGTCCAACCTATCACCCAACACCATCTAATCAACTAAACCATGGCACCAAGTGCCCCATTCTCTCTTATTCCAATGGCCAAGCTCTCTTTCTGTGAAGAACTTCTTCCTAACATCCAGCATAAACCTCCCTGGTGCAGCTTGAGACTGTGTCCTCTTGTTCTGGTGCTGGGTGCCTGGGAGAAGAGACCAACCCCCACCTGGCTACAACCTCCCTTCAGGGAGTTGTAGGCAGCAATAAGGTTTCTCCTGAACCTCCTCTTCTAAGCAACCCCAGCTCCCTCAGCCTCTCCTCACAGGGCTGTGCTCCAGACCCCTTCCCAGCCTTGTTGCCCTTCTCTGAACACATTGCAGCAACTCAACAGCTTTCCTGAACTGAGTGACTCAGATCTGGACACAGGACTCAAGGTGTGGCCTAACCAGTGCTGAGCACAGGGCACAATGACTTCCCTGCTCCTGCTGGCCACACTATTGCTGATCCAGGCCAGGATGCCATTGGCCTTCTTGTCCAACTGGGCACACTGCAGGCTCATGTTTAGCCTACTATCGACCAGTACCCCCAGGTCCCTCTCTGCCTGGCCGCTCTCCAGCCACTCTGACCCCAGCCTGTGGCACTGCCTGGGGTTGGTGTGGCCAATGTGCAGAACATGGCACTTAGAAAAGATCTAACTCCAGCCTCACATAGTTTGCCTTGAGAATCTTATTTTACCTTTTGCAATGATGAAACATCAGTGATTCAAAGGAGATCTCAGTGTATGATGTTTGAGGCCTGCTCTGAATCACTGGCTGGTGGAGCCAAACTCTCTCTTTAGCTGTACATAAAATGAGTGGAGACTGGCCTCTCAGACCTTCCCATACAGTGCATTTCTAACAGTGACATTGTCAGCATTGACATTAGCTTAAAACCTTATCCAAACTCTTTCAAAGTTTGTGACCTTAAAAAAAACACAACCAACCAAACTCCACAAACAACACAATAACTCCTCCTTACAATGCATTCTAACAATTACTTGCTAATAGGACAGTGCTTGCTGCAACTCTTTAGTGAAGCCATAATGTTTTTCAAATGCACTCAACTTCTTTTCCACATGTGAAAAGCCAGCACTGCATCTCTTCCAGTCAGCTGCAGAACAGAGGCAGGATACAAAAGAAATGCTCCGTGAAGCTCAGAGTGCAGGAACATGGTAACATTTCAGAGGCAATAAAGAATTAGTTTAACAAGTGTAGCAAGGATAAACACTGCTGTTTTCCAGCTGATTATTTTAACGGTGTGGTGGTTTGAGCCTTACCTGGGAGTTAAGAGCTCAGATGGGGGCAAGGCTGAGAATCTCTTCCCCCACTCCCCCTCCTCCCTCCCAACAGAGAGGGAAAAAAAACAGGAAGGAGCAAATCCACCAAACAATAATTTGGAGTCGGCTTGGAAGTAGAGAGGTAAAGAGTTGTCTTTAAACAATATATATATATAACAATAACAGGTAAGGTTTACAAGGGCAAGGAACAAGGATGGATGGGAGGGGGACAAAAAAAAAGGAATAATACAAAACCAGTCTCTCTCTGAAGAGGCATGGAAGCAGCAGGATCAGGTCTGACCACGTGGCAGAGGAGCAGGAGGGCAGTTGCAGTAGCTCTCATCCAGGAGAGGCAGGAGCCAAAAGGAGAGCTAATAGCTGCAATGCCTTGCTTTTAATACCCTAGCTGGGCAGGGAGGGGGGAGTGGAACAGACTCAGCTTCCTGGGGGGGTAAGAGGGGAATGCCCTGCAGGGAGTGCAAAGTACCCGCAAGCCCTCCACCCTGCTTTGTTTTCTGTTTACAGAATGGGCATTAACCCACCACACAGGGTATTAAGCAAGATCACTAAGATGGTAAAGCCCCAAATAGTGCCACCAACTTCCCTTATATTTAATGCATTCAAAGTGCAGAGAGTACTGCTTTTTAATTTTTTCAAGGATTCCTTAGCTTCTCCAACTGTTGCTAGCACAGAGATCTAATGCAGAAATAAACCACAGATTTTTCAAGATATTGCTACATCTAATTGTTCACAGTGGAACTGAGGTCATTAATTTCTCCCAGCTACAAGAGTTTTTTGTGCAAAAAGAGTAACCTATGATTTTAAATAGCTTTGTCACGAATTTTTTGTCAGTAATGACAGCTATTGTAGTCACTTGTTTGTTCCTCAGAATGCACGTTTTACATCCCTGCTGTAATAAAAAACATCCAACCCAAACAATAGCAAAACCAAACCCATCAAAAACAACCAATCCCAGCCCCACAACTCCTTCCCAGCCCCCCACCCCCACCCCAAAAGACAGCACAAGCCCATGCCCTTCACAAATGCAAAACCAAATAGCTGCAGAAAGACCTAAAGAATATAGGCAGAAAAATCAATATCCCGATGTTCTGGACATTAAAGCCAAAAATAAACAGCACATGAATATCTTTAAGATTACTACTACCCATTTCCAAAGGAACAGAAAAGTTTCATTGTGCTCTTGTGCTTTAGATTAAATTACACTGTTGATGCTATTAACATTTAGGTTGAGAGAGATAAGATACAGGTATAAAGAGCCAATCAAACACCACTTACTCAGGTTGCTTCTCTAGTAACTACACTGTGGGTCTTTTGGATGCAGACAGCTGTAAAAAATTACCAAAGACAGATATTCAGTCAGAAATCAATAGGCTGTTTTACAGCTACTGTGCCTTCATTTCTTTCAGGTATACCTAATTTATTTCTACATAGTAGGAAAGTCCATAAATCATAAAAAAGTTAACAGCTTTACAGCTTTCTCTTGAATGATTTTTTTTTGTTCTGTTGTTATCACATTGTGGTAGGTTGAAATTACCCCCCACTAACAGGCAGAATTACCCCCCAAAATTAAAATTGCCAGACTAGCTCAGTTTGAGATGGAAGCAAATGAAGTTGTATTTACAAGCAAACTACAATCTAGAAATATGAAATGCAATGAATACTAAATATACAAAGATGTACTCTATATATATATACATACAATTTATAAACAACACAGAAACTCCTCAGACCCCCTAGATGGATAGAGGGGACTTGTTGACCTCTTCCCCCCACTCCTTCCCTCCTTCCCATTACCTCACACAGTAGTCAAAACAGAGATACCTGGCAAGGCCACACAAGAAAGTGAGAGAGAGAGAGGAAAGTTGCCAGCAGAAGCAACAGAAGAAGAGAAAGAACTGCTTATGCCTCTGCTCTATATTCCCATTAGCAATCCAATGAATTGTATAGAGCTTATCATTATTTGTCTTTGACATCCAATGGTAATAATTTTACTTTCAGCCTTTGCAGTCAGGATCTAGGCTACAGCTTCCCCATCAAACTGTAACACACATACAACTCCTTTTCTGTTAACTGGAAACAGCAGATTTCCCTATTGCTTACACATTGTCATGAGCTGACTTTTAATCTGCAGCTCTTCGTACCTCATGACAGCTTCAAAATGGAAGTGCTGGCTGGAGCAAAGTATTATGGGGCTTGAAGTTCAGATTGTAACAGATTGTGTTTATGCTGCTGCTTTGGGGTTCTGGGTTGTTGAGTGTTGGCTCTTCCACTAGGATGGCAGCTGGACAGGGAGGGATGGGGGAGCAACTCCCTGGCTTGGGCCTCTAGCTCGCTGGCTTCCTGCTTGCTGCTGCTTTCTGCTGTGCTTTTTTCTTACAATACAATACAATACAATACAATACAATACAACACAATACAATACACCAGGTTGGAAGAGACCTTCAAGATCATCACGTCCAACCCATCAACCAATCCAACCCACCTAAACCTAAACCTGTCAACCAATCCAACCCACCTAAACCTAAACCCATCAACCAATCCAACCCACCTAAACCTAAACCCATCAACCAATCCAACCCACCTAAATAGCCTGTTCTTCAAACAGGCTAAGGTAATTGTGCATTATGTTATCTCATTTATATTCAACTCTTATCTTATCCCAACTCTTTATCTCAACCAGGAGGGGTTTTGGTGTGTGTTACTTTCCCTCACTTCTGTGTTGTAGGGGAAAGGTTGTGTTAAACTAGCACAGAAGTGAATTATTTTTATTGCCACAAGAGTGTATGGTGCTTGAGAAAACCCAACCAATCAAATAACAACAGCAACAATGACTTTAAACATTTTAAATTAGAGCTTCCACGCTGTGGATAAAATACTTCATTCTGATCAGGAAATTACAGCTTTCACAATACAGCTACAACACAGTAGTTTCTAGCAACTGAGGAGTAACTTCAGGCCAAAGAGTCAGTACTTTGATTAACAACATCTGCTACAGGGACTTTGGGACCAGAGATGCTGGCCTGTCATGCTTGACAATACACCAGTGGACGCTCCAGGTGCTACAGTGCTCACAGGCCCTTGCATGGACACTGCAGTCCTGGTGAAAAGAGGTGATGGGTAAAAAGGCTGCTAAATTAATGAAAGGTATTTCGAAGCTGGAAAGTAACTTGATTATCCATCTCACTTCTGGATCCTTGGCCATCCTGTCATGGATGCTATTTCCCCTCTAGTCTTTTCAAGATTAAAAACCTTATCACCTTGTCTGCTACTGGGGGGAAAGGGTTTCTTGCCCAAGCTGCTCCTGGGCATCACGGGTGGTAGTATCCACATCAACCCCCTTCTGCAGGAACTGCAATTCAGATCCCTATGTCTCCATTTTGGTAAGAAATAGAGGAATAACTCAGAAAAATACATTGTTTCCCATCAAATGCCCCAGCTACCACAGGCACCCAGACAAGACTACAATAAGACACTGTCTACCAGGAACATCTTCCAGCAACCAGCCCTGGTCCCCATTGCCTGCACCCACCTGCACCTGTACACAAACAGGAGAGGGAGATGTTTCTGGTGGACTGTCGATAACAGATTCCTCAAGTGTACTACCAGGCGTTGTACAAAAATAGTACCACCCAGGCACTGGTACAAGAATGCAATGATGTGAAAAAATGTTTCTTCTTTGGATCTTTTTCTCTTGCAATATTGTCACATGAATTTATTCTTGTTCAGCACTGATGGGGTAAGAGAATCTCAACACTGCCTTTTAAAATTGTGACTAGTTTGGGATCGTTAGACTAGCAGCATATTTTATGAAGGCACATGATTCTATCCACAGACAGCTGGCAAGCAACTGCTCTGTATTTTCTGTAGGTTATATTCTTTAAAGTAACAAAATATAGCTACAACGGCAATCCTACAATTACTAGCAGATGTATATTGTGAATGCTTCTTTTCCTACAGGTACCTGGAAGATGAGTGGCTTGGTTTAAAATTTATTCTCACTTATTCAGGCCATTTTTTCCTCAAAGGAAGAATCCAGCTTATGCAAGGTTTCTCTATTCGCAGTAGCTTGTGTTCTGGCATTTTTAGAATTAAACACATCACAAAGTTAGTTCTAGGCTGAACATGAGCCAGCAGTATGCCCAGGGGCCCAAGAAGGCCAATGGCATCCTGGCCTGGATCAGGAACAGTGTGGCCAGCAGGAGCAGGGAAGTCATTGTGCCCTGTGTCCTGTTCTGGGCCCCTCAGTGTAGGAAAGATGTTGAGCTGCTGGAATGTGTCCAGAGAAGGGCAACAAAGCTGGGGAGGGGTCTGGAGCACAGCCCTGTGAGGAGAGGCTGAGGGAGCTGGGGTTGCTTAGCCTGGAGGAGAGGAGGCTCAGGGGAAACCTCCTTGCTCTCTACAACTCCCTGAAGGGAGGTTGTAGCCGGGTGGGGGTTGGTCTCTTCTCCCAGGCACCCAGCACCAGAACAAGAGGACACAGTCTCAAGCTGCACCAGGGGAGGGTTAGGCTGGATGTTAGGAAGAAATTCTTCATAGAGAGCGTGATTGCCCGTTGGAATGTGCTGCCCAGGGAGGTGGTAGAGTCACCACCACTGGAGGTGTTTAGGAGGAGACTTGATGAGGCACTTGGTGCCATGGTTTTGTTGATTAGATGGTGTTGGGGGATAGGTTGGACTCGATGGTCTTGAAAGACTCTTCCAACCTGGTTAATTCTATTATATTCTATTCTAAGTTTTAAAATGTCATGATAATGCAGCTGCATTTAAATGTCAGCTTGCTAGCTTAAACCAGGTTGAACTGTTGGGAGAGATTTTTCCTGCAACTTCATATGTTGTTCATTTATACTTGAAAAAAACCTCACACCAAACAAACTGTGAAGAGCTGCTGCATGAATCTTAAACAAATGGAGAAATACAGAGGTGTTTGTGCCTGTTGATCCCTGTGAGTGTTTTCTTCCCTCCAGTCTGTGTCTCTACTAGTATTTAATAGGTAAAATGTTGATGACCAGATTTTTCTTTCTGATTGTATTTGCACAAAAGTCAACAATTTAGTCAAGCAATGATGTGGTTCTGATTTGCATGGCTTTAATGGAAATTAGCCACAATTCTCCTTTTGAAAGTATAAAATTTACACTTCCTATCTCTAAACTGTGTAATTGTCTCACCCTCAAAATATTTGAAAAATAAAATAAAATAAAATAAAATAAAATAAAATAAAATAAAATAAAATAAAAAAAAATCCAATCAGGTTTGTAGCCCAGAGCTGCCAATGATTCCCTTCTCAGTTTACTGTGTAGTATTCTCATGTTCACAGCAGTGTAGGTTGCAAAACTGAGCTCTAAACTCTAACATAAACAGTAAAGAACAAGTGAGATGTTTTAACTGTTCAAATAGTAAAGGATATGGTGAACTTTGTTGGCTTATTCATCAGGTCATCCTAATCACTGTACCAGTGTGGCAGCTCAGGCTGGGTGCCTCCTGTTCCTGCCACACAAGCTACACCTCCAGTGTCCCGAGGGTGCAGCCCAGGAGGTGGACACAGGAAGCTGAGTATTTCATACCCATAATATCCTGCACCCTATAAATCCAGCTGCAAAGTCTTTCTCTTCCTCTTCTTCTCTCTCTGCTCCCGTGGGAGATGCTCCCTATCAGGTAACACTGGGGGAGTATCTCAAGGCTCTTAGGCCTGGCTAGGCCTGATGCCAGGAGTAGAATGGGGAGGGGCAGCCTCAGCCCTGGCCAGCCTGAGACCAGCCTAGCAGTGGGGGGGAAGAAAGAGCCCTGGGGGGATTGGGTATACCCTCAGATGGGGAGAATGGAAGTGCTGGGAGGCTTTGGGTGTGCTGCAGGGGCCTCTGTATGCTTTGGGATTCTTTTGTCACTGTGCTTGTAGTTTCTGTACAACACTTGCTGCTTTTCCATCACTTCTGCAATCCATTTGTGTGATGAGTGTCATTCTTTTACCCCTCTCAGGGGCAAGAGAGGATCTGCCTGGCCTCAAACCAGGACAACTAGAAAAGCAGCTATAGCAACAGCAGACAATCAAGTATGCCAGCCTGATTAGTGAGACTTCACCCACGAGACATTCATTCCCTGAAAATGGAAAAAGGCCTCTACAATATGTATTTATAACAGATGGCATGCACATCAGCACCTGGGTTTGCTCTTGAGTGTATGTATGTTGGTGTGCTTTTCCTTCCACAGCAAACATGACTACACCTACAGTCTGAAAGCGTACGGTTCCTACTAATTTCAGCTGACGCCACACTGGACGTCGCTGGTTTCCCCACACAGCAACACGTTCTGACAGTGCCTAGCTTACGAGTGCTAAGAAGAATCATTTCAGACAAACACTGGAAGATGTCATTGGCCTTGTTTGCAGTTTATCACTCAAATTTCTAAACAACCTGTTAAAACCCCACAGAGTAAGCAAACCTCAATAATTTATTTGCAAACCTGTATCATGTCTTACTTGAAAGAAGTACTCAGTCTGCTTCACATGAACCTGTGCCACCTCACTCCTGCTATCAGATTAAAGTCTCAGTTTCAGAGACACTAATAATCAATAACCAATTCTTGCATTGCAGTTATTTACTGTAGAAAGCTTTAGAAATTTGCTTTATCAAGCACCACTACATGAAGTAGGGAAGAAGGGAATACTTTTCAAAGTATTTCTTGGATTCTCTTAATTTGTGATCAAACAGCACTTTATTATTATTATTATTATTAATACTACTACTACTAATTATTATTATTATTGTCATCATCATTGAATTCTGCTCTTTACCACTATTACTTATGTTCTTTGCTGTGTTACAGTATTTTTTTTAATATTGCAGCTGTAGGACAGAAATTTGCATTCTTTTAACTGTCTTACTGTACCTTTTCCCCACTTCCAAGAGAATTTCTTAGGTTACAGGTGGGACTTAAGGTGGGACTGTGTCCCTTGGTAGGACAACCGTATCTCATTCAGGCTAGCCTTTAGCATAGACAGAGGTTTGGCTCCAGCTCGTCCAAAACAAGCATGTAATGCCCAGTGACAGAACAATGAACAACAGGTACAAACTGGAACACAAGAGCTTCCACCTCAACACAAGGAGACACTTCTTTACGATGAAGGTGTTGGAGCACAGGAACAGGCTGCCCAGAGACGTTGTGGAGTCTCCTCTGGAGACTTTCAAAACCCTGCTGGTTATGTTGCTCTATGGCCTGCCGTAGGTGATCCTGCTTTGACTGGGGCATGGGACTAGACAATCTCCAGGGGTCCTTTCCAGCCCCTATCATTCTGTGATTTGGCTGTAACAATTGTGAATCATTTCTTTCTCCTCTTGCAGTTTTTTATTCTAAAATTGTTAATGCCAAATGAGAGAGTTTGGTGGTGGTGAACAGGCTGGGGCAAAACACCTAATAAATCACTGACACATTAGTTCCATCGGGAAGAATGATAATGGCAGTGATCTGGAAATGTCTCTCTGCTTCCATATATATGTGTGTGTGAAGTCATGAATTTTTAAGCTAACCACAACCATTCATCAAAGGGAAAATCTAATGAGGTTTAGCAAGTGGAGCCTAGCCAAACTCCCACAGATTGGCAAGAAGCCATCCAGAGACCTTAAGCACTTCAGAGCACTGAAAAATCCCTGTAATGGGACATTGTCAATGTGGCAGCCATCTCCTCAGGGACATTAAGGATATAAAGCTTCTCTTCTGCTATCCCTCTTTTACTGCTTTTCTGTTAAACAAAACAGTTTATGTTCACTAAGTATTTGGAATTTCAGCAAGCACTAAAATCTTTCACACACATTTAATTTCAAAATTTTAGTCACCTGATGAAGTTACACCACCAGTACACATCCCACACACCCCATGACGATACACATCAGCATAAGAAAAGCAAAATACTTAACAAAATAGTAAACCCATGACCGCCTCCAAACCCAGCTACTAGACACTCCTGACAAAAGTGACACTTTTTGTGGAGTTGTGGTTTTTAAAAGAGGACCCAACAATGTCAAGATATCCAAAAGCCACTCAAAAGAGGGCATGAGATTGAACACATCCAAGTACCATGCTTTACACATTGGGTACAACAACCCCAGGCAGTGCTACAGGCTGGGGTCAGAGAGGCTGGAGAGCAGCCAGGCAGAGAGGGACCTGGGGGTACTGGTCAATAGTAGGCTGAACATGAGCCAGCAGTGTGCCCAGGTGGCCAAGAAGGCCAATGGCATCCTGGCCTGCATCAGGAACAGTGTGGTCAGCAGGAGCAGGGAGGTCATTCTGCCCCTGTACGCTGCACTGGTTAGGTGTGGACCTTGAGTCTTGTGTCCAGTTCTGGGCTCCTCAGTTCAGGAAAGATGTTGAAATGCTGGAAGTTGTCCAGAGAAGGGCAATAAAGCTGGGGAGGGGTCTGAGCACAGCCCTGTGAGGAGAGGCTGAGGGAGCTGGGGTTGCTTAGCCTGGAGAAGATGAGGCTCAGGGGAAACCTCATTGCTCTCTACAACTCCCTGAAGGGAGGTTGTAGCCAGGTGGGGGTTGGTCTCATCTGCCAGGCACCCAGCACCAGAACAAGAGGACACAGTCTCAAGCTGCACCAGGGGAAGTTTAGGCAGGATGTTAGGAAGAAGTTCTTCACAGAAAGAGTATTGGCCATTGGAATGTGCTGCCCAGGGAGGTGGTGGAGTCACTACCACTGCAGGTGTTTAGGAAGAGCCTGGTTGAGGCATTTGGTGCCATGGTTTAGTTGATTAGATGGTGCTGGGTGATAGGTTGGACTCGATGATCTTAAAGGTCTCTTCCAACCTGGTCAATTCAATTCAATTCAATTCAATTCTATTCCATTCCATTCCATTCCATTCCATTCCATTCCATTCCATTCCATTCCATTCCATTCCATTCCATTCCATTCCATTCTACTCTGCAGTCATAAGCTATTTATTTATTCCCCCACATCATCTGCATCATCAATATACTTCAAGTGTACAAGGAATGCATTAAAAATTGCATAATACAGAAGAAAAAAAGAAATTAAAATCTTCTAATCAATTTAAGTTCCCTCCCAGAATTTTCCTTTGAAGAGAATCCAGATTTTTATTGAGAATTGTAAAAGGTATTCTGCATACCCAATTCCTTTAAAACACAGGATTTCTCTTACTCACCTGGTTCATCATAAATGCAGCAATTGTGTGTATAATTTAAACAACTGACATAAAGTGTGTAACTGTAACTATGCAAGAGTTTACAAAGAGAAGCACGTGCAGCGGTAACTGAATGTGCAATTCCTGTGAAGAATCCCTATTCTGATTTTGAAACAAAAATGTGCATATCCCTCCTGTTGTGGGATTTGCCTTTACTGACATCCTCAATGCTGCAAACCAACCATTTCTTCAGGCCTCTCCCCAGGACCTTTATTGCCTCCTGACTTGGTGCTATTTTGTAGCTTCTTTTATGTTTCCTGTTAAATGTGGTGGAAAATTTATTCTGAGTTACAAATAAAAGAATACTTTTATATCTTTAACTATTATTCCAGTCTCTGATATCCCAATGTTTCAACAGTAAAAACCTAAGTGCCCCTGTGAAAGAATCTTGAACATGCAGTCGTGTCAAGCTCCATTCTCCACAATGCAAAGGTTTAGTAGTACATTATATTACATTAAAAAAAAAGTGGTCTCTGCAACTAATTTAAAGCAATATTTGAAACAAAATTGGAATAGGTGAATACGAACTGTGTCCAGTTCTGGGCCCCTCAGTTCAGGAAGGACATCGAGACACTTGAACGTGTCCAGAGAAGGGCAACAAGGCTGGGGAGAGGCCTTGAGCACAGCCCTGTGAGGAGAGGCTGAGGCAGCTGGGGTTGTTTAGCCTGGAGAAGAGGAGGCTCAGGGGTGACCTCATTGCTCTCTACAACTACCTGAAGGGTGGTTGTAGCCAGGAAGGGGTTGGTCTCTCTAGCAACCAGCACCAGAACAAGAGGACACAGTCTCAGGCTGCACCAAGGGAAGTTTAGGCTCAAGGTGAGGAGGAAGTTCTTCACTGAGAGAGTCATTCATCATTGGAATGGGGCTGCCCAGGGAGGTGGTGGAGT
This sequence comes from Colaptes auratus, assembly GCA_015227895.2. NCBI lineage: Eukaryota > Metazoa > Chordata > Aves > Piciformes > Picidae > Colaptes > Colaptes auratus. The sequence goes on from CM037633.1 coordinate 38,789,045, forward strand.
CACTGTCCTTGGAGGTGTTCAAGAGCGGATTGGACATGGCAGTTGGTGCCATGGTCTAGTCATGAGGTGTGTGGTGACAGGTTGGACTCGATGATCTTTGAGGTCTCTTCCAACCTTGGCTATACTGTGATACTGTGATACTGTGGAATGTGCTGCCCAGGGAGGTGGTGGAGTCATCATCTCTGCAGGTGTTCAAGAGGGGATTGGACGTGGCACTTGAAGCCATGGTTTAGTTAGTCAGGAGGTGTTGGGTGATAGGTTGGACTTGATGAGCTCTGAGGTCTTTTCCAATCTTGTTGATTCTGTGATTCTATGATGGTGAATATAATCATTAAGATCATACTCATGAAGTGAATGAATGCTTCAGGACACTGGAATACTCATGGACTTTGGGAGGGTTTTTTCCCTCCCTAGTTTCTTGCCTAAAATTCCATAGATAGTGCACATATTCCAATTACTTTAGAATATGTTTTTTTCACAGTTTTTCTCTCTTGACTATTCAGTTTTTCCTTAAAGAATGCTTTACAGTAAACTGAAATCTAATTTTTGCCTCTGCATAGAATATATGTCGATATTGAATTTACTCTTCCACAGGGACTTTATTAGGGGCTGTTACTGACCTGTGCATCATTTTAATTAGAATTGACACTTTCATCTTGTTTATGAATATATGTAAGAGAAGTTTTGAAATATTTAACATCTGGGAATACTGTCAAGTTGTCACAGCAAAATTAAGATATTTCCCATAAATAGCTATTATTATATAATAGTCAGAGACCAAATAACTAAACATTCATTGTTAGTATTTGGAGCACAATCTCTCTGTGTGCACATTTCCATGTCCTGTGGGAATTTATTCATGCTTTGATCATTATCCCTTTGAAGCAACACTCTTTTTTTTTTTTAAAAAGAGACATTTCAAGTGCATTCCTTGATTCTATGAGGTGTTTCACTGCTATGGATGATCCTTATCTTGCATAAATTATTCTACCACTAGCAGACATTTCCCTAGAACACCACAAGCCTACTCCAGGGGGTTGGTTCCCATGGACCTGGGCTGAGATATTTACTTTAGGACAGAGATTCATAGAAATTACTGTTCAAAAGGCTTCTGTCACCAGGTCAGCAACCTCTCACTAACTCAAGATTCTTTCCTGCAGAATATTCTCCTGTGATTTGATGGGATGTGAGGGAGCAGCATGTGAAATGAAACTAAACAAAAAAACCCCAAAACCCTTCAAGAAAAGGATTTTCAGCACATCAGCTAAAACACCATGGGACTGGATTTCTGAGATGCATCCAGCAGTCAGTTTCTTGTTAATTATCCCTTTATATCTACTTCAACCTCAGTATTACTACTTGACTATGGCAAGACTTAAACATGATGGACACATGCCAAGTGAGCTCCAGTTGGCAGATTAATAGTCTGGAGATCAGGCCTGAGGCAGACTTTCAGTGAGCTGCTGGTGAGGAAACACAGGGAGCAATGGCCAGCAGCTGGTGCCTTGGAGACATGGGAGATTAATGGCAGTAGAGAAGGGCTCCTGCAAGGGTGTTCAGGGCTGCTCCAGTGGAGCTGGCTCCAGAGGTAACTTAGAGACACTTCTCAGGGCAGCTGAAAAGATGTCAAGATACCTTAATTCAAACGACAGTTAAGAAGCTGTTGTGAACCATCAGCTGTGAGAGCACTACTTAAAGTCTGTATTATAACAAAGTGTCATGTGCATGTTGCTGCAGGGGAAAGGTAACATGCAGTGACCAGTAAGAGCTACCTTGTAGTTTCTACAGGCTACGTTTCCTTCTATACTCCTGCTGTAGGCACTAAACACCACGGTTCCTTTCAGAGCCGCAAGAATCACCCTGCACACTTGGACACAGATGTTCAGCACAACAACGTGCACTGTCTGAATGTTGAAACATGAGAAATTGTGGATTATCTTTGTTTGTTTGTTTTTCAGTCCATCAATAGCCTAGACTTCTTATTCTGACAACTCAAACAATTTTTACATTTCAAACCCATTTTTTTCCCTTAGAATTATGGAAAAGAATAAAGAGACATACCTACTCTGCAGGCAACAAGAAGTTAATTACTTCCCTTCTACAAACTTGTCTTCTTGGCACACTATTAATAGTATAGAACATTAAAGATATAACTTTTTCATTCTATTTATCTTCGGAAGCATTTCTGTTTTCTCAACAGAACACTGAAAATGTAACAGAAAATGTTTGCCGAAAAGGAGAATGGGAGATGTAAACTTGTCACCAGGATCTTCCAAAAATTCACCAGCAATTGAGCTCTTTAGATACAATCCACTTGTTACATACCATAATAAAATTTCCTGTCCCCAAGTCATGTTTTCTAGGTATTTTTTGTTTGTTGGTTTGTTGTTGTTGGGGGGTGTCTGTTTGTTTGTTTGTTTTTAATGTTTGTGACACTGCACAACAGAACTGCACAAAATGTCTTGTGTGTATCTTTTGAATATGTAAATCAGATTGTTTGAAGAAATTATGCAAGATGGACACAAGGCTTTTAGACAGCCAAACTTCACAATATTGACATGACGAGGAGTGATGCCCTTGGCTGAATGCCAGGTGCTGGCCAAAGCTGCACTGTTGCTCCCCTCCTCAGCTGGACAGAGAACAGGAAAAATAATGCAAGGCTCATTGGACAAGCCAGGCCTGGGGATCCACTCATCTTGGGGAAATTAGTTTAATCAGAAAAGGGTAATGAGAAATACAACCAAATCTTAAAAACACTTCTCCCCCTTCTTCCCATTCTTAACTTTACTCCCAATTTTCTCTACCTCCTTCCCAAACTGAGTGACACAAGGGGACAGGGATTGGGGTTTTGGTCAGTTCCCTCATGTCTGCCACTCACTCCTCAAAGGGAGGACTCCTCTCACTTGTTGCCTACTCCATCATGGAGTCCCTCCCATGTGAAACAGTTCACCATGAACTTCTCCAACATAAGTCTTTCCCACAGGGATGTAGTTCTCCATGAACTGCTCCAGCACAGGTCCCTTCCATAGGGTTCAGTCCTTCAGGAACAGACTGCCTGCATGTGTTCTCAAGTACTGCCAGCAAACCTGCACCAGTGCAGGCCCCTTCATGGGGCCACAGCCTGCCTCAAACACATCCACCTGCTCTGGCATAGGGTCCTCCATGGGCTGCAGCTGGATATCTGCTCTACCATCCTCCAAAGAATGCACCATGGTCTTCACCAGGGGTTGTAGTAGAATCTGTGCTCTAGCACCGAGAGTATCTGCTTCCCCTCCTTCAATGACCTTGGTGTGTAGAGTTATTCCTCTCCCATGTTCTCAGCCCTCTCTCTGGCTACAAATTGCTCTTGCACAGTAACTTCTTCCCCTTCTTAAATATTTTATTACAGAGGTGCTACCACCATCAGTCATGGGCCAAGCCTTTGCCAGTGGTGGGACCATCTTGTAGCCATCTGGCACTGCACCTGTCAGACACGGGAGAAGCTTTCAGCAGCCTCTCACAGAAACAACTCCAGTACCAAAAACTTGACATGCAACCCCAATACACAAAAACATCAGCAAGAATGATGCTGGAAGAGCCACAAGGCCAAAAGACCAAATTGGAAGTACTAGTAGAAGCACAACATATTTGTTCAGAGTACAGAAGATATGGGAACTGAGATGCTAAGCAACCAGTATTCTACATAGTAGGTCAGTAAACAACAACCACCACAACAACAATATTAATAATAACAATGCAATAAAGTAGTAAAACAAGTGCCAGCAACACCACCTTTGTAAGATTATGACAGATTTGTAAAAGCAGGGACAAATGTTTGAAGAAAACCAAACAACATTTCTAAACTGTCTCAGACGTTCAGCTTCCTTTTTTATATCACCACCAGGTTCCATGTGAAACAGTTCTGCAACCGAGCTCTTGATGATGCCTGCCTACTACAGTTCTGTCAGCTCCCTACTGAAGACTGTAAAGCACTGAAGACACTAAAGCATTACCACAGTACAGATCCCAAAGCATCAGTTTCTTTTTCAGAATTAGGCATATGAAAGTAATGCAGCAGCTGACCCTTCTGAGTTCCAGTTATTGATCCTCTGTTCTTGCCAAGGATGCTGTCTTTGAACAGCACTGCACCTCAAAGACATCCACCTTCAATGCTTCTCCTGAAAACCATAGGGTCAGTGCTGTAAGTTGCAGCAGAGAACTGATCACCACCACCAGCACCTCCTCCAAACCAAAGGTGTTGAGCTTTCCCCACACAACAGAGGACATAAAGCAACGTGCAACCCTCACTGCCTGACTTTGCATCAATTCCAGGACATGTAGCGCTCCAGCAGCATGGCAAGGCAAGATGCTGCCAGGCACATGGCTTTGCTTAAGGAGGAGCTGTGACTGCAGTCAAATTTCTGCTCCTCTCATGAAGTATGGTAATGTAAACCTGACCTGAACTACTGAGGACAGAAAAGTTTCTGTAACTGGCACCTCAATTTTTGTGGGAGTATTCCTTCCTCTGCCCTTTCTCTTACACAAAGGTATCAGTCAGAAATCCTCCACTTGACAGCACTGCAATTTTGTTATAATTTTATTTATTTTCCATTTTCTTAAAGTTCCATCTCCTTTAAGCTAATGCAAAATGCAAAATGCTTTGCTCAAGGAATGCATCTAATATGACACAAATTTTAGTGGCAGTAATTTCTGAGAGTCTTTTAAAAGCCATTGTTTTTACAATACAGGTTAATTCATTACACAGACAGACTCTATAGCCTACACCTATGTCACAGTCTGCAGTGTAAAACAACTGCTTTGATACTATTTGCAGCTGTAAGTTTTAGGGAGGGAAGGATAATTCTGTTGGCTGAACCAAATCTTGTTTCACTGGTATTGTTTTTATTAAACATGCATAGTTCAAGTTTTTAAACCCTAATCATGTGTTACCCCAAGACAAACGTTCTGTCAGAAATGTCTTTGCACAGTTACTTCACTCCTGCTTTTCATTCCCAGGCTATACCATCCAAGAGGAAATACCTTATTGATTGCTTTGGAATTACATTTTTCAGTATAAATATTTTAATAATTGACTGAATAAAGTGATGGGGAACACCTACAGGAACAGTTCCATCACAGAATGTGTTTCATGGTTTATTTCTGAATGTGTTATTGATTAATAACCTGCCTCATAGGAGGTACTGGTGATTATCTTCAGATTTTGGAGCTCAACTCGGAGTTCTCAAAGGAACACCATCTACGCTGAAACAACAATTTTATTCTAAACTCCTTGAATTATTTTGAACTATAATTCAAGTGTGGTGTGCAGCAGCAGCATTAGAAAAAGATTAAAAAGACCCAAAACACAAACCCAAACAAATTCCTAGATTCAGACAAGCACTGAGCCAGAATTCTTGGAACCTTATGTAAGTAAGCTGGACTTCAGCAAGGCCTTTGACACCGTCCCCCACAGCAAACAGCTAGCCAAGTTATCAGCCCATGGCTTGGACAGGAGCACTCTGAGCTGGGTTAGGAACTGGCTGGAAGCTGAGCCCAGAGAGTATGGTGAATGGTGCCACATCCAGCTGGCAGCCAGTCACTAGTGGTGTGCCCCAGGGATCAGTGCTGGGCCCCATGCTCTTCAACATCTTTATTGATGATCTGGATGAGGGCATTGAGTCCATCATCAGTAAATTTGCGGACGACACCAAGCTGCGGGCAGGAGTTGATCTGCTGGAGGGCAGAGAGGCTTTGCAGAGGGACCTCGACAGGCTGGACAGATGGGCAGAGGCCAAGGGCAGGAGATTGAACACATCCAAGTGCCGGGTTCTGCACATTGGCCACAGCAACCCCAGGCAGTGCTACAGGCTGGGGTCAGAGTGGTTGGAGAGCGGCCAGGCAGAGAGGGACCTGGGGGTGCTGGTTGATTGTAGGCTGAACATGAGCCAGCTGTGTGCCCAGGCTGCCAGAAAGGCCAATGGCATCCTGGCCTGCATCAGGAACAGTGTGGCCAGCAGGAGCAGGGAGGTCACTCTGCCCCTGTACGCTGCACTGGTCAGGCTGCACCTTGAGTCCTGTGTCCAGTTCTGGGCCCCTCAGTTTAGGAAGGATGTTGAGATGCTGGAACATCTCCAGAGAAGGGCAACAAAGTTGGTGAGGGGTTTGGAACAGGACAGACTGAGGGAGCTGGGCTTGCTTAGCCTGGAGAGGAGGCTATGGAAATCCTTTAAACATGATTTGTCAATGATTGTGCAGTACACGCAAAGCATTTCCCTGCCCAATTAGCGACCAATTTTGTAACTCAGTTTCCTCAAGGTAGTTTTATTTTCCAACTTGAAATTAATTTAATGCCTAACTGTAAGAGGCTAAATCTTGTCTCTCTTGATGTGAATCAACAAAGATAAAATCACCTTTGGTGCTTGCCCAGACAACAGCTGATGCGTATTGGGCAGACGCCACTGGATAACGGCTCTCTGGAATGTGCACAGACAAGATCATCTCTACCCATCAGCTACCCCGGGAAGGGAGGATGGTGAAAAGGACAATGGTTTCACCACCTGGATACATACCTTTCCTTCCCCCTCTATTCCAAGTGCCAGGCTCAAGCACTCTGCAGCTGGCAGCCTGGACTCCTGCATGCTGATGCAGCAGCTGAAAGGTGGTTGTAGCCAGGAGGAAGATGGTCTCTTCTCTCTAGCAACCAGCACCAGAACAAGAGACACAGTCTCAAGCTGCACCAGGGGAGGTTTAGGCTGGAGGTCAGGAAGAAGTTCTACACAGAGAGAGTGATTGCTCGAGGTGAGGAGAAAGTTCTTCACTGAGAGAGTCGTTCGTCATTGGAATGTGCTGCCCAGGGAGGTGGTGGAGTCACCATCCCTGGAGGTGTTCAAGAGGGGATTGGGTGTGGCACTTGGTGCCATGGTCTAGTCATGAGGTCTGTGGTAACAGGTTGGACTCGAAAATCTTTGAGGTCTCTTCCAACCTTGGTGATACTGTGATACTGTGAACTACTGGCTCAGAAGAAGGAAAAGACCTGGGCAATGCCACTGTGAAGGAAAACAAAGAGAATTCCAGGAGAGGAAAGGACAGACACAGGAGGAAAGACATCACCATGTAGCCTGAAGGCAGACCAGGAGGAACCCTCTCTCTGTGTCCTAATTTCCACCTGCTGCAACTCATAGAGCTGAAGAGGCTGCTCAGAGAAGGACTTGGACTTTGGGATCTCTCCCTCCCCTCCTCCAGCAGAGGACAGCACAGCCAACAAGGATGACTTCTCCTCCACTCCAAAGCTGCAGCAGCCTTCCTCCACAGACCCAAACTGTCTTGGGGAGTGAGGGGTGTGGTAATATAATTCCTTTCCACTTGTCTCTCCCTCTTGTCCCACTCTCTCGGTTTTTTTTCCTCTCTCTCCCTTCTTCTGTTCCATCCACTTTATTCTGTTAATCAATAGCCTCAAGGGCTGCTGATATTTTGGGCTTGTTTGCGCCTCTAATTTCATGACAGGGGAACATTCAAAAGAACTGAGGCTCTTACCCTCCTGGACCGAGACACTGTCACAAAGCATTTTGCATTCCACAGGTGTTACTAGGTCTTCATAAGTAAACTATTGTGGTTTTACTCATGCACTTGTCACAAAAGGCCTCTTTAGAAATCATACAGATGTACATTTTTCAGCATATTGAGGAAATCTGCATACAGATGAGAATATACTCAGCAAGACCATTATGATTCCAGCTGGAGAAAAGCCTCCAAAGTCTGTAATGATATACAAGCAACCAATACTGAACTTTTACGCCCATAAAATAAAGCAGGCCAAGGTTTTCCCTGCAGTAAACCTCATCTATATTCAATATATTTGATTGTTGAAACAGCTGAGGTTGATCATGTGTAAAGCACAACAAATGTTTTCCAAGTCCAATTAATCCAGAATGTTTGAGCTCAAGTTTTTGCTGCATAATCCAGAACAACAAAAAGCATTATGTCACAAGCAAGAACAAGCTTTATTTATTTATTATTACCCAGGAACAGAGAGGTGACATTTCTGTGAGTCTGTATGCTATGACAGGCTCTGAGGCCAAATCCTGTCACAGTGAGGAACACAGAACACTAACGCAGGGTTTGTGCAAGCCTTCTTCACCTATTGCCATATTAGAGTCTCCACCTTGTCAGTCTTGCTGTTATTTTACCAATACATGATGGTGGCATGCATCTGTTTTCTTGTGACAAATAATTGTCTTTGAATTTGTACATACTAGATTTTGTTAAAAGTCGGTTTTGGGACAGGCAAGCCAAGTATTAAGTGTGACCAAGAGTTCAATTATGACTAGATTGTTCTTGTTTGGAAGGCAGCATATCCTACCATATATAGGGAAACTGATATGTACTGGATTTAATAATATTTGTGAGTACAACCTACAGACTTTGCCCTTGTTCCCCACTGTCACTTCACACATAGCACAGCACAAGAGTCTCCTGCAAGCTCCTGGGCTACATGCACCAGGAGCCCCTTTATACCTAAAGCATGAGAGTCTGTGGACCTAACCTGTTGTTATCCTCTGTGTCACAAAAACTTAGGCAAGACATATCTGAGTAATCAGTGTGCTTTTGCTTCTGAAACTTCTTGTACACTGTCATGTGTATGTGACCATTTCAGGCTATGCCTTTCAGAAAGGGACAGTTACCGGAACACTCTGCCTGAATGTTGTGGTGTCATAATGAAAACAAAGATATTCCAAATGAATTTCATTGGTAGATTGGTAGAATGCAACTTTAAATTTTAGCTTTAGTTCAGTTTGAATCTCAGTCAGGTCAGTCTGTTTCAGTCTCTCTGAGGAACAGCTGTTTTGTGTCTGTGCTGGCGGGTGCTGACCTTCAACTAATTCTTGCATACGCTTTGAGCTAACAGAATTTCCTCCTTAATAATTACCTTTTCTCTCTCTAACCCTTTTTGGGGGAAAAAAAAAAAGGAGGGAAGGGGGAGAAGGGGGATTGTGGGGTCTCTTCTCCTTGGAGGAGGGAAAGTTTTCTGTGTTACGTTCTTTGCTGTGTATTTCTGTATCTATTGTAAATACTGTATATTGTGTCCATATTCACTGCATCTCATCCTGCTTGTAAATACAGCTTTATCCATTTTTGATTCTCTGACTGAGTTAGCTGTGGTTTCTTTGTGTGTGTGTGGGGAGAACTGAACTTTCTCTCACCACCACAGTGTACAAACAGAAAACAGTGACAGCTTTTGATATTTAACCTAAGGTAGCTTCCTTGTTCCACAATTGAAGAGGTGTCACACTAAATACTATACTTCAATGCACATTTCAGTATCAAAGTGAAAAGTGATTTCTTAGGATTAATTCAATTTGCAAACAATGAGTTTCTTACATTTGCATAATTTATGCAGATGCAGTCAGAAAAATCAAAGCTTTAATTTGAAATATTTTGGAAATGAGGTTATGGTGGCTACTGTAAGGCTCCTCACTTGCTCCAAATAATGCAAGGTAAGTCACTAAGAACATAGAATCATAAAGTCATTTCAGTGGGAAAAGACCTTTAAGATCATACAGTCCAACCATTATCTAATTCTAACAAGTCTAATGTTAAACCACATCCCTTAGCACCTCAAGTATACATCTTTTAAACACTCCCAGGGATGGGAATTCAATATCACCTCCCTGGCAAGCCTATTCCAGTGTTTGATAACCCCTTCAGCACTGAGGTTTCTTCTAATAATCCAATCTCAACCTCCCCTGGTGCAACTTGAGGAATCCTCTGATCCTATTGTTACTAGGAAGAGACCAACACCCTCCTTGCTATAAACTCCTTTCAGGTAGCTCTAGAGAGCAGTAAGGTCTCCCTTCAGCCTCTCTTCTCAAGACATCCCTCAGATGCTCCTCATAGGACCTGTTTACCAGACCTTGCAACACCTTCACTCCTGTTACCCAGTCCGCCACACATAATTTTACTCCTATTTTTTAATTTACACCAATTGCAAGCCTTAAGGACAAAAAGATTGTCTATGTGCAAGGGGAAAAAGTACACTGCTGATGACAGAGATACACAGCATGAAAGAGCTTGCCACATGGCCTGGCATTTTTGAATGAAGAACAGTATGTGAACACGGAAGTGCTACCAGCAGCATTTGCAATGTCACCCCCACAAAAGACAGCCATTAAAGTTTTAGCCTATTGTAAGTAAATACTCTTTCTTTGTAATGTACACAAGTTCTTGAGTCCATATCAAGTCCAGTGTTTTGCAATATGCTAGCAGTTACACAGGGTTAAGTACATTCAGAAAACTTGAAAAATATATTTTTATTGCTTTTCTGATTTTTGGCAAATCACTAAAGAATCAGATTTTAGTTACCAGTCACCCAGTTCCTACTATGTCATACCTCAACAGAACAAAACTCTTGAAATTAAATTTATGTAGAGTTCCTCACCACAATTATTTCTTTCTGTATAATAAAAATCCACCCAAAGCCCTGAGGTAGCCTGCACGCAATACACATATGTCAAAATCAGCACAACTTATGTCTCGGAACGACTTTCAGAGAAGACAGGACATTAAACTTGCTTATTTTAACTGAGGTTTGTTAGAATCCTGTGCAACATCTCCTTCAATTGTATGATTTGTGACTGGGGCTGGTACCAATGCTTTAAGCAAAGCAAACAATTCATATTAGAGACATTTTGATTAGCACTGGCAAATGATACATACTGACCTCTTTAGTAACGACTAAAAAGCCCAGAAGAATATGTGACTGGGGACACGATTGCAGGAGTTTGGGGAAAACCATCTCGGAAGGAGATTAAAAGTGCTATGGATTGTCTATACAGTCACTTCAGAGATGAGATTGTTTTTTCAGAGTATGTGACACATATCTGTGAAACTCTTGCGATCAACAGGATTCTTTCCTCACTGACTTCAGAAAAGGAAGACCGTCTCCAAATTAATGAAAAATTCTTTATCAGTGTGTCTCACAACTGTTTTAGTCATATTGGGCTATGGATACTGGGAATTCTCCTTAGACACTTCCACCCTGAAGTGATACTTTTAAAAGCAAGGACAATGGATAGGGAATACTGACGGATTCACAAAGAGAGATATTCATAAACCAGACTTACACTGAAATAACTGAAATGTTGCCACTCATTGATTTTCAACCTTACTTGCCTCCCTGTGATTTTAACAGCAATGGTAAAACTGATCAAAGACTTTTTTATTCTCATTCTTGCTGCTTGTGAAACTATGAGCAATGTCAAAGGCAGAATGTCATCCCTTATGCCATTTTGTACTTCCTGAATAGAGTGCAGTGTCTCTATTAATATCAAACCAAAAATTTACTTTTCAAGTCCTGTGACAGATAAGCCTTATTTGCTACGAAGAGCTTATTATTTCCCACTGAGCCATGTGTTGGTGTGTAATTTACGTTTTGACACAATTGGCAAGGAGGAAAAGATATTCAAGTTACAGGAGACAAAGATGTAGAAACTTCTCTTCTTCCCCCACCTACCTCCCCACTGCTGTCTTCTATGAAAACAAGCTAAATGCAAGTGCTACAAATTGTGCCTTAGAAAGTTAGTAATGTTCAGATATTTCAATATTTAATTGACAGAAGAGTTAGTTCAGGATGTATTGATAAGTTACAAATCTTTCAAAGCCTACATCCATGTCTCAGTCTGTATGGCTGACAATATTGCTGTCAACATGGGCAGAGATTTCAGTTCAGATCACAATGGTCAAAACACTCCCACTATAAAAAGATTCCCAGGTGCCCGAGTCTGCATCTCCACCTGCAGCTTTGGCACAGATGGAAATGTGGCCTTCCTGACAGTAACTCTTTCAACTCACAGTTTCAGCATAGGAGCTGGAAAGTGGCCACAAGTGAGATTAGGTTGTTGCTCTTTAGTTCTGAAAATATCTAATACTCTTGGGCTTGCCTTAGGCATGATGACATTCATGAAGGAATGCAAGATAAACATCCTTTTGAAAAACAGTCAGAAAAAGTAGTGCTAAGATTAAAACACTCTGAGAGTGACTGCAGGACAACACTGGGCACCTTTGAAAACTATTTCAAAACACATGTGGCAGTTCTACTGCATTATAACTTTCTAAAATGCTAGTTTGATCCTCTTGGTGGAAACAGATACATGCAAGCATTGATAGCTTTGGCTATTCTGTTCCAGCCAGGCAGAGGGGGACCTGGGGGTAGTGGTTGATAGTAGGCTGAATATGAGCCAGCAGTGTGCCCAGGTGGCCAAGAAGGCCAATGGCATCCTGGCCTGCATCAGGAACAGTGTGGCCAGAAGGAGCAGGGAAGTCATTGTGCTCTGTGCTCAGCACTGGTTAGTCCATACCTTGAGTCCTGTGTCCAGTTCTGGGCCCCTCAGTTTAGGAAAGATGTTGAGATGCTGGAACATGTCCAGAGAAGGGCAACAAATCTGGGGAGGGGTCTGGAGCACAGCCCTGTGAGAAGAGGCTGAGGGAGCTGGGGTTGCTTAGCTTGGAGAAGATGAGGCTCAGGGGAGAACTCATTGCTCTCTACAACTACCTGAAAGGAGGTTGTAGCCAGGTGGGGGTTGGTCTCTTCTCCCAGGCAACCAGCACCAGAACAAGAGGACACAGTCTCAAGCTGTGCCAGGGGAGGTTTAGGCTGGAGATGAGAAGAAAGTTCTTCCCAGGAAGAGTAATTGGCCATTGGAATGTGCTGCCCAGGGAGGTGGTGGAGTCACCATCCCCAGAGGTGTTCAACAAATGATTGGATGTGGCACTTGGAGCCATTGTTTAGTTAGTCATGAGGTGTTGGGTGACAGATTGGACTTGATCATCTCTGAAGTCTTTTCCAACCTTATTGATTCTGTGATTCTATGGCTCTATGATTCTGTGTTGGTTCAGTGGCAGACTGGATGGCCAATTGAAAAAATTAATGGAGTCAATACATTGAATACAAATTTCCTACCATTTTTTGTGGGCTTTGGTTGTTGGTTTTATTGCTCCAGAGTATGACTTTGTGATGGGTTAAAATTTCCCATTCATATTCACAAACTTACACAACAGGCAGTTATTCATGGAGAGTTAATGTCTTGAAGAAAGTCATTGTCCCATTAGGAGTGGAACATTTTGCCTTGATGTAGAAAATTATACTTGCTTCCCGAAACGGCAATGTCAAAACCAGCATTTTTGCAATCAGTACATTCTGATAATTACTGCCAGCATGAGCAGACAACAAAGTGCATCTAATTTTCTGATTAAAATGCGTAGTGTGCTTTTTAATGCTTGATATTGCTCACTCTTGCTGTGCAACTTGTCTAAAAATTTCAAATCTGAGAAGCTCTTGAGCAACATATTTGGACACTTAGCAATGTCGCTTACATAAGGTATGGATACAGGCTCCTTGTCTTCCTTTTTGCTATAAAGTAAACTAAACCACAGTGGACTGGTGTCTCAGTGGCTACTGAGGCTTTCTATACAATCATTATTACTTGAAAAAGTACCTTAATTCTCATGTGATCGTGAAACCATAACATACAGAAGAGAACACAGAAAGTACACATATCCTTAACTCTTACAGAAGCTAAAACAACTAAGAAACTCTGTAGTATGAAAAGAGTCAGGCCTTTTATGATCAAGTGTCACTTGTCCAGCAGTCTTGGCAGGTGGAAATAAGTCTCAATGTGCACATTCTCCATGGGAAATAGTCTCAAATTTAATCCCCCAAACCTCAAAATCCTTGCATTTCCACATGTATACCAGAGCATCTGAAAGTGTCATCCCATTGGCAGATATTTTCCATTTGCAGTTATCAAAAGTTTGCCAAATGCAAACGCCCTTTTGAAAATGGCAAAAAGAGGGTTAGTGAACCACCACAGCATTTGGACTGTGCAGAACACTTGCACATGATTTGCTCCTGCATGTGTTCACTGTTCTACATATGGAAGTGAGGCACTGATAAGGGGAGAAAATACAGTTCCCTATGTAGCCATCTCCAAGTTTTAACTTTGATTTGAAACATCTTTAATTCACTATCATAGTGACAAGGTGCAATGCTATGTTGTGTTGTCTGTTCCAAACGGGGCCTCAAACGCCTCAGGTTGGACTTGAGATCTATTGTTTTTTTACTATGGTAACATGCATATTATTTATGAAGGCATTCAAAACTCTTTGTTTTAGAGAAACATTGACAATAATGTGATCTTTTCAAGTAAATTCATCTTTGTCTTTATGTGCTTACAAAAAGATTTGAGTCAGGGCTGGTTAACTAGATTCCCATTTCAGACACATGGAGGAAAAAAAAGAGTTTTCCAGTCACTGCTCATCTCAGCTTAAACAGGATAGAGGAATACTGCTCCAAATCACGCACTTATCTCCAGTGGATACAGAAGGAGTGAAGGTAACTAGGTGATCTATACACATTTACACAAGACAAAGTGAAGGTCATCTTTAGTAACAAAAGTTTTCTTAGAAATCCACATATTGTGACTTCAAATCACCTTGCTTATTTCTGGACAAGAGGCTTTACTTGGAAAAGCGAAACACTATTTCCAGCGTCAAATGAGCTATGTGCTGTGCATGCAGCAGTGTAAGAGGGGTTTTATTATTATTTAAAAAAAAGAAAGAAAGAAAGAAAAGCCAAACAATGTTCTCTTACCATGGCAGGAGCCATCCAGTTCTTCATACCCTACACTGCAGATGCACCGTCCCAGAGGCACAAGCCAATCCCCATCTGCTCCACAATAGAGTTTTGGAGTATCGCGTTCCTCTGCACTCTTCACGCAGGAGCCCCGTACTTCCACCAAGGAGGAAGAGTCAACCCTCGGGATAGTGTCAGGGAACATTGCCAAATTACGGACCGTGAAAGGGCACTTTTTGTAATAAACACGGACGGAGACCAAAGCAATGCAAGCTCCAATGTCTTGAAAAGCGAGATAAAATCCTTTCTTGTTTATTGGCCCAACCTCACGAACCTCTGTATTGAGTTTAAGAATCCGGTCACCCAAGTCCATCTGGGTAAAGCTCTCATCAGCTGCAATAGTATCAATTTTAATGTACTGGTTTGGCCGGAATTTCACTCCATGTGACTCATCTGACTCCAGGTAGTAGAGATTGAAAGTTTCCTTGCAGGTTCCCAGTACCCATGGAATACTGTTGCAGTCCCTCAGGGTAAACTTCAATTCCACGTAAATTTTCTGTGCGGCGTCGCGGGAGATCCAGTTTGTTTGAAGCCAGTTGTTTTGGTTTGGTTCCATCACATTACATACCTGGTAAGTATGAATAGGATGATTGTGTTCATCCATTTCAGTTATGGAATCCCACTGGAAAGAAAATAAAATGGGTTACATTTATATCAGTAAATTTAGTAAGTCTGAGAATATGCCTGGGTATGTCATTCCATCAGAGAGAACATTGCTATTTGGTGTACTGGTGGGCTGGCCCTATGGCAGTCCACTAAGCAATTCCCACAGCTCAGGCACATGACACTAGCCAGGCATCCACAGCAGTTAGCAGATAGTGTATGGTCTAGGTTGTCCTGATTTACACAACTGCCTAAGAAGCATTTGATTGTATATATATATATAAGGAATGTTACATTTCTGGCTCCATACAGCCTGCATTAGAGTTCCTTTCACTAAAAAAAAGAACACAAAACCAACCAAAACCAAACCAAACAAACCAACCCACCCACAGAGTAGAATAGAATGGAATGGAATGGAATGGAATGGAATGGAATGGAATGGAATAGAATAGAATAGAATAGAATAGAATAGAATAGAATAGAATAGAATAGAATAGAATAGACCAGGTTGGAAGAGACTTTCAAGATCATTGTGTCCAACCTAACATCCAACACCACCTAATCAACTAAACCATGGCACCAAGAACCCCATCAGGTCTCCTCCCAAACACCTCCAATGATGGTGACTCCACCACCTCCCTGGGCAGTCCATTCCAATAGGCAATCACTCTCTCTGTATAGAACTTCTTCCTAACATCCAGCCTAAACCTTCCCTGACACAGCTTGAGACTGTGTCCTCTTGTTCTGGTGCTGGCTGCCTGGGAGAAGAGACCAATCTCCGCCTGGCCACAACCTCCCTTCAGGTAGTTGTAGAGAGCAAGAAGGTCTCCCCTGAGCCTCCTCTTCTCCAGGCTAAGCAATCCCAGCTCCCTCAGCCTCTTCCTCATAGGGCTTGTGTTCCAAACCCCTCACCAACTTTGTTGCCCTTCTCTGGACAACTTCCAGCATCTCAACATCTTTCTTAAACTGAGGGGCCCAGAACTGGACACAAGACTCAAGGTGCGGCCTCACCAGTGCAGTGTACAGGGGCACAATGACTTCCCTGCTCCTGCTGGCCACACTGTTCCTGATGCAGGTCAGGATGCCATTGGCCTTTTTGGCAGCCTGGGCACACTGCAGCTCATGTTCAGCCTACCATCGACCAGTACCCCCAGGTCCTTCTCTGCCTGGCTGCTCTCCAGCCACTCTGACCCCAGTCTGTAGCACTGCCTGGGGTTGCTACCCACATAACTACCCAAGAACAAACGAACAAGTCTGTCACAGGTATCATGCATGGCTGTCGCCTTCAAAAAGTCTCTTTTTTAACAGATGAAATAGGATGGAAGGAGGAGTGCTTATTTCACAATTGCAAAGTAATGTTTGGCCTGTTGCCTACAGGAATAAGAAAACACAGGAAGTACAAGTTCAGTTAACCATTTTTAAGCAATGTGTATTTAGCACCATATAGAAACACTGTAGAAAGACAGACTTAACTGTTCATCTTTTTTTGTGAAAAAGTAAAACTTAAGATTTAGGCCCTCATTTGCAGATAAATTCCATTCTGGTAAGGCCCATGTGAACATACAGAAAACTACCTGGCTTTACTCTGAGTTTTAGGAACAAATAATGTCACTATATGGAGGTGGGGAACATGAGTGACTCCAGGACCTTTCACACAATCTTTACATAATACTGAAACAACACAACACAAAATCACACAACAAGCTCCACCATGGCAGAAACAGCAGGGGAAAAAATTAAAAAGCTAAAAAAATCTGTGGCTACATTAGTCTGAAATATTTTCTTTTAAATGGTGGCTGGAATTAATTTGAAAAAAGGAATTCCCAGTGTTGCTAGATGCAACCAGAGGACTGGGATTCCTGGTGGGTGCAGCACGTGCCTAGGATCAATGCAGAAAATGGGCTAAGTGAAGGCCTTTACAGGCCATTACTTTTGGGGACAATTACTGCAACAGCAAGAATGATAACCTCATCTAAAGATCCTGTCCAAAGAATTACAAACCATGTTTTTTTTAGATGATATACAGATGATGGCAAACACTTGTCAAATAATCTGCTGACTCATAAACGATCTTATGGGTAAGGCGAGAATGGCTTTGCTCCTCTGACTGGTTTACATTCAGAAAGGGCAAAGCTGCTGCCTCAGCAAGACAACAACAAACTCAGATTTGTCTGCATTGCACAATGAAATACTAGTTAGGACAGCTTTTCTCATGTCACTGTCCCCCAAATGGTCTGAACTACAACTGAAGTCTACCTTGTAGAAAGCAATATCAAACACCATGTAGAATTTGGCTTTTGGCAAAGAAAACTGACTTTCAAGTTCTGGTGGGCCAGGCCTCAGCCCTTTTGCCAAGTATGAACAAATACAATACAATACAATACACCAGGTTGGAAGGGACCTTCAAGATCATCGCGTCCAACCATCAACCAATCCAACCCACCTAAACAACTAAACCATGCAGCCAAGCACCCCAGCAAGTCTCCTCCTGAACACCTCCAATGAAGGTGACTCCACCACCTCCATGGGTAGTCGATTCCAATGGGCAATCACTCTCTCTGTATAGAGCTTCTTCCTAACATCCAGCCTAAACCTGCCCTGACGCAGCCTGAGACTGTGTCCTCTTGTTCTGGTACTGGCTGCCTGGGAGAAGAGACCAACCTCTGCCTGTCTACAACCTCCCTTCAGGTAGTTGTAGAGAGCAATAAGGTCACCCCTGAGTCTCCTCTTCTCCAGGCTAAGCAACCCCAGCTCCCTCAGCCTTTCCTCATAGGGCTTGTGTTCCAAACCCCTCACCAACTTTGTTGCCCTTCTCTGGACAGCTTCCAGCAAGACAACATCCTTCCTAATCTGAGGGGCCCAGAACTGGACACAGGACTCAAGGTACAGCCTAACCAGTGCAGTGTACAGGGGCACAATGACCACCCTGCTCCTGCTGGCCACACTGTTCCTGAGGCAGGCCAGGATGCCATTGGCCTTCTTGGCTGCCTGGGCACACTGCAGGCTCATGTTCAGCCTACAATCGACCAGTACCCCCAGGTCTCTCTCTGCCTGGCCACTCTCCAGCCACTCTGTCCCCAGCCTGTAGCACTGCCTGGGGTTGCTGTGGCCAATGTGCAGAACCCGGCACTTGGATGTGTTCAATCTCATGCTGTTGGATTCTGCCCATCTGTCCAGCCTGTCGAGGTCCCTCTGCAAAGCCTGAACTGATTCAAAGTTCCACAACCATGAAGAATTAAAGAAAATAATTAAAATTATGTTTACAATGTTAAATAAAATTAATTAACAACAACAATTCCAAACCTTAAAACTTCACCAGAAGAGGTTCTTCAAAACCCAAGCAGGTAAGTCTCTGTTGCTGATTGCCATTTTGCCTACTATGTCTGGGCCAAGGACATACCACTTTTTTCCTCAGGTACTGTATGTTTAAAGACTATTACACAAGTGTGTCATACAGAAGTACGACCACAAGTTAATCAGAAGAACAAAAAAACCAAACAAAAACCCCTCACACACAAATGCAAAAGGTTTTCTGCATTGATTTGTGATCAAAGACATAAGCCATATGCTCCAGAAAGGTCTCACAAAAAAAAAAACAACACACCAACCAAACTATACACAAAAAACCCAAAACCAAACAACCAAAAAAAAAGGCCATTGATAAAAACCCAAACCCACCAAACAAAAAAACAACTCCACACAAGCCAACATAAACCCCAAAACACTTTACCACCCTAAAGCCAGAACAAAAGAGAAGTGGGTGGGACTGAAATGTAGTTTTTAAAACACAGACCAGTCTTGACAATCAGAATAAAGTAGCTTAAAGAAAACGCCTCAACACATGACTGTCTCTTAAACATATTAAGAAAAAAAATATACAACATATCCTCCCCTTCCTGCAAGATTCTCTTCAGGAATACTGTTGTATTCACTTAGAATCAATACCTCAATTTGAATTTAGAAATTAGAGTCCTGAAGTCATCTGCTAATCAAGTAGTTAATAATACAAATCTATTACTTCTGTAGGGAAGTAAAGACTCAGCACTTCACTAACTGGTATAAACGAATATAACATGATGGACTGATCAAACATAGACAAGGCATTGTTTCATTCAGGTATTCTGTGCTTCATGCCAGTGCCTTTCCGTAGTGACCCCTGAAAACTGCCTGCTGACAGCTCCCCATTTACAAGAATTTATGCACTGGGCAAGGAAAACACTTTAAAGTTATTTGCAAAATGAATTTAACACAAGTAGTACTCTTGTCTTCAGACACAAAAGGAGATTAATATCCATTAACTCATGCTGCATCGTGTATGCATATAAATACAACTGTGGGTTTGTTGGCATAGGCTTTTAATTATTAGTCCCATATTCTAAGTGCAACTTGAGCATATTCCACCAGCCTATAATGTCAATGTAATTTACTGAAAAATATGACAGGACTCAGTCAGTGACAGTCTGACAAGGACACATGCTTCCTGGGTGAAATAGAACCTGGTTTTACTTTTACACAAGTGCTGCATTTTTATTCTGATTAAAACAGACAGGAAATATTAAGTAATAGTTAAACCCTTGTGACCGGTTTAGGCTGTGCCTTTAAGGAAGGCACAATTGCTGAACACTCTGGCTGAATGTTTTTGATATTTAAACAAAAATAAGATAGTCTACACTAATTTCATTGGTGGATTGGTGGAGTGCAGCTTTGGGTTTGGGTTCTGTTAGTTCAGTCTGGGTTCAGGCTGGGTGCAGTCTGTACTTTTCTCTCTCTGTTCGTATGGGCCTGTTTCTCTCACTGAAGCAACAGCTTTGCCGGACAGGAGTGACCTTGAATTAACAAAGCGAACCAGATAAGAAAACTAATTCTTGCGTACACTTTGAGCTAACAGAATTTTTCTCCTTAATTGCCTTTCTCTCTCTCTCTAACTCTTTTTGGGAAAAAGGGGAGGTAGGGAGGGAGAGAGGGGGGTTCAGGGAACCCCCTGGGCCGGCTGGAGGGAAAAAGCTTGTCTGCATTACGTTCATTGCTGTATATTTCTGTATCTATTGTAAATATTGTATATTTGTGTACATATTCATTGCATTCCATTTCTGCTTGTAAATATAGCTTTCATTTGCTTTTCTGACTGACTTAGCTGTGGTTTCTTTGTGTGTGGGGGGTGAACTTTCTCACCCCACCACAACCCAGTGCTGACAAGAAGATGCAAAACAATTCATTAAATACACACATGGGGGTGTTGGGTGTGTTTCATATTATAGTCTATAATTAAAGTATTTATCAAGATTTTAGTTGTACAAAACTATTCTTCACTTAAACCTTCGAAACAAGTGAATGGAAGCACCCCAGCAGTGATCTTTTCATGGGAATGTGGTAGCTTCCCACCAGAATACCTAACCTGACATGCACAAAAGCCGCCAGACGCTGTCTGATTTACACAAGCTGACAGTTCAGACCTCCTATAAACCAAGCCTCTTGCTGTCCAAATGCACCGAATTACTTAAAGAAAAGGAAAAAAAAAACCCAAAAGTATCTTCCTTTCAAATGAGGAAAACCTCTGATATTGTTGATGGAAGTAGCAGCAGTAATTCTCTCAACTGCAGTTCCAGGATATGTGAAAAAGAAATGGTTTGGAGGAAAGACTGCAAACTTGTAATCGACAGCTGCATGGATAAGAGGATACGTTTTACTTTCTTGTGTGGCATAAAGCAGGAGTAAATACCACTAAAATAGACAGACATGGAATTTGAATACTGATGGAGAGAATATGTTAAGATTACTTGCCACATTCAAGTACTAAATACGAGATCAGGCTACAAAGCACTTAGATTTTATCTAAGCTGTTTTCATACCTCTCCAAGCTACTTTACAACCTTTCTGTTTCGTTTTAGAACTTTACTAATATTCAACAGTTGTATAGAGAACACTATTAAGGGCAAGTTACCTCACTTAGATCTTGTACTAGCTAAATCTGTTTTCAGTGTTCCCTACTTCTTATTTTAAACCAAACGCTATGGATTTACAGCAGGAGCCATTTATTACAGTTCAGTAGACTGTTTCACCACAGGTTCTATGAACATTACAAAAAGAGAGATTTCATTTCATATTTTATGTTATTTTTTAACATATCACTGTTTGATAAGGAGATGTCTTAGTGATATGATGCTACAGGGAAGTAAACACAGTGGACTGTGTAAACACACTTCCAGACTGATGGAAGCAGTCGTAAACATCCCTGAAGATGCCAGTTATTTAAACAGATTCTGAAGAGATGATAAATCGATGATTGGCATGATTTTCCCATTACTAGCCATACACAACATTAGATTTAGAGGGGAAACAGAACAGAAAGGACTGAGAAGATACTAGCTCATCCTGTTATGTCCCAGGCCTCTGTGGCAGCATGTCGTGGTTGGGCATGACCAGGCCCAAACAGGTTTCAGTAGGAGCCCCTAAGAAGCAGGGGGAGATAACAAAAGAAAACATGCACAGAGACTTGTCCAGACTTGCCGGCAGCATGAAATCAGCAAACCTGTTTGGCAGGTACCCTGACCACTCACGGCTGTGCTGATGCCCAGAAGGTGATTGGCTAAGTTTCAAATCACTTTTCTGCCAGTGGTCAGTTTTGTTTCAAAAGCAGTTAAACAGAGGGGCTCTTTGGTAAGCCTTCCCCTTTTCCTCTTGGCTCCTGCCTGTCTCCCGGCCTGCTGGCTGTGTGCTACTCGCCCATCCCCCTCTCGCGCTCACCACGTGGTTTCAGTTTTACTTTCAGTTTGGACAACGTGCTTGGATCCTATTTTACTTTTCCTTGGCTTTACAAAATTATACCGAGAACAGAATTCTGGATTATAAATTTTCCTGACTGCTGCTCTCAACACCACATCTTGGACTGATCAGGATTTTCCGGACTGAATATTGCTTCTGTAAGTGGTCCTGATTATTGGCTTCAAAAAAGCATATTGGACATTAATTTCCTTCTTTCAGCCTTTGCTCCATCAGGGAGCAAAGGAGACCCACCTCATTACCGAGTCAGGAGTTGCGGCTCCTCACTCTCCCTTCAACTTTGAGTTTGATAGCAGGAGTGTAGTTACTTTAATCGAACCCTTCCTCTACCTAAAGTGTTCATATCATTAGTATTACCAACGTTTTGTGTAAGTAATTCCCCACCGGATACACCAACCTGAACAAATTGTAAATAAGTTTATTGACATTTGGAGTGGAAGTTTATTATTAATAAATTTAGTAATAATTTTATTAATAGCCTCGCTTATCAAGTGTTGTTAGCATCCTTATGATCATTACACAGCACAATAAGCTACATGCTTCCACATCAATCCCGTGGCTCCTCTTTTACTTACAGTCCCAGGTGCTGCCTACAGGCAGCCAAGAGCAGTCATGGCACTGCCCCAGAGCCAGGAACAGTTCATCTTTTCCTATGGGAAGACCTGCACTGAAGACTCTTCATCATGTCACTTGAGACTCTCATTTCCCATGTTAGCAGTCTCCACTGGACCAGTTGCACATGCTTGGCCAGTAAGGCCAAGCTTATTCTTATCTGCTTAGCAGCAGCCTTATTAGCACTTAAAGAATTAATGACAGTATTTCATTTGTATGTCAGACTTTACTGTGAGAAGATTTTCCATTTAATAGGGGTAGTTATAACAACTGGCTGAAAATGTCTATTTCATAATGAGCTAATATCTAGATAACTTCACCTTGTTGTCACACTAATTGATATATTAATAGTGAGTTGTTAATCTCCATTAAGTTATTCATGCACTGATCCCAGAAGAAATTTGGCAGTCTAGGATGGCAGTTTCAGCATCATGCACAGCTCAAATTTCTTTTCATTGACATTTTACTTCATTTAAAGGAAAAGGGAGTGACACTGGTTACTTAGGCCCATAACCTTGTTCATTGGTTTCAGGAATGGAAGAGACCATCTATCTTACAAATGTTGCTGTATTTCTATGCTAAGATAGGATGAAGAGGTTGATAAATTATTCTATAGGCAGCTAGAGGCTGTGCAATCACACAGCACTCAGAGGGTGACCAAGGGATCAGGCCCAGCCTGCATGGATTTAGGAAGGGCAGGTCCTGCCTGGCCAACCTGATCTCCTTCTATGCCCAGGTGACTGCCTGGTGGATGTGGGGGGGACTGTGGATGTAGTCTGCCTGGAAGTCAGCAAGGCCTTTGACACCGTCCCCCACAGCAAACTCCTGGCCAAGCTGGCAGCCCCTGGCTTGGACAGCAGCACTCTGAGCTGGGTTAGGAACTGGCTGGAGGCTGAGCCCAGAGAGTGGTGGTGAATGGTGCCACATCCAGCTGGCAGCCAGGCACTAGTGGTATCCCCCAGGGATCAGTGCTGGGCCCCAGCATGTTCAATATCTTTATTGATGATATTGACGAGGGGATTGAGTCCATCATCAGTAAATTTGCAGATGACACCAAGCTGGGGGCAGGAGTTGAGCTGGTAGAGGGTGGGAGAGCTCTGCAGAGGGATCTTGCCAGGCTGGACAGATGGGCAGAGTCCAAGGGCATGAGATTGAACACATCTAAGTGCCAGGTTCTGCACATTGGCCACAACAGCCCCATGCAGTGCTGCAGGCCGGGGTCAGAGTGGCTGGAGAGCAGCTTTGGCACAGATGGAAATGTGGCCTTCCTGACAGTAACTCTTTCAACTCACAGTTTCAGCATAGGAGCTGGAAAGTGCCACAGGTGAGATTAAGTTGTTGCTCTTTAGTTCAGATAATATCTAATACTCTTGGGCTTGCCTTAGGCATGATGACTTTCATGAAAGAATGCAAGATAAACATCCTTTTGAAAAACAGTCAGAAAAAGTAGTGCTAAGATTAAAACACTCTGAAAGTGACTGCAGGACAACACTGGGCACCTTTGAAAACTATTTCAAAACACATGTGGCAGTTCTACTGCATTATAACTTTCTAAAATGCTAATTTGATCCTCTTGGTGGAAACAGATACATGCAAGCATTGATAGCTTTGGCTATTCTGTTCCAGCCAGGCAGAGGGGGACCTGGGGGTAGTGCTTGATAGTAGGCTGAATATGAGCCAGCAGTGTGCCCAGGTGGACAAGAAGGCCAATAGCATCCTGGCCTGCATCAGGAACAGTGTGGCCAGAAGGAGCAGGGAAGACATTCTGCCCTGTGCTCAGCACTGGTTAGGCCACGCCTTGAGTTCTGTGTCCAGTTCTGGGCCCCTCAGTTTAGGAAAGATGTTGAGATGCTGAATGTGTCCGAGAAGGGCAAAGAGGCTGGGGAGGGGTCTGGAGCACAGCCCTGTGAGGAGAGGCTGAGGGAGCTGGGGTTGCTTAGCCTGGAGAAGATGAGGCTCAGGGGAGACCTCATTGCTCTCTACAACTACCTGAAAGGAGGTTGTAGCCAGGTGGGAGTTGGTTTTTTCTTCCAGGCAACCAACGCCAGAACAAGAGGACACAGTCTCATGCTGCACCAGGGGAAGTTTAGGCTGGATGTTAGGAAGAAGTTCTTCCCAGCAAGAGAGATTGGCCATTGGAATGTGCTGCCCAGGGAGGTGGTGGAGTCACCATCACTGGAGGTGTTTAAGAGGAGCCTGGATGAGGCACTTGGTGCCATCATTTAGTTGATTAGCTGGTGCTGGGTGATAGGTTGGTCGATTACTCAACGTGTAATTCTCTAAATACAAAGGATTCTGCACTTAAGCATGTTGTATTGGTTTAATCTGACTGGCCTCACTAGAAGGGATGGGGAATGTTGAATGGGGCTGTCCTCAACTCTCCTAATATTATGCTCACTGCGTAACAGGATGGGGTTGGCCACGGCTTATAGAACCTGTGGTATATTCTATAGCTTGTAAAGTTTCCTATTCTTATTTTTTTATGGTTTATTTTTGTATTTGGGTTTATCATTTTATTTTGTATTGCTGGCTTACAGGCAGGGGTACGCCCCCTACTCTGGTCCTTCATTTTTGCAGGTGCAGGGGATTTGTGTTTTGTCTTTTCCCTTGCTGCTTCATATGCAGGTATTTCTGTTTTCTTTTGTGTAATCCCATAACCCTGCAAGAGAGTAGTAAATTGTCCTTATCTCAACTAACATCTCTGCCTCCTGGGTCCTTTTCCTCCTTGCTCACCTGGAGAGGAGAGAGGCAGGGGGAGAAGGGGCTGGGGGTGGTGAAAGGAGAAATCCCTCTGTTTCGAGCAGACTGCTGGGGTTCAGCTGCCAGCTGAGTTACAAACAGGGCACATACCCAACCAGAGTATCCTTGCTCACTCCTGAGTAAGACAAGGTTGTGGCAGACTTAGTATCTGAATATGTTGCATGCCCCTCAGTTTAAGAAGGACATTGAGACACTTGAATGTGTCCAGAGAAGGGCAACAAGGCTGGGGAGAGGCCTTGAGCACAGCCCTGTGAGGAGAGGCTGAGGGAGCTGGGGTGGTTTAGCCTGGAGAAGAGGAGGCTCAGGGGCAACCTCATTGCTCTCTATAACTACCTGAAGGGTGGTTGTAGCCAGGAAGGGGTTGGCCTCTTCTCTAGCAACCAGCACCAGAAAAAGGGGACACACTCTCAAGCTGTGACAGGGGAAGTTTAGGCTGGAGGTGAGGAGAAAGTTCTTCACCGAGAGAGTGATTTGCCATTGGAATGGGCTGCCCAGGGAGGTGGTGGAGTCACTGTCCCTGGAGGTGTTTAAGTGGGGATTGGGTGTGGAACTTGGTGCCATGGTCTAGTCATGGGGTCTGTGGTGACAGGTTGGACTTGATGATCTTTGAGGTCTCTTCCAACCTTGGCGATACTGTGATACTGTAAATACATGAGACCCTTGAGTAAAATGTTATACACAGTTTTTCTGTTGAGCAAAACAGCCTGGGACAAGGACTGACTTCCCATGCAGAGAATTCGATCGCTTCCCATGCAGAGATTTCAATCACTTCAGGGATCTGCTAGCCAAAGTGTCATGGGATGAAGCCCTGGAGGGAAGAGGGACCCAGGACAGCTGGTCAGTATTCAAGGACCACCTCCTCTGTGTCCAGGAGCTATGTATACCAACAAAGAGAAAAGCAGGAAAGAACGCTAGGAGGCCTGCCTGGATGAACAAGGAGCTGCTGGACACACTATCACTTAAAAAGAAACTCTACAGGCAGTAGAGGGAAGGACAGATAGAACAGGGGGAGATAAGGAATCTGCCCGAGCAGCAAGAGGCCTGGTTAGGAAAGCCAAAGCAGAGCTTGATTGAATCTAGCCAGGGAGGTTAAAGGGAGCACTAAGAACTTCTACAGGTATATTAATGGCAAAAAGAAGCCTAGGGAAGGTGTGGGCCCCCTCAGAAAGGAAACTGGTGAATTGGTCACAAGTGATGTGGAAAAGGCTGAGGTACTCCATAACTTCTTTACCTCAGTCTTTACTGCAAGGGCCTCCAGCCACACTCCTGGAGTCATGGCAGACGATGCCAGGGATGGGGAGGAAGAAGTGCCCATGGTAAGTGAAGCTCAGGTTGGTGATCACCTGAAGAGCCTGAAAGTGTTCAAGTCCATGGGACCCGACGGGATACCCCCACGGGTGCTGAGAGAACTGGCAGAGGAGGTTGCTAAGCCCCTCTCTATTCTATTCCAAAAGTCATGGCAGACTGGGGCAGTCCCCACAGGCTGGAAAAGGGCAAACATTGCTCCCATCTGCAAAAAGGGTAAGAAGGAGGAACCAGGGAACTCCAGGCCAGTCAGTCTCACCTCTGTGCCTGGAAAGATCACGGAGCAGATCCTCCTGGAGGCACTACTGACTCAGAAGAGTAGTGAAGAGGTGATTGGGAGCAGTCAGCATGGCTTTGCCAAGGGCAAATCCTGCCTGACAAACCTGGTGGCCTTCTCTGAACAGGTCACAACATTAATAGATGAGGGGCGAGCAACTGATGTCGTTTACCTGGAGCTGAGCAAAGCCTTCGACACTGTCCCACACCACATCCTGGTCTCCAAGCGGGTGACACATGGGTTTGATGGGTGGACCACTAGATGGATACAGAACTGGCTTGATGGCTGCACCCAAAGAGTGGCTGTCAATGGGTCCATGTCCCAGGGGAGGCCAGGGACAAGCAGAGTCCCTCAGGGATCAGTCCTGGGACCAGGCTTGTTCAGCATCTCTGTGGGTGCCATGGACAGTGGCATTGAGTGCAGCCTCAGCAAGTTTGCTGATGACACCAAGCTGTGTGGTGCAGCAGACATGCTGGAGGGAAGGGATCCATCCAGAGGGACCTGGACAGGCTGGAGAGGTGGGCACAAGCCAACCTCATGAGCTTCAACAAGACCAAGGGCAGGGTCCTGCATCTGGGTCGAGGCAATCCCAGGCACAAATCCAGGCTGGGCAGGGACTGGCTGGAGAGCAGCCCTGAGGAGAGAGACTTGGGGGTGCTGGTGGAGGAGAAGCTCAACAGGAGCTCTCAGTGTGCACTTGCAGCCCAGAAAGCCAATGAGATCCTGGGCTGCATCAAGAGAAGTGTGGCCAGCAGGTCAAGGGAGGGGATTCTCCCCCTCTACTCAGCTCTGGTGAGACCCCCACCTGGAGTACTGCCTCCAGCTCTGGAGCCCCTATTACAAGAGGGATGTGGAGGTGCTGGAAGGTGTCCAGAGAAGGGCCATGAGGATGATCAGAGGGCTGGAACACCTCTCCTATGAGGACAGACTGAAGGAGTTGGGGCTGTTCAGTCTGGAGAAGAGAAGGCTCCGAGGTGACCTCATTGTGGCCTTCCAGTATCTGAAGGGGGGCCTACAAGAAGGCTGGGGAGGGACTTCTCAGGCTATCAGGTAGTGATAGGACTAGGGGGAATGGGATGAAGCTGGAGGTGGGGAGATTCAGGCTGGAGGTGAGGAGGAAGTTCTTCCCCATGAGAGTGGTGAAGCCCTGGAATGGGTTATCCAGGGAGGTGGTATCCTCTGTTCCGGCGGGAATTTTGCTCGGGAGCACCCCGCGACCAGCAGCCTCGGGAGCAGGAGCTGTTCACTCGCTCGGCACGCGCCGCTGCACTTGTTCCAAATCTTGTCCGGCAGGCCAGGCGGGCAGGGCAGGCAGGGTGGGAACGCGCCGCAAGAGCTCCTTCAAAAAATCAGTCTCGACTCAGGCTGAGGGGGAATACAAGCAGGTAGGCATGTGCCATAAGCAAGAGGTGGGTGTCCAGGCATATGGCTGCAGAGAGTGCTGGAGCCTGGCACTTGAGATGCAGGGTAGTGGGGACAACTCCTGCACCAGGTGTGAGCAGATCGACTATCTGCTTAACCTGGTGGCCAGATTGAAGGATGAGGTGACTAGACTTAGAGATGTCAGGGACTGTAGACCGGAGACCAACTTGAGTAACCAGGCTCAGCAGGCTCCCCCTGCAGAGGCTGGTTATCCAAAAAACAGAGGGGAATGGATGAAGGTTCTTCTCAAAAGACACAAATTCAAACCTCCTCACCTCCCCTCACCTTCCCCACTGCCCTTGGAAAACAGGTATGGGGCACTGGAGGTCAAGGGGGAGGTGATTCTAATACAGGAGGACACAGCAGCTGGGGTTTTCCCTGAGGCAAAACAGCCCAGGGTGAAGCAGCCCAGGGTGAAGCAGCCTGAGGTAAAGCAGCCCAAGGTGAAGCAGCCTTCCCCTGGCATCAAGACTTGCTGCCTTAAAAAAAAGAGGAGGGTAATTGTTATTGGTGACTCCCTCCTGAGGGGAACAGAGGGCCCCATATGTCGGCCAGACCCTACTCACAGGGAACTTTGTTGTCTCCCAAGAGCTCAAGTTAGCAATGTTACCAGAAGGCTGCCTAGTCCGGTGCAGCCCTCTGACTACTATCCCTTAATAGTTATGCAGTTAGGGAATGATGATGTTGCAACCAGAAATCCCAGGGCTATCAAAAAATGACTTCAAGGCCCTGGGGGATCTGGTGGAGGGGTCAGGTGCACAAATAATTTTTATGTCTATACCCTTAGTTGCAGGAGGGAATACCAGAAGGAACAGGACAGCAGCTGTAGTCAACAAGTGGCTCAGAGGCTGGTGCAGTCAGAAGAATTTTGGGTTTTTCGATCTTGAAAAACTTTCTACTGCAGCAGGTCAGCTGGTAACAGATGGAGTACATCTGTCCCAGAGGAGGGGGAAGGTCACAGTACATGAGAATGGCCTGTCCCCCAAAGGGAAAAAGATTCTGGGAAGGGAATTAGCAGGCCTCATTGACAGGGCTTTAAACTAGCATCGAAGGGGGAAGGGGCTGAAACCAGTTCCCCCAGACAGGAGTCTGAGGCTGGTAAGCTGGAGTCAGGGGCAAAAACCAGCAGCCCAGCTGCAGTGCATGTATACCAATGCATGAAGTATGGGCAACAAACAAGAGGAGCTGGAAGCCTTGTTGCAGCAGGAAAGATATGAGGTAGTTGCCATCACAGAGACATGGTGGGACGACTCACATGACTGGAGCGCTGCAATTGATGGCTACAGGCTCTTCAGGAGAGACAGGCAAGGAAGAAGGGGTGGAGGGGTGGCCCTGTACATCAGAGAGGCACTAGATGCCGTTGAGCTAGAGATCAGGGACGATCGGGTTGAGTGCTTGTGGGGGAGAATTAGAGGGAAGACCAGCAGGGCAGACATCCTGGTTGGAGCCTGTTATAGACCACCCAAGCAGGAGGAAGATGTTGATGAAGCATTCTATAGGCAGCTTAAGGCTGTCTCAAGATCGTCTGACCTTGTTCTCATGGGTGACTTCAACCTGCCTGATATCTGCTGGGATCTCAACATAGCAGAAAGGAGGCAATCTAAGAGGTTCTTAGAGTGCATGGAGGACAGCTTCTTATCCCAGGTGCTGCGCGAACCTACCAGGGGTAAGGCTGTGCTTGACCTCCTCTTCACCAACAGGGAAGGGCTGGTGGGGGATGTGGTGGTTGGAGGGTGTTTAGGCACCAGTGACCACGAGATAATTGAGTTTTCTGTATTCAGCCAAGCTAAGAGGGGCAGCAAGAAGACCTCCACTCTGGACTGCCGGAGGGCAGACTTCAGGCTACTCAAGGAGCTAACTCAGAAGGTTCCTTGGGAAACAGCCCTTCAAAATAAAGGGGTCCAGGAGAGCTGGACCTACTTCAAGGAAGAGCTCTTGAAGGCGGAGGAACAGGCTGTGCCAACGTGCTGGAAGATGAGCCGCTGGGGCAGACGGCCAGCCTGGATGGGCAATGAACTTCTAAAGGAACTAAGGGAAAAAAAGAGGGTGTATTGTCTTTGGAAGGAAGGGGAGGCAACCCATGGAATGTTTAGGGAAGTTGCTGGGTCTTGTAGGAAAAAAATTAGGGAGGAAAAAGCACATTTGGAGCTCAGACTGGCCTCTGCTGTGAAGGACAACAAAAAGTCCTTCTATAAATATATTAATAGCAAGAGGAAGGGCAGGGACAACCTCCACTGCTTGGTGGGCACGGAGGGGAATGTTGTAACAAAGGATGAAGAAAAGGCAGAGGTACTTAACACCTTCTTTGCCTCAATTTTTACTAGCAGGACAGAATGTCTTCCAGACAGCTGGCCTGCAGAGCTGGCAGAAGGAGCCAGGGAGCAGCATAGTTCTCCTCTGTTCCAGGATGGGATTGTTAGGGATCTTCTCAGCCGCTTGGACCCCCACAAGTCCATGGGACCGGATGGTATACATCCTAGGGTGCTGAGAGAGCTGGCAGATGAGCTGGCCAGGCCACTCTCCATCATTTTTCAGCAGTCCTGGCTCACTGGAGAGGTCCCAGAAGACTGGAAGCTGGCCAACATGGTGCCCATCCACAAGAAGGGCCAGTTGGAAGAGCCAGGGAATTATAGGCCTGTCAGCCTGACCTCAGTGCCAGGCAAGATTATGGAACAGGTCATCTTGAGTGCAATCACACAGCACTTACAGAATGGCCAAGGGATCAGGTCCAGCCAACATGGATTTAGGAAGGGCAGGTCCTGCCTCTCCAACCTGATCTCCTTCTATGATCAGGTGACTGCCTGGTGGATGTGGGGAGGCCTGTGGATGTGGTCTACCTGGACCTCAGCAAGGCCTTTGACACCGTCCCCCACAGCAAACTCCTGGCCAAGCTGGCAGCCAATGGCTTGGACAGGAGCACTCTGAGCTGGGTTAGGAACTGGCTGGAGGCTGAGCCCAGAGAGTGGTGGTGAATGGTGCCACATCCAGCTGGCGGCCAGTCACTAGTGGTGTGCCCCAGGGATCAGTGCTGGGCCCCATGCTCTTCAACATCTTTATTGATGATCTGGATGAGGGCATCGAGTCCATCATCAGTAAATTTGCGGACGACACCAAGCTTGGGGCAGGAGTTGATCTGCTGGAGGGCAGAGAGGCTTTGCAGAGGGACCTCGACAGGCTGGACAGATGGGCAGAATCCAAGGGCAGGAGATTGAACACATCCAAGTGCCGGGTTCTGCACATTGGCCACAACAACACCAAGCAGTGCTACAGGCTGGGGTCAGAGTGGCTGGAGAGCGGCCAGGCAGAGAGGGACCTGGGGGGACTGGTTGATGGGAGGCTGAACATGAGCCTGCAGTGTGCCCAGGCAGCCAAGAGGGCCAGTGGCATCCTGGCCTGCATCAGGAAGAGTGTGGCCAGCAGGAGCAGGGAGGTCATTCTGCCCCTGTACACAGCACTGGTTAGGCTGTACCCAGAGTCCTGTGTCCAGTTCTGGGCCCCTCAGTTTAGGAAAGATGTTGTCTTGCTGGAAGGTGTCCAGAGAAGGGCAACAAAGTTGGTGAGGGGTTTGGAACACAAGCCCTATGAGGAGAGGCTGAGGGAGCTGGGGTTGCTTAGCCTGGAGAAGAGGAGACTGAGGGTTGACCTTATTGCTCTCTACAACTACCTGAAGGGAGGTTGCGGCCAGGCAGAGGTTGGTCTCTTTTCCCAGGCAGGCAACACCAGAACAAGAGGACACAGTCTCAGGCTGCGCCAGGGGAGGTTTAGGCTGGATGTTAGGAGGAAGTTCTATACAGAGAGAGTGATTGCCCATTGGAATGGGCTGCCTGGGGAGGTGGTGGAGTCACCATCATTGGAGGTGTTCAGGAGGAGACTTGATGGGGTACTTGGTGCCATGATCTAGTTGTTTAGGTGGGTTGGATTGGTTGATAGGTTGGACACGATGATCTTGAAGGTCTCTTCCAACCTGGATTTATTGTATTGTATTGTATTGTATTATTGTGGTTGAGGCCCCGTCCCTGGAAGTGTTTAAGCCCCGGCTGGATGAGGCTCTGGCCAGCCTGATCTAGTGTGGGGTGTCCCTGCCCATGGCAGGTGGGTTGGAACTAGATGATCCCTGTGGTCCCTTCCAACCCTGACTGAAACTATGAAACTATGAAATTGAAAGAAAAAAATTGTGTTTGAAAGAACATGGGAAAGGAGACTGAGGAACAAGCACTATTAAGCTCAGTCATTCTGAATTTGACTACCTTCTAAGAACACACATATGTAAATGCAAGTCCTTGGTGGCAGTAAGTCTTATTACCTATCTGGCAACAGGAGAAGGTTTTCCTTTCTAAATCATGGAACAAAATATGTAAAATTGATGCCACACAGCTCTGGTTTGCTCCATGTTCTCAGAGTGCTACACAATTTCAGAAATTCAGGTGTCAGCTACTTCTTATGCAAAAACATATGCTGGCATCTGGCAATGCAGTGAATATGAGCTGTGGCAAGGTAATTTTCTGATGCATACTGCCTTCATTGTGCACAGATGTCCACCTGGAATAGGTCAGGTTTGTAAAAGAGATGGACTCTGTGTTTTATACAGAGCTGCTGCTGTCCTAAAAAACAGTCTGGAGAAAGTTAAAATTATGTCCATAGAACTCCTACACCCATGGCAGTTAAGTAAGCATTTCCATATGTATGGCATCCAGTGAGGACAAAAGGAAAGCAGATAGTATCTTTTTCTAATGTTTTAACTGGGTCTTAAATGTTATCATTTTAATAAATGGTTTACTATGCATTTTGGTCACCAGTTTTTGCTCAGCTAGGAGTCGTCTGATGAATGATGAGGGATCCTGAGGGTCCTGGGGAACTGGTAGGTGAAGCTGCAAAAACACTGTCCATCGTATTTGAAAAATCTGGTGAAGTCCCTGCTGCCTGGGCAAGGGGAAACACAACCCCCATCATCAAAAAAGAGAATAAGGAAGACCCTGGAAACTATAGGCCAGTCATCTGTGTGCCTGGCAAGATCATGGAGCAGATGCTCCTGAAGATGTTGCTATGGCATATGGAAAATGAAGAAGAGGTCATTGGTGTTATTCAACACCAAGGGCAAATTATGCCTGATGAATCTGGTGGCTTTCTACAATGGAGTTACAGCATCAGTGGATAAGGGAAGAGAAACTTATGTCATCTGCCTGGACTTCTGTAAAGTGCTTGACACTGTCCCACATGACTTCCTGTCACGGTTCAGAGTGGGACAGATTGGTTTAATGCCTGTGGGGCAAAAGAAACCCACTTCACACACAAGACTGGAGTGATGGAAATGTTAAATGGAAAATCTGTTCACAAGCTGCAGTACTACACTGTTACAATGCATAGAGGTGAGCATAGCAAAGTGTATAAAATACAAAGGAATGCATGACTTGGATTTAACATAGAAGTTAATTAAGCCAAAAACCTTCACACAAGACCTCCACCAAATCAGACCAACAACCCAGTACTCCTTTTTTCCCACCTGGGGTGTAACAAATGCCTCAGGCTCTTTCTTCCCCCATTGCTAGGCTGGATTTAGGCTGGCCAGGCCTGAAACTTCCTCCCCTTGGTCCCTGGCATTAGACCTAAACAGGCCAAGATTGTGCAGTAAAAATCAGTCAGGCCTTGAATGCCACAGATAAGACTGGAAGCATCCTCCCCCCATACCAGATAAGGTAAGGGAAGGAAGAGAAAGACAATAACTTTGCAGCCAGCTCTACAGAGCTGCAGGATTTAATGGAGGAAATACAAAGACTACACCTTCCAGTATACCTCCTGGATACCCTATACCTTCTGGGGGTCTGCTTTGTGCTTCCTTTTTAAAGGTACCCAGCTCAAACTGGGACACAAACTGGTCACCAAATTGGGAAAGTATGGATTTGAGGGATGGGCCACTCACCGGATAAAGAATTGGCTGGATGTTCACACTCAGGATTGTGAACAGCTCAATGTCCACATGGAGATGGGTGACAAGTGGTATCCCTCAGGGATCTGTACTGGGACCAGTTCTGTTCTTTATCAGTGATATAGGCAGCGAGATTGAGTGTACTCTCGGCAAGTTTGCAGATGACAGCAAACTGTGTGGTCCAGTTGACATGCTGGAGGGAAGGGATGCCATCCAGAAGGACTTGAACAGGCTTGAGAGGTGAGTCCAAAACAACCTCATGAAGGCCAAAAGGCCATGTGCAAGGTCCTACACCTGTGTCAGAGCAATCGTAAGCACAAATATAGGCTGGGTGAGGAGTGGCTCAAGAACAGTCTTGAGGAGAAGGACTTAGGGATGTTGGCTGATGAAAAACTCAGCATGAGCCAGAGATGTGCACTTGCAGCCCAGAAGACTAACCACATCCTGGGCTGCATCAAAAGAAATGTGACCAGCAGAACAAGGGAAGTGATTCTCTCCGTCTGCTCTGCTCTCGTGAGACCTCACCTGAGTACTGCATCTACTTATGGTGCCCTCAGCGTAAGAAGGACATCACACTGCTGGAGGGGGTCCAGAGCAGGGCCAGAAAGATGATCAGAGGGCTGGAGCACCTCCTCTTATGGGGACAGGCTACAGGAGTTGAGGATGTGCAGCCTGGAGAAAAGAAGGCTCCAGAGAGACCTTACATCGGCCTTCCAGTATGGGAAAGGGGCCTACAAGAAAGATGGGAAGGGACTTTTTACACAGACTTCTAGTGTTAGGATGAAGCCCGAGAAGGGCAAATTTAGAGTGGATATTAGAAAGAAGATATATTTAGTCTGGATATTAGAGATGCTGGAACAGGTTGTGCAGGGAGGTCATGGCTGCCCCCTCCCTGGAGGTGTTCAAGGTCAGGCTGGATGAGGCCTTGAGAAACCTGGGCCAGTGGAAGGAGTCCCTGCCCATGGCAGGGGTGTTGGAACTAGATGATCCCTTTCAGCTCAAACCATTCCATGAATCTATGAAATCTGCAAGTGAATGCTCATTTCCTATTCACTACTGACAACCTTTTGGATCCTATTTCCATGGAAACAAGCTGAATGGTTAAAATAAAGGAAGTTTTAAGAGTTTTTGAAATTCCCTTATACTGTCTCCAGTGATATGATCTCCACAGAAATGAGATCAGAAAGGTCTAAGCTAAAACACAATAGAGAAGTACCTGCACTTGGCATGTACAGCTGCTGGCTGCCATCTGGAAATGCAGATTTGAACATCTAGCTGCTGCAGTGACATTGAAGCAAAGCCAGCCATATTAGAGAGCTGTCAGGCAGGAGAAACTCCCTCCTCTCTGAAATTAGAAATTAATAATTTTAAACAGAGTTGGCACTGAAAATTGACACTGAACACAGCAGGACTGAAGAATGTTTTAAAACTACAGAATCAGTGTAAATGGAAGGTATTGAATTAATACTTTCCCCCCTTCCATCTAAATAATTTTTGTTACCTCCAAATCTTTTTCTCCTCCAGGTCTACAATTCTGTATGTGAAAATAGATGCTCAGACAGCCAAAGCTCATTAAAAGGAGCGATAATAGGCACATTTCATATGTTCAATATTTGAAAAACAAAACAAAACAAAGGGCAGACAAGAATCCACAGCTCTTTGTGTATTTCCTAGCAAGTACAGGATGACATAGCTAGAAAAATAAATCAGCAATTAAACTACTTATCATCTTATATTTAAGTCAAGCTGATTCAAAGTCGCTTAGGGAATGCATACAAATATATAGTATCAATCAGACTATCTCCATAGAGCTATAACTACAAATGCAAGACAGGTTTAGAGGAAAATGGGAAATTTGTTTTCTACATAGGCAGCAGCATATAGGCACAGATTATGACAACTGATGCCAAGCCTCTCACAAAATCTGTAGGAGTAAATAGAATTAAAAGGGAAGAACAAAATCAGGATTTAAAAAAAAAGTCAAATAAAGAATAACTTGGGGACTGTGAAGAAGAGAACATAGGAAAGTGGCAGATTACTCTGTGTTCTCCAAATGCCAGTGTTGATAGGTCTTGGGCTGTGGAACAGCTGCTCTCTGGCTGAAGTGGCCAAGATGATTCAGAAAGCTGTTACTGCATTTCAAACTGAAAATCCAAACTAGTGAGTCACTTTTCTGGTATTTACTTGAAACACTGAATAGTTAACAGCCTTGAGAGTGAGCAGCTCCAGAGGATTCAGCTTTGCTCTGGAAACTCTTCAGGTTCATATGAATATTTTCTTCAGGCAAGCAAGGCTAGGATCTGTTAAGATTTGCAAGATGAGCCCTGGAATCCAAATAAAACCAGTTTCAGATACAGGAACCGGTTAACTCTTGTGGGGGGATTGGCCAGTGACTTCAGGACTAGAAGGCAAAATAGAACAGCTCTGCTTTGTAAAATGCATTGTAGCCATTTAGGAAGGAAAGGGAATCACAGGTCCTGAACATGAACTTTTATGCATATAAAATAAAGAAAATATTTACATGCCAAGAAATATGTTTATAGTTCAAAACATGTACTCTGATGTAGGGCTCAAACTAGTGAGGCAGTTCATCCATTTGAGCAGAATTTAAACAGCAACATCTTAGGTTTAGGAAGTTCCACCTGCATCAATGAAATGTTGCTCATGGAATAATGTTTCTGCTGTCTGGATATGGCAAAGCACATTCAGAAAAGGGATATATAGAAAAATGGAAAGAGAAAATGAAACATAATTCATACATACATGTGTACACATGGAGGCTGTTTATAACAGGCTGACATACAAATGAAGCCAGCTACTAGCATAAAAA
The DNA here is from genome assembly GCA_015227895.2 of Colaptes auratus. Lineage (NCBI taxonomy): Eukaryota > Metazoa > Chordata > Aves > Piciformes > Picidae > Colaptes > Colaptes auratus. The sequence continues at coordinate 38,826,222 of CM037633.1, forward strand.
ATTCCATTCTCTTCAGTACTCTGAGGATCATTGTTTCCCTGAATCTGTTATGGACTATAAAAGACTCAATGACTGGCATCAAGGTTCTACAAGGATAGCACCCAGACTACAATTTTTTTCTAAATGAGACATGTTTAGTAAAAGCTCAGCAGGTGGCAAGAGATGCCACAATTCAGTAGTGAAAACTGCTGCTGATCACCTTTCAGGGGGCATCATATCTCTGTGCAATCCAACACTCCCAGGCTATTCAAACCAGAACAGAAAGCGAGAGCAGAAAGCCTGTACCTTTTCCGGATACTATAGCTCTTAGCACTCAGTTCTGCTGCGTGCCCTGCAAAATCTGCATGTGCACCATCTCTGGGACCTGTGCCACAGCTTTCTGATCTCTGCTTTGCAGAAGGAATAATTATTATTAAATATATATATGAAACAGTGGTTTACAGGCATCTGGTAACCTGCTACTACGACAGAACAAGATCTAGCGGATTCTAAATGCTGTGCGCTACTATTAGCAGAGAGGTTGCCAGCAGCTGCAGAGTCCCTCTGCTAAAAAAACCCACTGTGTAATGGTGATGCTGGAAGGCTAACTAGAACAAGAAGCTAGCAAGCCTCACCTGGATGAATATTTAGAGGATTAAGTGCAGCAATACACAATGACATACATGAGTCTGTTATGGAGTAAGTGATGCATGTATGTAAGAAAAACGTTTTGTCATCCGTTACTGCAAATACAAGAGTGTAAATTCCCATAGTTCCTCATCATAAGACAAACAAGGATGGAGACAAAAATCACAACTGAAAAATAAATAAATAATTCAGAAGAAAGTTCAGTCAGGCTCCAATAGATACTAGCTGCTTAATAGTATTTATTTGCTACTGTGTTGTTTTATTTTCTCAATAGGGGTAGCTGGAAAAGCCCTGGCTGATCCCCTCCTGTCAGCTTGCAGATCAGAGTAAGTGGAGCAGAATGCTGTGATACTGCTAAGCCTCTGCACAGGGCACGTTGGTAGCGCTGCACAGTAGCTGGCTGCGTCCCCAATGTAGCCTGGGGAAAATTACTCGATCTCCAAACTAGAAGAGATAATGCTGCAGTAACTGTTTTTGAGTCCAGAGATATTTAGAAACACAGAAAAATATAGACTGTAGGGATCAGTAAAAAACCAACCAAGCAAAACCCCACACCAAACCATGAGCAATCTCCACATTTCTTGTTTAGAAATTTCTGTGAGTTCAGGGGTCATCTATTGCTCAGCTGCTTGTGACCAGCTTGTGTTGCCGTGTCAGCACTGCCTGACCCAACAAGCCTTGTGATATAGGTGCTGTTTGAAGACTTCCCCTCCTGCCCTACCCCCACTTCCCACATGCTGCAACCCTGCAAATTGTTTTTGCCTGCTGAGAATAACATCAGGGCAGGCAGAAACACTAGGCAGATGATATTCTCAGCCCTCAGTTTGAGAGCTGACCTTGTCTGCTTTATGATTCAATGCATACAGCACTATGACTGCTTTTAGCTGTTGACCCCTTCAAAAATTGTGCACTGCATCAAGTCACAAATGTTCCAAATATTTGTTCCCTTTCACTTGCTTCCCAGGCTTCGAATCTTCAGTTCTGGTATTTGAAATTCATCCTCAACAGCAGGAAGATCTTCTTTTGCTTTCACCACCTCAAGAAGCAGAGCTTCAAACAAATACCACAGACTCATGGACAACAACAGTCCTGACTGTGCACCCAGAAAGCAGGCTATGATTCAGTTTCCCACTTTCCTTTCCTGACTAATAGCTCAGAGAAAATGATTTCGGTAGCAGTGAAACTGTACAAATATCTCACAGGCTCCAGGTTTTCCCACTGAAAAGCAGTGGATGTCAAAGTCTAATTCTATGTGGGCATTGGCATATTTAAGTTACTACAATTAGCAAGTAGCCAATGTGGTTAATATGGGTTAAGTAAAATCCATAAGAATATCTATCTATGGCTTCTTCCCATCTCTCCCCAATTCTTTCCTGAAATTCTAGTGTTTAAGAAAGTGAAAACAAACAAACAAACAAACAAACACCAAAAAGCACCAAAACCCCAAATCCTGTCATTTCTGCTTCTTCAATTAGTGCTTTTAATTGAAACTATTCCAAACAGAAACAATTAAAAGTAATAAGTATAGAACACAGCTATATAAGGCTTTTCATCTTTGGAGTCCTTTACAAACAAGAACACATTAATTCAAACTAAGACATAAAATTAGAGAAGCAAAACTAAGGATAACGAGAGGAAGGTTAAGTGACAGATCAGTGAGTTTTACCAGCATGTGTTGTAGCGTGGGTGTAGGTGTCTGATCACCCTGAGCACAGCTTCCAGGCCAAGATGTTAGCAGGTGAAGACATTTATTATGTTATACAGCAAGGTTATATATGCTTTTTGAAAGCACAGGTGTCACATCTTAATTGGTTATTTTCTATTGGCATGCATGTAATTAAGGCACACCATAGGTTAAAATAACAAAACAATATTCCAACACATCCAACTGAATTCTGCCAAGTTTCTCTCCTCAATTACAAGATGTTTGCATTCTTTCCTAAGTCAGAGACCAAACATAGCTGTTCCAAAGCTACCCAAAACCAACTCTTCGCCTACAAGCATGTGCTGCAAGTTATGGTAATAAAGGGCTTGCAGCATCAGTGGGGATGCACTACACGTACCCATTTAAACCGAAGAGATGCCACTTCAGAATCGTAGTGCAGCACAACAACATTCCTTAATAGGCTCCTTCAAAATTGCCATTCATTCATCTACAACTGTTGTGCTACCAGGTAATATGGAGCTTGTTTCTGCAGCTGGCAGTATCCCTCTGCGTGGTCTAGCATCCCCAAACAAATAAGTATGTCCATATTATGACTTATCATTGCATCATAGACTCTGAGGCACGTAAGACATGTAAGGCATTGCTTCTCAGGCTTTTGGTTGAGATCATGTTTAGTATCTGTTCTTACCAGTTTAATATCTGATATGTCCTTGCGCAGTGGAATTCATATTAAAGAGATTGTTGAGTGACAAGAATTGGATCTGGAGCTTGCTCTACCTGCTCTGTGCATCATAAGCTGGTAAAATATGAGTTTGATGGATGGTCCACTCTGTGGATAAAGAACTGGCTTGATGGCCATATCCAAAGGGTGGCTGTCAATGGGTCCATGTCCAAGTGGAGGCCAGTGACAAGTGGAGTCCCTCAGGTGTCAGTACTGGGATCAGTCTCGTTCAACATCTTTGTGGGTGCCATGGACAGTGGCATTGAGTGCACCCTCAGCAAGTTTGCTGATGACACCAAGCTGTGTGGTGTGGTTGGCACACTGGAGGGAAAGGATGCCATCCAGAGGGACCTTGACAGGCTGGAGAGCTGAGCCCATGACAACCTCATGAGGTTCAACAAGACCAAGTGCAGGATCCTGCATTTGGGTCAGGGCAATCCCAGGCACTGGTATAAGCTGGGCAGGGACTAGTTTGAGAGCAGCTCTGAAGGGACCTGGGGGTACTCGTGGATGAGAAGCTCAAAATGAGCTGCCAGTGCAACTGTATGCTGGGCTGCATCAAGACAAATGTGGCCAGCAGGTTGAAAGAGGTGATTCTCCTTCTCTACACTGTTCTCATGAGACTCCACCTGGAGTACTGTGTCCAGTTCTGGAGCTCTTATTACAAGAAAGATATGGATATGCTGGAACATGTCCAGAGAAGGGCCACAAGGATGATCAGAGGGCTGGAGCTCCTCTCCTGTGAGGACAGGCTGAGAGAGTTGTGGTCTTCCAGTATCTGAAGGGGGCATACAAGAATGCTGCTGAGGGACTGTTTTGGGTGTTGGGTAGTGATAGGACTAGGGGGAATGGACCTAAGATAGAGGAAAGCAGATTTACATTAGACATTAGGATGAAGTTCTTCACCATAAGTGGTGAGATGCTGGAACAGGTTGCCTAAAGAAGTGGTAGAAGCCCCATCCCTAGATGTTTTTAAGGCCAGGCTGGATGTGGTTCTGGGCAATCTGATCCAGAGTGAGGTGTCCCTGCCCATGACACAGGGGTTGTAACTAGGTGATCATTGAGGTCCCTTCCAACCCTGATGATTCTGTGATTCTGTGAATGTCAATAAGAGGGGAAAAAAAAGTTTTAGCAAAGGTGAATTACAAAGAGTGTAAGTGAAAAACTACCTCACAGTTTTATTTTTAAATTTATAATTTTTTTACCCCAAGCCTTGTCAATCCCATGTATTCTTCTCTACCAGCCTGGATTTATTGTATTGTATTGTATTGTATCATAGCATGCTTAAATATCAGATACTACACATCAAACTATGTTTGGAACAGATCTTCAATGATTAAAGTTTATTTTTACTAGCTTCAAAGAATAGACTAGACTAGACTAGACAAGACTAGAATAAACCAGGTTGGAAAAGACCTTCGAGATCATCAAGTCCAACCTATCACCCAGAACCATCTAATCAACTAAACCATGGCAACAGGCACCCCACCCAGTCTCTTCTTAAACACCTCCAGCGACGGTGACCTGCTTTTGGTTCTATTCCCTTTGACCCCAGGAAGGTATATGCTGCCTCCCCCAGATCAAACAAGAAAAAAACACCCTATTTGAAAGAAGTTTAAAACACACTTTCAAGTGGTCTTCCTGTGCCGTGAATTTGTCATGACAAAGGGCAAATCAATTGTTCACCCCTACCTGGCTGAAATGCTGCTTCCAAACTGCTGATGACCAGTGTTCACTTTCTAGGTTGAATGGGAGTGGTGCATAAAGATTCTGTTAATAGGTTTCATTATAGGTTGGAGACATCTTTGACAAAGTGTCCAAAACATGTACAGAAAGAAAAACGTAAAAATCAGAAGTCTGCCGGTTTTTTTTCTTTATTTATTAAAATAAAGTGCTGTTACCATGAACCTTATGCACATAGATACTGAACTCCAGAGCTGGAAGAGATGAAATCAAAATTGGAAGAGAAAGGAAAAGAAAACAATAACCAATGTTTTGCAGCAAGTTTGTTTTTCATTCTTCTCATGCAATTGTTTATTTATTGAGAGTTTATACAGTAGCACTGTCTCCTGGGGCTCCATCGTACTTGTTAAAACATACTGAAAGAAAACAATCTGCTACCATTTCCTGGTGCTCTTTCCTTGTATCCCATTTCTGAGCACACAAATGGAGGATGTATAAAGCTCTTAATTATCCTACAGTACATATAACCTGGTGTTGAAAAATACACTAGCTTGGAGTGCAGTCTGACCAGAGCAACCTCTCACACATCTCCTCTTTTCTACATTGTGCTGCATCCTTCACAAATGTTTGAATAAGAAAAGATATGAATGTGGTGAAGGCACATTCCACCTAGATACTAGATCTGGTCCCTGCATGTGGACCAGTTTCCCCTCCTTCAGGAGGAAGACAAAAGCCAAGGCATTAGCCAGGCCAGCACGCACCCAGCTCATGGAGTGCTTGTGTGATCACCAAGTATGGGCATAATTCCAGCTTCACGCTTTCTATAGGCTGAAGCCAGTTGCCTATGAGAGTGCCCACTGGCCAAACCCAGCCTCGAGGAATCTATAAGTATTACCCCTGTGGGTAAACAACTTGCCCCCTCGTTCACTTTGTCTCTGTACTCGCTCGAGAGAGGAGCTCTCGAGCCACAGCCTCTGCCATTGAGCTCATTGTTATTAGCTTCTGTCACACATGCATGCATACTGAAGCCTCTGCATCGTGAGCAGCACTCTGATCGTGAGGATCATCGCAGAGGGAGGACCTTCACTGAGCCCGAGAAGCCAGCGTCGTCACAGCCAGTCGTACCGACCGGGAAAGCCCACCGTGCTACCGGAGGACTGGACCAGCCCCGAGGGTAAGATCTGCCCAGTTGTCGGGGAGAAGGGACTTACTAGAGACTAAGTCCGCATATACCTAGCCCCGCCATAGCGGGAGGAGAGCCGCCACGTGTGCCGCTCCAAGCCCTGTAACTGCAGGGAAGGCTAAAGCATTGGTCGTGCTTATACTGCACCAAGCCCGGGACCACCCCGATCGTCCCGCTGTGCCTTTAAGCCCAGAAACGGAGAAGCCGCAGCTCAGCGCAGTCGCTTTCTCTCTCCGAGGCTGTTTACCTCAGCCCCGAGATCCGTTGCCACGAGGCCGACCCCATAGCTATTGTTGTCCGACCGGGAACCTCTGAGCCCGCCTACCGGCAACCGTCGCCCCGCCCTGCCGTGCGAGCCGACTCCCAGGGCCGACCCTACGGGCCGAACCTGACCAGGACCTATCCCTATTGTCTGGAGGGAACCGACCGAGTCCTGAAGGGAACCTGCTTCCAAGCCAAGCCCAGGTTCCAGCATTCCTTCTCCACTGCTGCGGAGAGAGGAGATAATACCCAACACCACCGTTTCAAGTCTACTAGGAATCAGTCCAGCGGCAGTCGTCAGCCGGACCCCCACCTTGCTACAAACAACAGCTACAGAGTATCTCCCACGTGCTTTCCACCCACTAGCACTCAGTTCAAAGCATCCGCGTGTAGCAGTCATCGCTGATGCACAGAAAGATTGCAATATTGTTGTACATAGCCAGAAACCGCCCGCGTTCCGCCGAGTCGCCAACTAGTGGCCAAGCGGCAGAACTGCACTCTTCATTATATAAACATGCAAATAGTTTGTAGATAGCTTAATTAAGTTCTGATCATAACACTAAGCCATTTATGGAATGTATTTCACGAACGTGCACTAGAACATATATATAAGTTGTTGATTCACCGGTTATTAATAATTTGCTAATTAATAAAATTAATATTTTAATAATTCATATTTCATATTAAATAAATTTAATAACCTCTTCACAACAATGAACTATGACAATGAGTAATGCATGTGCTCCTTCAGTCTCCCTCCTCCCATTGCCCTTATTTTGAATTAGATAAAAACCAAAGATACTTTATAAATCAATTTCTGGCAAAGCTAATGATCAGAAAGGAGAAAATTTCATTTTACTCTATCATGGTTATTTTGGTTTCTTATAGCTTTATATATAAACTCTGTGTAAAGTGGATCCTCTCTACTCTTTGTGTTACATGCACAAATTTCAGTCACATGGGTACATATTGAGAATGGTTTTCTTCCTACCTGTATAGTGAGCAAAATCATAGAATCATACAATGGTCTGGATTGGAAGGGACCTCCAAAGGTCATCTAGTCCAAGCCCCTCTGCAATAAGCAGGGGCATCCTGAACTAGATCAGGTTGCCCAGAGCCCTACCCATCCTGACCTTGAATATCTCAAGGGACAGGCAACCTCCAACCACCCAGGCAACCTGTTCCAGTGTTCCACTACCCTCATGGTACACAAATTGTTCCTGACATCCAGTCTAAATCTACTCTTCTCTAGTCTGGGGCTATTGCACCTCATCTTATCACTACAGGCCTTTATAAACAGTCTCTCTCCATCCTTCTTGTAGGCCCCCTTCAGTGGTGATTAGGTCTCCTTGGAGCCTTGTCTTTTCCAGGCTGAACAACCCCAGCTCCCTCAGGTATCTTCGTTGCACAGGTAGTCCAACCCCCTGATCATTTTTGTGGCTCCATCAGGTCTATGTCCTTCCTGTATTGAGGACTGCAGACCTGAATAAATTACTCCATGTTAGGTCTCGCCTGAGCAGAGTAAAGTAGCAGAACCACCTCACTTGATCTGTTGGCCATGCTCTTTTGATGTGATTGGCCTTCTGAGCTGTAAGTGTACACTGTCTGCTCCTGTCCAGCTTCTCATCCACCAGCACCCCCAAGTCCTTTTCCTCAGGACTGCTTTCTATCACCTCATCCCCTAGTCTGTATTGATAGTGAGAATTGTTCTGGTCCAGGTGCAGAACCCTTCACTTGCTCTTGTTGAATCTTTTGAGGTTGTCCAGCTTGTCCAGGTCCCTCTGGATGATGTCACATCCCTCTGGCATATCAATAGCACCACTCAGCTTGGTGTCATCTGCAAACTTGCACTCTATCCCACTGTCTGTATCATTAACAGAAATATTAAACAGCACAGGTTCTAGTACAGATCTCCGAGGACACCACTTATCACTGCTCTCCATCTGGACTTCAAGCCATTGAGCACTACTCTCTGGATGCAGCCATCCAGCCAATTCCATATCTACTGAACAGTCCACCCATCAAATCCCTATCTCTCCAGCTTGGTGAGTATGATGTTGTGGGGGGCTGTGTCAAAGGCTGTACAGAAGTCCAGATAGATCACATCCATAGCACGTCCCTTATCCACCAACATAGTGACTTTATCATAGAAAGCCACCAGGTTGGTTAGGCAAGATTTGCCCCTTGTAAAGCCATGATGGCTAACTTGAATCCTAGAATCATTAAGGTTGGAAAAGGCATTTAAGATCATCAAGTCCAACTGCAACCCAACTATCATTACTACTAAACTATATCCTGGAGTACCACATCTACATACTTATAGAATACCTCCAGGGATGGTAACTCCACAACCTCAATGGGCAGCCCGTTCCAACACATCTGTTTACCACAACCCTTTGGGTCCAGGCATCCAGCCAGTTTTCAGTCCAGCAAAAAGTCCACCTCTCTACGCCATGTATATCATTTGGCATATGTCATTTATTCCAACTATTTTGTCCAATTAAGAAACACTGAATAAAGCTTTGATAAAAGTGAAATTACTATAATTGAAAGAATGCATGCAGGAAGCAGATCATCTTTATGCGTTTATAATTGCTGAAAATCTTTAACTTCAATTCTGTAGAGTGAGTTTGATTTTTGCTATGAAACAACTATTTTCTAGGGCTTTTTGTTTAATTTATGCTTTTAACAGACCTTACTCTTTTCTAGAATGCAAGTGTTGGGAGTATTCATGGGGTCAAGGGAAAGCAAGCAGTACAGTTCAGCTTTGAGGGTTATGAAGAGAAATTCCACCCTGTATAATTAAGAGATTATGCAAACACTGAAAGTCCAAGGAAAGGGAGCAAAAGATAACACCACATTCAGGTTTTGTCTTTCCTATTAATTTCTCACTCCAGGAACTGTCCTAGGGACCACAGAAATGACTTTATTTGCATGCACTATATTATGTGACTAGTTTCTTAGTGCAGTATTTAGCACCTGGCTCTTGATAGCATATTTAAATAGAGGATTTCAGAATGTAAGTCTGACTCATTATTAAAGAATAGCATTTCACTGCCTAAAACTGTAGGACCATCTACCATTTTTGTAGAGCTAAAACATCTATCACACTGTTTATTATATAAACTATTGCATAAAATGATTTAACATATGGTAACTGACTAGCAGTTTCCTGGCATTCATTCCCCAGCTGGCAGCCGGTCACTAGTGAACTGTTTCCCAGGGATCAGAGCTAGGTCCCATGCTCTTTAAGACCTTTATCGATGATCTGGATGAGAGGATTGAGTCCACCATCAGCAAATTTACAGAGGACACCGAGCTGGGGGCAGGAGTTGATCTGTTAGAGGGTAGGAGAGCTCTGAAGGGGGAACTTGACAGGCAGGACAGATGGGCAGTGTCCAAGGGCATGAGATTGAACACATCTAAGTGCCAGGTTCTACACATTGGTGACAACAACCCCATGCAGTGCTACAGGCTGGGGTCAGAGTGGCTGGAGAGCAGCCAGGCACAATGGGACCTGGGGGTACTGGTTGATAGTAGGCTGAATATGAGCCAGCACTGTGCCCAGGTGGACAAGAAGGCCAATGGCATCCTGGCCTGCATCAGCAATAGTGTGGCCAGCAGGAGCAGGGAAGTCGTTCTGCCCTGTACTCAGCACTGGTTAGGCCACACCTTGAGTCCTGTGTCCAGTTCTGGACCCCTCAGTTTAGGAAAGATGTTGAGTTGCTGGAAGGTGTCCAGAGAAGGGTAACAAAGCTGGGGAGGGGTCTGGAGCACAGCCCTGTGAGGAGAGGCTGAGGGAGCTGGGGTTGCTTAGCCTGGAGAAGAGGAGGCTCAGGGGAGACCTCATTGCTGTCTACAACTACCTGAAAGGAGGTTGTAGCCAGGTGGGGACTGGTCTCTACTCCCAGACAACCAGCACCAGAACAGGAGGACACAGTCTCAAGCTGGAGGTGTTTAGGAAGAGACTTAATGGGGTGCTTGTTGCCATGGTTTAGTTTATTAGATGGTGTTGGGTGATAGGTTGGACTCTTTTCCACCCTGGTTAATTCTATTCTATTGTATTCTATTGCTTTCTTTTTGTTACTGCAGAATAACAGCCATGGAGAAACACAATGTTCCCAGTTCTCTAAAAATTTACTTAGTAGCCTATAATCAAATTGGAAAGCTGTGATTTACAATTCCCTTATAGTGACAATGCAAGACCCAGAACAGGTGGAAAAGAAGCATACAACCACAGACACTGGAGATCAATCTCTCATTCCTTCATCACATTTTTCTTGACTTCATCAATCATAGCCACGTTGATGGAAGTAGACAGATGATGGCCATGTATGATTAATTGAAACAGGCTGTTTCCATTAACTTCACATAAAAATATTTACACAGGTTTTACTACATTGCATTTGTTACATATAGCCACGTACACTGTACACTTCTTCTGTACCGCATTTTCAACACAAAGCTCTTTGATTCTCATAGGAACACCCATCTCAAGATCCCTGCCCTTATTTACCAGATACAGGGCTTGCATATAAAGTGTAGGTACCAAAAAATTGAGATATACCATCTGACATTTGTCATCTCATAACCATTTGAGTTGAAATTACACGCTTGACAAAATCAGTACTTCCTCAGAGCACAGTGTGCGGAATTCAAGTCCTTTACCACCACCCACAGCCCCCAAAACACAGTACAAGTCTTGCCCATTCTTCCCATTCTCTTTTTCTGCTGAGACATGTGATGTCAGATAGTCAAAAGAAAAAATCAGTTACATACAGTATTCTCCTGCAATCCCTTCTCAAATTTGCAGAGTCCCTTCTTGAAGCAGAGATGTTCAAATAAATATGCATGCTTTTGTGTGTGCATCTGTTTCCTAATGAGATCTGACACAGTAATTTGTGTGCAGCAAGCTGGAGGAGTTTAATGCACTTCCCTCCTCATTTCTATCCAACTTTACAAAAGTTTCATTAATCTTTGTCACCAACAAGTGGAAAGCAATAAAATATGTATAACAAAGTAAATAACAGTATTCAATAACAATATACACTTTAATTTTAGTTCCAGTGTTAAATATTGGTTTCTGAAAATAAACAGGCCACTGTTCAGAGAGGCTAATTATCTGGTTAGTCAGACAGTTCAGACAAACTAGCTACTCTAAGGTTCAGCTTTTGTGCTGATGCAGCTGAGAAGTATCACATAAATCATGAATTTCATGTGAGAGGAAAGAGTAACACAGTTGTCAGTATTCACTTTTTTTATGCTCTTATATATTGCTCACTATCCTGGCCTCAGCTAAAAAAATTGATATCTTTGCATTGCACATACAAAACCAGTACATGATTACCCCAAACAGAAGACAGGTAGAGAATAAACTGTAAGGTTGGAAATACAAAATAAAGCATTCTGCTATAGCCTCAGGTTGGAAAATCCACGATACACACACAAATGAACTGAAAAGTCCTCAAGAGCAGGGTCTAGTATTTTTATTCTCTTCATAAAGAAAAATAAAATCAGTGTTTTCCCATGAACTGAGATTTCTATATCAACTTTATATAGAAGACCTTTATTTGAAGTTTGATACAAATATCCACTCTAATACTATTCACAGATTTCCTAATCTTTTACCCTGCATGTGTATTCCTAGACAAACTTTGCATATACAAAAGAGGCACTTGGACCCAAGATCAAATAGAGAAAGAAAAGAAAAACACTAAAAAAATTCTGATTAAAGTGATTTTAAGCAGTCTCTACCTGCTAGGGAAGAACTATTTACTATAAAGAATGAATTCTAATTCTTACCCAAACACTCTTTGGTCAGGAAGAAAATCATGCTGCTCTGCAGACAGCTCACATAGCATATAGGAAGTGCTGTAGAATTTCTGTATCAACACAAGAGCTCTTCAGAGTTAGTAGGTCCTCTCCATATCCTAATTCCTTGATGCAGTCTCAGTAATGCTGACCCTTAGACACTTGATAGCAATACCTCTTTTGACTCCACTTTCCCTAAATATATTATAGATGACTTGCCAGCATTGCCTATATATATAGCTTTACCATATTTGCCCCAGAGAGAGAGAGGACTCCAAATGCATGTCTGTCTTGACTCCCACTTGTTCATTTCTTGCTTCCTAGCATCTACACAGTCATACAAAAGAAAGTTTTATCTAGACTTATGGCCAGGATTTTTCTTTCAAACTAGAAAAGGCAAATCATAATAAGTTGAAGGCATAAAACAGTCCTGGTCCAAATACAACACAGTAACAGACATTTTATTTAGGGCTTCTAAGTCTGATCACAAGCATTAGGGCCAGGTTCATAGCTACACCATATTTGGCTATCTTTTATTTTGAGCAGCTACTATCTCCACCTATCACTACCTGCATTTCTTCAGAGTTAGGTGTTCAAGGACACTGCTTCAGAGTGCTATTTAATGATATCTAATGCAATGGAGTTGCTTGTGCCAAATGCTTCCAAATTCTGTTTCCACCTCTGCTGTACACACAAGCAGCCTGTAAAGCTGCCTGTTCCTCCTGCTGCAATGCAGTTCACTGCAGTTCAGCTGTTTGGGGCTGAAATAATTGCTGTATCAAGGAACCATTTGCTGCTCCCTTTTGAATGCATTCCTGTTGCAGAAAAGATTTCTCTTTTTTTTGGTCATCTCAGCAATATGATTTATAGTAAATTGTAATATAGTGACTGAGAAATGTTGATGTGGGTGCATGTCCTGTCATTCCCAGATAACTCACTGTGTTTATAGCTACCAGTGCCCTGCTTTAGTTACCTGCTGCAGGCACAGCACTGTTCTGCTAAACTGCTAGCTGCTTCTGCACCTATGATGAGCATGGCCCACCACCACGTCAGGCTCTAAGCCTATACTGCCAGATTGCTCACACTGCTTCTTGCCACCATTGCCACAGAGTCCTAACTACACACTGTTTTCTCAATTCAATGTTGCACAAGTTGATTATTTGTACAAGTAGTATAAATAGATATATATAGTACAAATTAGGGAAAACCATAACCAAAATGACACAGTTCTTTGATAAGTCAAACAGCAGAACTCAGTAACTTTTGTTCCCAATGTTCTAGCACCCTGCCCCTGCCACAAAATCTATTTATTTCCCCAACAGTTTTCCACAGTAACTTCACCAAGTACATCAATAATGCACACGATAGGTCCAGCAAGAAAATCTGCTCCATCCACTGTTTTTGAGGTTGTTGAGTACAACTAAAGCCTCCCACAATGTACTGTGTGCAGGTGCAAATACCAACAGCCCTATAGGCAGCCCCTTGACTACAACCACCAGATCTCAAAGCAATCCAACTTAACGAAGCATCAGCTCCCACCTCTCCTGCAGCTTCCTGCCTGTGGTCAGCCTCTGCCTTGAGGTTCATAGGGAACATTGGCAGCCCCCATGGTGTAGCGCACCTTACTGTCTGTATTAAAAGGAGGTTTATTACATGAGGTAGCTGCTGCTACCCCAGTGCTTATAACCAAATAGTTGTCCTTTTTCCAGGATTTTGGCAGCCAATGCAATGACTGTAACAGCAAAATGAAAACAATACCCTCTTGTCTATAAAACAACAGCCCTTGAGTCAGCTCCGGTGATTCAGAGGCTCTGTTGGGAAGCTTAAATGCAGGGCTAGAAAAGTGAGCCAACCCCCCCAACAATTTAACTAGGAACTGAACATTTGGCATCTTTGAAATCAAGGGCTTAAGTTTTTATTTTGTCTTAGCTGTTGCATTTTGCCTGTGCTTTTTTCTCCTACTGTGTTCACAACATATCATTTAGACTTTAGCAGCTCACATACAAAGGAATCTTACACTCCCTAGTGTGAAGAAACTCTTTTTTGTGGTCTTGTTCTGTTGACAAACTTGCCCTGTTGAAATTAATATTTAAATGATGTATCTGAGTAAAGTGATTCTATGTTAAATAGAGCTGTCAAAGTTTTGTTGGAAGAAAAGAGAAGAGTATGCTGCATAGGTTCTTGTTTTTCCAGAAATTTTTTAACTTATCGCTTCCCACATAATATTTAGCCCTTAAAGTTGCTGTTCTGCTGGAATGCTCTACCAAGAACAGTGATACAAAGGACCATGAACTGCTAGCACTGCATGCAACATGTACGATAAACTAAGCCCCATGAACCGGCTGCTAACTTTTGAAGACAGTTTTTCCTTATTTTCAACACTGTATTTTGAAATGGCTGTTAAGCTTAAGAAGAAACAAAGTGCTCCAGTAACCAGTGTGCTTATAGCATTTTGTTGTTGTTTGTCACCGTAAGGTATATTACATAACTCTCTTTCTGCTTTAGTTTGCAATAACTTAATCTTTGTGTTTCAAAAGTGCTTTTATAAGGGAACCTCTAAGAGAGGGAAGATTGACGTCCCAAGGAACACAGATTAAAAACTACAAGTGAATGAGTACTACTTAATGTCAAAATATGGACTATAGCACCAGGTCTTGTTATGAGTACATTCCTCCTTCCAGCAGGAACGTGATTTTTGCCACTATAGATCACAAATTCTACAAATTCTGTCACAGATACAAACATTTTTACAAGCAGATGTAGTTTCATAAGTCTTGTAGTAGATTTTAAAGCACCTGATGTTAACCCCAATATTTTGCAGGGGTAATTAACCAGAGACCATGGAAACACAGCCTTTTTATGCATGCTAGAGCACAAATACATACAAAGGAAAATAAAAAAATACCGTGGCTGAGAATACCTTTCCCATTCTCATTACCACATTATCAGGCGTGCAGACTTCGATCGCTGCAGGGATCTGCTAGACCAAGTGTTGTGGGACAAAGCCCTGGAGGGAAGAGGGACCCAGGACAGCTGGTCAGTATTCAAGGACCACCTCCTCTGTGTCCAGGAGCTATGTATACCAACAAAGAGAAAAGCAGGGAAGAATGCTAGGAGGCCTGCCTGGATGAACAAGGAGCTGCTGGACACACTATCACTTAAAAAGAAACTCTACAGGCAGTGGAGGGAAGGACAGATAGAACAGGGGGAGATAAGGAAGCTGACCGAGCAGCAAGAGGCCTGGTTAGGAAAGCCAAAGCAGAGTTTGAATTGAATCTAGCCAGGGAGGTTAAAGGGAGCACTAAGAATTTCTACAGGTATATTAATGGCAAGAAGAAGCCTAGGGAAGGTGTGGGCCCCCTCAGAAAGGAAACTGGTGAATTGGTCACAAGGCTGGTGACACATGGGTTTGATGGGTGACCACTAGATGGATAAGGAACTGTCTTCATGGCTGCACCCAAAGAGTGGCTGTCAAGGGGTCCATGTCCCAGTGGAGGCCAGTGACAAGCGGCGTCCCTCAGGGATCAGTCCTGGGACCAGGCTTGTTCAACATCTTTGTGGGTGCCATGGACAGTGGCATCGAGTGCACCCTCAGCAAGTTTGCTGATGACACCAAGCTGTGTGGTGCAGCAGACACGCTGGAGGGAAGGGATGCCATCCAGAGGGACCTGGACAGGCTGGAGAGGTGGGCACAAGCCAACCTCATCAGCTTCAACAAGACCAAGGGCAGGGTCCTGCATCTGGGTCGAGGCAATCCCAGGCACAAATCCAGGCTGGGCAGGGACTGGCTGGAGAGCAGCCCTGAGGAGAGAGACTTGGGGGTGCTGGTGGAGGAGAAGCTCAACAGGAGCTCTCAGGGTGCACTTGCAGCCCGGAAAGCCAATCAGATCCTGGGCTGCATCAGGAGAAGTGTGGCCACCGGCTCAAGGGAGGTGATTCTCCCCCTCTACTCAGCTCTGGTGAGACCCCACCTGCAGTACTGCCTCCAGTTCTGGAGCCCCTATTACAAGAGGGATCTGGAGGTGCTGGAAGGTGTCCAGAGAAGGGCCACAAGGATGATCAGAGGGCTGGAGCACCTCTGCTATGTGGACAGACTGAGGGAGTTGGGTCTGTTCAGTCTGGAGAAGAGAAGGCTCTGAGGTGACCTCATTGTGGCCTTCCAGTATCTGAAGGGGGCCTACAAGAAGGCTGGGGAGGGACTTCTCAGGCTATCAGGTAGTGATAGGACTAGGGGAATGGGATGAAGCTGGAGGTGGGGAGATTCAGGCTGGATGTGAGGAAGAAGTTCTTCCCCATGAGAGTGGTGAAGCCCTGGAATGGGTTGTCCAGGGAGGTGGTTGAGGCCCCGTCCCTGGAGGTGTTTAAGCCCAGGCTGGATGAGGCTCTGGCCAGCCTAAGGTAGTGTAGGGTGTCCCTGCCCATGGCAGGGGGGTTGGAACTAGATGATCCTTGTGGTCCCTTCCAACCCTGACTGATACTATGATACTATGATTACAGTCAGTGTAGCCAATGCTAGTTGCAGTGAAAGTATCTTTATAAAACAGCAGATGCCATCAAAAATGGATGCTCTGATTGAGAGTTGTTTCCCAGGCACATTTGGAAGTAAAATCTATTCTGGTGTTATGAGCAAAATAAGCCAAACTACATCATATTTTTGTCTTACAACATTCTCATATGCAGGTTTCAAGGTAAAAGTGGAGTAAAAAGCACGTAAGGCATGTCTATGATAGTACAGTTACTGCTTTTGCCTTCCATTGCTGTAAGGCATTTTGTGCCCCTCAGCCTTAGCCCGGTGTATGTATTGCAGAGAAATTTTCATAGCAACATTGTTTCTTGACTTCTGTGAATGCACAACATCAAGAAAATAGTTACAGTAGAAGATTAATGGTGGTTTCTGTGTCATTCCACTTTTGATGATGGTGAAAATAGATAGCATGCATTGGTACACACTAGCAGAGTTTGTGCTAATAAAGATTTAAATGAGAATTTTGAGCTTGCATGGATTACAACACAGTGCTGCTTCAAGTAATAAGAACTTGCTCATTCTCTGCCTTAAATTCCTGAGCTTTTCTGAACTAATCTCCTTGACAATTTTCCTGTGGTAACCTATACTACTTTATATATAAATACTGGGAGCAAAGAGCTTCCTTACACAAAGCAATGACTCTCACTTCAGCTGCACAGGCTGTGTGTGCGCACAGGTAATGCCCACAGATGCAAGACACCAGCATTCTGTGTGTTGAGCCAAGAGGCTACCTGGTGTTTTTAATTAAAATGCAGTCAGCTGAAAATCATTAATACTGCTAGAGAAAGAAAACAACCTTTAGTCTACTGGGCATGGCTAATAAAGTTCTTGGGTTTTAACTCCTGTGCTCCATCTGTGAAGGTTAAGATGAAGGTTAACTCAAAGAAGTTCACAGCTCTATTTTAAAGGCCTTGTGGTTGCATATCATTCAAACCTCATCTCCACAATCATAATCACAGAATTTGTTACAAGATTGCACTTCAGTATTTATTTCTTAGAAATTAATATTACTCTCCATAATAAAAACATGCCTGTTAAAATGTGAATTTAAGGCAGGCTATCTAAATAGCCTTCAATATACCAGGCAGGACTAATCTGACTGACCTCTGGTAATTTAAATTCTGAGAATGTAGGAAAACTGCAGTTGATATTCTGCATAATGTAACTAAACTGAAGCATCAGTATTCTGATGAAGACTGGAAAAAGTTATGTTCTTCAGTAAAAAATCTGTTCATGTTGTGAACCTTCTCGTTTACTCAATTTTTTAAACATAATGAGAAATAATAATAATAATAATAATAATAATAATAATAATAATAATAATAATCCCTTGTCTATGGCAGGAGGGTGTCAGTTCATACCTGCAACTTCATTTGCCACAGTGCAGAGCATGTCTCTCAAAGCTGAATGCACAAACTTTTGAATGTTCCATGCCCACTGAATTTACATGAATTTTCACCTACACTTTTTTTTCTCCATTCAAAACTTTATTACTGACCCCAACACTGTGAAGATTATAACTAGCAGTTGCAGGAAGTATTTGAAATCCAAGAAATATTTGAAATCCAAGAGGCATATGATTGTTAGTTCTCATACTACTCAAGTTTTGTAAAACTGAGAAGGATGGAGTGCACACCTGATGCCTTCTGGCATGAGATGTTCCAATAACAGAAATGAAAAATACATTGTACTAGAAGACAGATTTTGTGTCACATCCTCTCATTGTCTATTTGGGTGATGTGGAAGCATGAAAACAGCAATTTGGTGAAAGCCAGAGGAACAATTTGGGACTGAAGAAGTATTGTTTAGGAAATATGGACAGTAGCACTTGAGCTGCCAAATACTTCTGGAACAGCTGGGCAATATATGAAACCTCTTTGTGCTCTAGTTCTTCCTATACTAAAACCAGAATGCTTCAGGTCATCAGTCTGCAAATGCAAGAGTCTATGATTTGGGACACAAATCCACAGACTCAGAAAACGACATGTACAATTGTAATGGGAAAGTGAGAAAAATCAAAGCAATGACATATTCAGTGAGCTTTTCAAAGAAAGCTTTGAAGAGTTAGGAATTTCAGACTAACAAATATCTAAGAGATTTTATTAAAAAAAACAAAAACAAAAACAAACCATACAAACAAAAAACAACCAAACATAAGCATTACAAAAATAAGCAACAAATCTGAGAATGTGAAGACAAAGAATTCTCAGTTCAGTGCTTGTATTTAATCACCACAGGTACACATGCGTTTTGCACCTACAGATCTTCAGTCTGTCTACACATATTTCCTGTTACAGCATGCATATCTACCACCCAAACAGAGACCCTACAAGTCCCAAAACCAACAGCACATGAGTTTGACTTTCATTTCTGAAAGTTTGACCTCCTTTCATTTTTTTGAGGGGAAGATTTATTAGTCTTCTCCTTTTGTTAATTTATTTCTGATTCAAACTGTTGATCCTATTTTACTGGCTTTGCTGAAGAACGTTCTGCGTTTCTCAGAACAGAACAGGGGAGGCTGCTTTGTAGAGCTGGCTAATATCCAATGATCTAACAATTCAATTAATTGTGAATGTGTCTTGCTGATTAATAAAACCTCTCACAGAATAGGCTGTTTAATCTGTATTCATAACATGACACTAATTACTTCCTTAATTCAGCAAGTTATGCAGCACAGGCATCAAATATGTGTTAAGACATTGTAAATTTAATTTTAGTATTAAAATTTGAAAATATTATCAATGTTTTGTCTCATATTTTAGCCTACATTTGTAATTGAATTCTACACATCCACACGCTACATGAATTGGGCAGAAGAAGCAGATGAAGTTTAGTGCAGAGAAACTGGGGTATTTTGTTAGAAAATGTGAACAGACTTGGTAGGATGCTGATGGAACTGCTGTGACAGCAGTAAATACTAACATGTACAGCATGTAATTTAAATTAGCCATTACTTTTGAGAACATGGCATTTTTCAAAACAGACATTTGTGCATAAAATTATACTGATAGTATTCTATGCATTTTTAAACTACTCTGATATTCACAGGGGCTGGTATTCATACTCGTAGACAAGAGCCCAAAAGAGCCTGAGTGAAGTTCCCCGAGCAGTCCCGAAGCTCATTTTAGAGAGACTTGCTTGAGTGAAGAGTTTCAAGTCCCAGTGCAAAAAAACCCTTTGCTACTTTGACTATAGGAGGAAAAAAAAATTCTCTTTCCAGGGTTCTGCAAGTTTCACTCTGAAGTAAAAGAAAATCCATAGTCAAATTAGCTTTGGGATTGCTGAAACATACCAAGCAAACCAAATAACAGGTCAATTGATTTTTCCTACTGCTCTAGTGTAAAAACAAAAAGGCAAACCAGAATTTTCTTCATGGAGTGCCAGTTATCTAGGCTGCATTAAATGACGCTCCTACAGTTGTCTTCAATCACATACAGCACGTGTGTCCATGCCTTCAATAAAAGCTATTCTATTAGTTTTGGTATTAAGAAAAACACTGAAAGTGTGGCCAGCTGATGCTGTTTCCAGATTCAGTATGCATACAGTCATCACAAGGATTACAATCCTTAACAAGAGCTGTCATCTTTTATTTAAACAAACAAAAGCAAACAAAACACCCCAGAACACCCAGACAAAGCAAAACAAACAACAAAGCAATACTACATCACCAAACCAACACCAACAATTTCACAACCACGTCACAACGCCTCCTCTTCAAAAGTATATTAATTCAAAACCAAACACAGCCTGTCTCTCCCTTCTCATGTTACTGCTACAACTAAAATCATCTTTGATACTAAGACTAAGTGCATTTGTTCCAGTAAAGGTACATGTTGTTCATTTTTAACAGAATTTACCTTAAGATGTTGGCTACTTATCTATTTCTAGTTCATTGAGAAGGTAGTTTCCCGTGGCATAACACAAACAGCAGTTCCAAGGTATGTTTGATGTATATTACAATGCAAGGCCCTGCAGAATGACAAAATGCCCATATAGTCCTTGAAAAGAAATGTTGGTGAACAGAATCTAGAAGACGAGATGAGCCACAAACTGGAATTCCTCAATGGCTGTTTGAATTTCCTTGCACCATTTCACAACTCTATACTTTCCAGGCATCATTTTATAATGCTACTATTTATAGAGTTACTGATTCTGGAATAATTTCCTCTGATTATGGAAATTTTATGACTAATGAAAAAATACATCTTTAGCAATGACAGTAAAACTGTCAGACAGTAAAGAAAACCTATCATTTGCATTTCTTATTCTCTAGTATGGGCAAATCCACAGCACAAAAGGGCCCTTAGGAAATAAATCTAGAATCATTTACTTTAAGTTATTTAAAGCTTACATCAGGACTTTTCATTACAGTTACAAGTCAATAGCTATCTGTATGGAAAGAAAAACATCCAACAACAACACTGCAAGAGTTAAGAACATTTTAAGGAAATTGCAATAGAAGTGAGTATTGAAAGCAATCCAGGACAGAAACAAAGGCATGAGAATCCAAACATTTGCTGTGCAGTGTCCCTGCTGAAACTGTCTGGATGTTTCACCCAAAAAAAGTACAGTGCTTTTAGAAGTGCATGAGCTTCGGAAAGCAGTCCTGTGTTTCCCCTCAGTAAGAAACATGCTCAGAGGTTACTGCTCAGAACCAAATAATGGTTTATGCTAAACTTATTTGTGACAAAACAGGGCACTAAAATTTAGGGGCTTAAAGCATAGCCACTAAAAAAAATCCCTCTGTTTCACACTGAAGAATTGAACAGGCAAATACTTGCCTAAAGGCACTCCCCTAAAAACCCAGAAGAAACACACAGGACATGCTTTAGATATGATAGGTGTTCACACAAATCTGAGTTTAGCCTTAAGAATTTTATTTTTAGTAACAATTACAGAAGGTGTTTCAAGATGCATTTTGTAAATGTAATGAAGAATGCAGCAATTACTACTGCCTGGTCATTTATTTCTAAGAATAACCACGAGCAAACATCTGATGCAGAGCTGTAGTCAATGCTACAGAAATACCTTCCCCTCATTCCAGGATTCTAGTTGTATCATCCTGTCATCCAGAATTATCACCCAAAACAAGAAGTTTCCAGAGTGTTGCCCCTTAAATTTTCATAGGCTAAAGCACTAGGTTCCAGCTCTTCAAACATATATAGGTCCTCAGTCCAACATAGCATATAGGTAACACTATCTAGTTTTACAGATTATTCAAGCTATGCACCTACTTTACTTGCTTGACAAGCCTTACTGAAAAATACTTCAGTGGGAATCAAGCAGGTTATCACATTGAATGGTACTTTTAAAAGTAATACAATGATTTCCCCCCATCAGTAGCATATTCATTAACAGTTTCCCCATAGTTTCTTATGTTCACAGAAAAGCAGTGATAATCTACATGACCACAGCGGGGGGCAGGGGGAGGAGGGGGGGAAGGAAAGGCTATCTGGAGGTCATCTACTCCTACCTCATTTCATCAGCAAAAATTGCAGCAAATTCAGATGAGGGTACCTAGGGCCTCACTCAGCTCATGCCTGGAGATGGGCATTCAACCACCTTTCCCATCATATGCTCTAGAGTTTGATGGTGAAAAACTGTTATCCAGTGAAACTTTCATTGTCATGGGCTGTGACTATTGCCACTTTCCTTCTCTGTAATGTCCCCTTACCTGGGGAAATGCTGAGGTTGGGTCCCCCAGGCATTCCTATGTCCAGGCTGGACAAGCTCCACTCCCCAGCTGTTCCTTGCATGCCATGCTTCAGCACTTTTTCTTGGTGCCTTTCAATTGAAATACTAGTTGGTCTATAACTTGCTTCATAGAATTTTCCATACAGCAAACATTCCCTTTATCCATCCACAAACAAACCCAGCTTCTTAAAAAGTGAAAGTAGATAATAATTTCAATATCCAAAAAAGCTACTAAACTGGTAAAAAAAGTGTGCTAGAAAACAGCCAGGCACTAGTACCTGATGAAGCTATTCTTTTCTATTATTAGCTTCTATTGAACAGTATTACATTATATTATATTATATTATATTATATTATATTATATTATATTATATTACATTACATTACATTACATTACATTATATGGTACTAACAAATTGTTGGGAGGATCTTGCGCATGTTTTGCAGATCTGAATGCTCCCCCAGATAACCACTGGGCACAATTTCCATAGTTAAAAATCAAACTGTCACAACACAGGCCATTTTTAATCTGCAGTTTGCACACAGTGACCCTCTTCTGGATGCTAACCAACTCCAAAACAGCTGGAAGTTATTCTAATGAACACCCACAAGCATGTTTAATTAGCAGATACTGATGTCTCCTATGCTTATCCTTTTTTAGGGACCTAATCAAAGACCATGCTTACCTCTTTTTAGTTAGTATTCATATCCAGCATCCTGTGATAACCAAGAATAAAAAATATTCTCCTCTCGTGGGTTGTGTAACACCCTTGTCAGCTCATATCTATGCTCAGTTAAATTACCCCACACAAGAGTGGAGAATCACAACTGAAGTCACTCAGCGTCACTGTTGCCCTTTGCCATAAAGGGAATGTAATTCCACCACACAAACAGAAGTCAATCCACAATATGTCATGCAGTTATACCAAAATCTTAGCTTTTACTGCAATCTCTCTTTCTGTAACTGCTTGGCAAACTGTGCAGGGGAAGTAAGAATGTGCTAAGAGCTGTGGTAAACACATAGCACATAGAGTAAATATACAAGGAAAATGTAGTTAGACAACAAAGGGTCTCAGTTAAAGACTCTGTTCCCAAGTTATGCATGTTGGAAGACCACATGTCTTAGTGAAGTGTCATTGTGAGAACTTAAAAAATAAAAATACCATAAAAGAAATAAAAGTGTAGTTAAAAGTGTATACAAGAGAGCCTCACCATGCCACTTTTTCTTCCTTAATGACTTCTATTAGCAACTAAGCAATTTTCCAGTTCCTCGGAAGAGACAAACTCTATAAAGTCTAGCTGAGCCTTTATTCAGGACCATAATTTTTCCACAGAAATGTCAAGTATAAAATAACTTCTAACATTATTTTACCAATGAACTACAGTGCAAATGCCCACATTAACTGCCTCAGCACTGAAACGCTCTCCTTCCGGTCCACAAGCACAATGATCAAATAGGATTTCTCATTCCTTTACAGACGTTACACTGCTTAACATTGATTCATTTGCAATTTTAATTTAAACATTTATTTTTCCTGTACACTACTACTAGTTTTTGGCTATACTAGTACTAGTTATTAAATTATAATTTGTGCTGAAGCAACAAGGTAATAGAGTGTTTTGCTTCTTTGTATTAAATTCCAACTGTTTACAGGACTGTTTTCATTTTACCAAGATACTTGAGCATTTAGAATCAAAATATCTAAGAAATAATTAACGCTAAATGCTTCCTTATAAGTCCTTATAAATATTAATTATTTTACAGTCAAATGTTTAAAATCAAGGATTAAATTCAAATGAGACATATAAGTAAGGCTATTGCTGGTGTTTGAAAAGGAAGTTATTCAAGGTTAATCTCACTCTCACAGTAACATTCTCCCTTAATGATACAGTCCAATATTTTCCTACTACTAGATTTTAACTCTTGTGAACATTAATTGACATAAGAGCTATAGAAATATGTGTTAGCCTATTTGGGAGAAGCAAAATTGTAACAGGACATGAGAAACCAAAAAGCCTATTTCACATTTTAAAGACAACTGTGAAACTATTTAACAGTCACATATTCTCAAAAAAGACAAACTAAAAGATGAATAGAATAGAATAGAATAGAATAGAATAGAATAGAATAGAATAGACCAGGTTGGAAGAGACCTTCAAGATCATTGTGTCCAACCTATCATCCAACACCACCTAATCAACTAAACCATGGCACCAAGCACCCCATCAAGTCTCCTCCTGAACACCTCCACCACCTCCCCGGGCAGTCCATTCCAATGGGCAATCACACTCTCTGTATAGAACTTCCTCCTAACCTCCAGCCTAAACCTCCCCTGGCACAGCCTGAGACTGTGTCCTCTTGTTCTGGTGCCGGTTGCCTGGGAGAAGAGACCAACCTCTGCCTGTCTATAACCTCCCTTCAGGTAGTTGTAAAGAGCAATAAGGTCACGTTTAACAGATATACAAGAGTTGACTAACATTTGTTACAAAAAAAGAGACATGTTTGTGGTATCAGAACTCCTCTAGTGCTTGGCCTCAGTTTCCTTTCCTGTCCAGGAAATCCTTGAGAATGCAATTTAGGGTGGTTACAAGTAATATATGATTGATATAAATTCTTTCAATTTTTGCATAATCAATATTTTTTCTATTGTAATATTTATTTAAGAGGTTGTTGATCTCTCTACAAAGAGCATCATCACTGACCTTTGAAATGAGATTTTGATGCTGTCATTAATGTGCACAAGATTACCATACAGTGGTGTACTAAGGGTACAGCCATTGCCCCAGTAAACAGCAATCAGTTGAGACATTTGAACTATGTTTGTGTCTTCAGTCTTACTGGAAGATGACTTACTCTAATGGATGGGAATTTCTAAAGTTCTAAACAAAGCCTTTGTGACAGCATCTAAAACCCTAATACAGTATTTCATGAATGTCCCTAGAACATGAAGGATCCTTTAATATTGACTTCCTGGTATTAAAGCATTGATGTTTTGAGCTCCTGTTTGCTAGTTTCTCACCTCTTTCCCGTGGCAATTTCCCAAAGGATCTTAACAGTTCTTCTGGTGTCTTTAGAAATCACTATGCATATTTAACCACTAATTTTAGGCATCAGATAGATACACCAAATCAAACCAACATGACAAAAAAATACACAAAAGGTTTTAAATCCCTTAAGAAAAGGTGCATCTTTTAAGCAGCACAATTGAACTGATACTCTAAATATTGATCATTTGCAGACAAAACAGAAAAGCAAATTAAAGTTTATTAGGTGGTGAGAAACCAACATTCTGAATCAATGAATCACCGTGTTACATTCAATCCCAATTGATTTGAGTAGTTCAGTACGTCTTCCAAGCTTGTCTTTATGTCATATCATAAAGTGTAAAGCAAATGGAAATTTATTAAGCTATGAATCCTTTATTACTTAAATTCAATAAGTTCTAAATGGCTCATCCATAAATGGCAGCTCAAGCTCTCTATGTTTAAATTTTTTAACACAATAAAAAGCTTTAGCAGATTTGACATGTTGGTCTAGTGGTAGCTAACTGAAACTGGAGCTTAAGCCATTACTTGAAGGCTAAAGGAGAGCATCAAGGCCACAGGCAATGTGGGTGCAATTCCATAGAGACTGAACGTTATCGCTGAGCTCTTGAAGCCAAAGATGAAGCTGACAGATACAGAGAGAACAAAGTTCTTCCCTCTCAGCAAAACTAAAATCTCTAAGATACAGGGTAAAGATGAAATGATATACTACTGCCTGATGAGGAAGCAAATGAATACCTATTACTACTTTGCTACCTAGATGGACCCAGAGGGTACAGACTGCAAATTCTGACATGAGAAAATGACATAACTCCCACTCCTTCCAAATAACTGCTTATACAGATATCAAGCAAGACTAATTTGAGTACAGGATCAGAGCACAATAAAACACGTAATAAGGATGCCTTCTTTCATCAAAATCTATTCCTGCAGGTAGTCTTGTCCTAATGAAGAAAAGATACCGCTGTGACCACCAGTTTTGTTTCCCCCTCTGAAAAGCTGGACACTAAGGAGGTCACAACCACCACAGCATGCAAGTCTCACTGAAATATAACAAGAGATGGTGCCTAATGCCTACCAGCTGCTACAGGAGTCCTCATTGCAAACAAGAACTAATGAAGAGGTGAAATCTAATATTAGAGGAGCAGTATCAGGTGAAGTTTTGAAGATAAGGGATATGAGAAATAGACAACACAGAAGCTCTTGAAGAGGTAGTAAGAGACCACCAAAATAGACATCAGAACATTTACATTCCTGAACTGCTGCAACTGACAAGTGCCATTTTTATTTTAGCTCCTGTACGGAGAAGATTTAGCTCTTGCAGTGCAAACACAGAAATGCAACAAGCTCATATTGATATTAATTGCCTTCTGGGATTCTGTTCTAAATTTGTTTTCATATTCAGAACACCTAATAAACAATACTAAAGTCCAACACAGTATAAGCTGACAACACTGCTGGTGTAATTCTGCAGAAAAATACTATAAAACACCATTTGGAGAAGTATCCTATACAGCATGTTTTGAGAGAGAAAAGCAAAGCAAAACAAACAAATAAAAAAAACCCAAACAAACAAACAAACAACCCCAAAACAACAAACAAACAAACAAAACCCACAAAAACCCCAAACAAACTCCCCCCCCACATCCCATCATCTACTTCTTGGAAACATGTCCAAGTTAACTGCATTGGAGCAGCAGCCTGAACATCCATAGCAGAAGCACTGTACGATGCAGATATTCTTCTCAAGGTCATCATCTTTTTCTCTCGTGTTTTGAGCAGTGCTGAGAGCAGGTCTGGAAAACCACACAACAGCTATAACAAATATTTTTATTTGGTGGTCTTAGCAACAGTTCTTTGGGTAGTAAAAATGTTGCATGGCATCACATCAGCATGGTCCTTCTGTGCCATCTTATTTGCTTATTCACATTATGCCCGTGGAGGTGGTGGAGTCACCTTCATTGGAGGTGTTCAGGAGGAGACTTGATGGGGTGCTTGGTGCCATGGGTTAGTTGTTTAGGTGGAACTATGGACTGGAAAGATTTGGATTTCAAGTGAACGCTGAGCCAGTTTTCACTATCAGAAACAACTAAGAACTGACTTATTTTGTTTTAATCTGATATTAAATCATCTATTGATGTTTATTTGAAACACAAGTTATCATGACACTGTAATAGGATGCAGTACTCTACAATTCTAGCTGTAATAACACATTCCCATCCCAATGAAGTAAATGAAAGTTTTGTCATTACTTTACAGCATTAAAAAATCCCCCAAAATACACTGTTTGGTTTGGACTTGTTAGGTCTTCATAGAAACAAGATTAAAACAGACCAAATGTGAAATTCTAGACCAGAAAGTCTGTGAAAGTTTTTCTAATCACTTTGAGAATTCCTTCAGGGGATACATACGCTATTATTTTACCAGTAACACTAGTCTAATCGTTATGGGAATGTATCCCAGAGCAAAGTAATTATTCTGTCATTTAGTGACCACAAGGAAGAAAACTGAATTGGAGTAAAATAAGAATTTTTCTTCTTGTTGGAAAAATAAAGTAATTTTTAAAATATATACACAGAGACACTTTAGTCAAGTGACATCAGAACACACTCCAGAATAAAGAGTGGGTTAAAACAGCCCACCCTATTTTTCTGTTCACTTTTTTTGAATCTAGATCTCTTAAAGTTTATATACAACATAAGAAAAAAATAGCTTAAAATATATGAATCCTTTAATTGCTAAATTGCTGGTGGAGGAGAAGCTCACCAGGAGCTCTCAATGTGCACTTGCAGCCCGGAAAGCCAATCAGATCCTGGACTGCATCAGGAGAAGTGTGGCCAGCAGGTCAAGGGAGGTGATTCTCCCCCTCTACTCAGCTCTGGTGAGACCCCACCTGCAGTACTGCCTCCAGTTCTGGAGCCCCTATTCCAAGAGGGATCTGGAGGTGCTGGAAGGTGTCCAGAGAAGGGCCACGAGGATGAGCAGAGGGCTGGAGCACCTCTCCTGTGAGGACAGACTGAAGGAGTTGGGGCTGTTGAGTCTGGAGAAGAGAAGGCTCCGAGGTGACCTCATTGTGGCCTTCCAGTATCTGAAGGGGGCCTACAGGAGGGCTGGGGAGGGACTTTTCAGGCTATCAGGTAGTGATAGGACTAGGGGGAATGGAATGAAGCTGGAGGTGGGGAGATTCAGGCTAGATGTGAGGAGGAAGTTCTTCACCGTGAGGGTGGTGAAGCCCTGGAATGGGTTGTCCAGGGAGGTGGTTGAGGCCCTGTCCCTGGAGGTGTTTAAGACCAGGCTGGATGAGGCTCTGGCCAGCCTGATCTAGTGTAGGGTGTCCCTGCCCATGGCAGGGGGGTTGGAACTAGATGATCCTTGTGGTCCCTTCCAACCCTAACTGAAACTATGAAACTATGAAACTAAATCCTCCTTTAACTGCTAAGTCCTCACATCCAGATGCACAACTTTGTTTTGCTAATTATTTCTAATTTAGAGCTTCTCTTTGCTTCTTACCACCTATTTGTCTTTTTACCACCTTTTTTTGCCTTCTTCATTTGTAAACTCTAGGATAGTGATCATCAGCTCTGTTTTTGTAACACACAAAACACACTGAGACCTGATTGGTAATGAGCAACGTTTTGCAATATAGTAATATGACTACAAAAAGTACTATGAATTATTTTCATTGTCACCTTTCTACAGGAACAATCTTCATATAGCCTGACCAGATCAGAAAGCAAGCCTAAGGAAAAATATACCAGACAGCCTTGTACAGCCGCTACATGCCCTACAAATTCAATTACAAGTCATGCATAGGGATATAAAAGCCAAGGAAGACTTCAAAGAACTCAAGATCCCTACTTGAACTGTAAGAAATGTGCAGATACAGCAGAGAGAGATAACGCTGAAGTCATCTTACCCCTCTAACATCTTACCCCTCTAAAAGTTTGTAGGGAGGATTGTTTTCTGTGTGTTTTTCGGGTGGGCTTGTTTTGGTTTGGGGTTTTGGGGGGTTTGGGGGGTTTTTGTTTGTTCAGTTTAATTTGGTTTTTTTGGGTGGGGTTTGGTTGGTTTGGTTTTTGATTGGGTTTTTGTTGTTGTTGTGGGTTCCTTTTTTTTAATGTCTTCAAGATTTACACGAAAATGTACATAATGATTAGGACATTACCTGCAGCGATGACTGATATTGCATGAGTTAAAATACAGACAGAAGCAGGACAGCAAAAGTTTTTAACAAAAATAGGTTCAGAAAATATTATTCAATTCCAATGCAGTGATTTAGGTTGATTGTGGTAAAATTAAGTCAGAAGAACAGGAAGAATAATTTTAATTTGGAAATGCTGGTTTTGATATGGAAAATTCCATTAATATGCAGAATCACTTAAATATTTAATACACTTAAAATGCAAAGAGTTTTCACTCTGAGTTTCCAGCTACGTGTTTCTGGAAAACTTTCATTATATGAACATATTCATTGCTTTCCCTTTTCATCCTTTATAAGATTTTAATATGCTTTGTAGCTCAATTATTAGAATTTCCCACAGGTCATAAATTCTACTTTTTAAAACATCTCTACTGACAGATTTCAAGACTGGAATGAGATTTACATTACTTGCATCACTTTCTGTCAATTATCCACCTATTACTTATTCACTTGAGCTATCCAAGTCGTAGAGCAATACATTAATAATTTCTATGTGAATGCCTATGCATTATTTTTCAGTTGTCACCACGACAAATAACTATATCATCACCTCTGTCAGAACTTTTTAATCAGTAGATCTCAAAGGTCTTTGCAAAGAGGGAAATTACTCTGCCCGTTACCCTTGCTTTAGCAATTTGTGATTTTTTCACAAGGAATCTGCTTGGTGTAACAAACTGTTCACAAAATGAGACCAATTTTCCTAATTTCCCCATCTGGGCTCCTTAAGGATGGTGGAAATATTGCTCACTATGGGTTTTAACAAACAAACAAACAAACAAACAAAAAACATTTGCTATGCCGGCACATTGAAGTTTTGCAACTATTCTAAAGTTCAGAAAGTTTTCCCAAAACAAAAGAACCTAACTGGAAAATTCTGATAAAGCAAATTTTGCTTTGCTTCATAAATATATAACTGAAAATATGAGATTGTATTTTTCATTCTGGTATGAAAGATTTGTCTTATCATTCCTCCTGGCATGTGAGTGCAGTACGCCACCCATCACTGATAAACTCCTTGGCCTAGTGTTGCAAATAAAAGAATGGAGACTCAGAGACGCCTGGAGTAACAGCAGAGACCTGGATCTTCTTCCACCTCGTCCAGACCACATTGCCACCTGTGGGGTCCATTTACATAAATACATAACAGAACACTTGCAGGTTGCATTTTGATGTTAACAGGGCACAGTCCTGCAGCCATGAAAAGTTGCAGAGCAGTTATTTTAAGTGCATTAAAAGGTAACTTGCCCTCCAATTGCTCTCTTGTCTGCACATCAAAGCATAGCTTCTCAAGAAAAATTAGCAGTGGTATGAGCCTCTCCCGCCCCAAACAGATGCCTGCACAGGGATCCAATACCTGCAAGTGCTCTGACAACACACCTCCAACTCAAGTGTTCCACACATACAAGGACACCATTTCTAGCCCTTCTCTCTAACAAAAAAAGCAAACACCTTACCTCAGTTAACTTTTTTTAAGAGGGTGCTTTGTAATGGAGTGTAACAGCATATGCATCCACGTTACAGAAGTGGGTATCTGGAAGGAAATTTTGAGGGGTGGGTTTTCTGTGTTAAAATCTGCCGCTGTTGTTGGGCAGACAGGAGTTGATAAGCTGCACTACAATACAATACAATACAATAAAAAAAATGCTATACACCAGGTTGAAATAGACCTTCAAGATCATCGTGTCCAACCCATCAACCAATCCAACCCACCTAAACAACTAAACCATGGCACCAAGCACACCATCAAGTCTCCTCCTGAACACCTCCAATGATGGTGACTCCACCACCTCTACGGGCAGCCCATTCCAATGGGCAATCACTCTCTCTGTATACAACTTCTTCCTAACATCCAGCCTAAACTTCCCCTGGCACAGCCTGAGACTGTGTCCTCTTGTTCTGGTGCTGGCTGCCTGGGAGAAGAGACCAACCTCTGCCTGGCTACAACCTCCCTTCAGGTAGCTGTAGAGAGCAACAAGGTCACCCCTGAGTCTACTCTTCTCCAGGCTAAGCAACCCCAGCTCCCTCAGCCTCTCCTCATAGGGCTTGTGTTCCAAACCCCCTCGCCAACCTTGTTGCCCTTCTCTGGACACATTCCAGCAAGTCAACATCCTTCCTAAACTGAGGGGCCCAGAACTGGACACAGGACTCGAGGTGCAGCCTAACCAGTGCAGTATACAGGGGCAGAATGACCTCCCTGCTCCTGCTGGCCACACTGTTTCTGATGCAGGCCAGGATGCCATTGGCCTTCTTGGCTGCCTGGGCACACTGCAGGCTCATGTTCAGCCTCCCATCGACCAGTACCCCCAGGTCCCTCTCTGCCTGGCCGCTCTCCAGCCACTCTGACCCCAGCCTGTAGCACTGCATGGGGTTGCTGTGGCCAATATGCAGAACCCAGCACCTGGATGTGTTCAATCTCCTGCCCTTGGCCTCTGCCCCTCTGTCCAGCCTGTCGAGGTCCCTCTGCAAAGCCTCTCTTCCCTCCAGCAGATCAACTCCTGCCCCCAGCTTGGTGTCCTCTGCAAATTTACTGATACACTTTAAAACACGGGAAGGACTAAGTAATTAGGTATGGCTTCAACATCAACAAAACTTAAGTTACAAACTCAAAAGGTGGAATCGGTGGGCTGCAGAGCTGCAGGAATTGAACAGTTATCCTTGCCAAACAGTGCAGAGCTGGTATAAATAGCACAGAGAGCTGGAATGATTTTGCTGAAGTTTTTACTCCAGCTAAAAGGTTTATGACAATAGTTAAAGGAAAAGAGCCTATCAAGGAAAAACAAATTACATAGCGAAAGTTGTCAGAGGTTACCAGTTTAAGAGGGATAATCACAGAGTTTCAGGAACTTTGGAAGCAGAGATGTTCCCTGTTTATATTCACAGATGGCAGATCATCTGCTCTTACCTGAACTTAACACAGTCTACTAACCAAAGCAGTTGCTTCATGTATTCAGCATTTCAGCAAAAACATGAGCTCCCAGTTGTTAAGTAACTGAGAAAACAATTCCTCCATGCAGGTATGATGCTAGTATTATACCAAATCTATGCCATAAACATTTTGAAACAAGTACTGAACTTTTCTAGAATTTTATTCGGGATGGATCCAGGCTCTGAATTGTGCAGGCACCATTAGTCTGAATAAAAACAACAGCAGGACCAGAAGTTTTTCTAGTAAGTGCTAATATGTCTTCACAGGACATATGTACCTGGGCCATCACATCAGACCTCATAACTGGGGAGACCTCATAACAGCTGTAGCTCTGCCACTAAAAGCTTGCCTTTCTCTCCCCCCAGTTTTCAGGAGACATGCAAGAATTGCAGGTCCTTGAAACTCCTATCCTTTTGATAGGGCGATTAGCACCTTGTCTTTATATGTGTTTGCCTCCTTACAGTAGTACAATTGGCACAGTGCTAAAGCAAAAAGAAGCAGAAAAATAATGAAAAGAGAAATCCCTTCCTTCAAATTCAGTGTTAAGCCATGGATGATGCTGTACTACAGAAAAATATGCTCACAGTCTCCAAAGATTGAAAGGTGAAAATACTGTCCAGTTACACTTCTTGTAGTAAAGGTGTTTGGGTTTTTTTTGTGTGTGTGAGTTTCATTGTTGTTTTTGCAGTAGCATTGTTGTTTTTGCAGTTTGTTGTTTTAGCAGTTTTAGTAGTAGTAGAATGCAGTAGCTAGCGTTGCCTTTGCCTCCTGAAAGAGAAGAGGGCCAAGAAATACATGGTAGACAGCTCTGATAAATCTACTTGTATTCAGAGATCAGGGTGCTCACAATGAAACAAATAACAAATTATCAAAATAATAGGAGAAATTTAAGCAGCAGTCAGCAGTCTCTGAAAATATAAAGGCCTAAAACTGAAATGTTTAGGGGAGAAAGATGAAATGGAATTTGCATTAGCTCTCTGATTCACTCTCAAAAGCAGAAATGAGTAAGTAATTTTAGAAATCTGCTGTGTGCAATGAATATTGAAAACCAAAAATAGGTTACATTCTTACAGCCACATCAGCTTGAGGCAGTAAATTACATTTCTGATTAATTTTCCAACAGAATTGGTGACAAAATTCCATTTGAAAGAGCCTTGAGTTCTCTTTCTGACCAATTTTCTCCAAAAAGAAAGCTGCATGTAAAATATTTTTCTCCAGGTAAATAAGAGAATCTGCTCAGACAGTCACAAATATTTATGATAGATTATGGCACATACGAGTTTGCTGAAATCCCAACAAAACTGGTACATTTTTTTCATTAACCAAGCTCTGAAGGCTAATTTGTAGGAAGAGCATGCTCTTGTAGTCTCTCAGGAGCTAGAGAATTGGCCAAATAATGCAACTAAGTATAGAAAACACCTACTGTTCTACAAGCTAATCTAGGTGCTTAGAGAGTAAGCACCTAGACAGAACTATCATATTTGCAACATCATCAAGTGAGTATTGCTGCATGAAGGAACAAAGTGAAGAGAGCTGAAAGCAAATTAAACAGAGTTAGCAAATGTGAAAACACAGAATCAAGAAGTTTTGCAAACAGATTTCTCATTATCTTATCTCTCTGTTGTGCTGTAAGAGGTATATACTGAGAATCAGGAAACTGCTCTGTTCTCCCTGCTCTGGAACACTCTAAAGCAGGGCCCTTAGCCTATCAGGATACAGTAGCATGAATGAATTGCACTGATTCTGCTTTATTGAAAATCGCAGGGTCCTATGGAATTTCATTCTGGTTTGTTTGGTCATACATTTACTTTGGTCAACTCTGTGTTATGGTTTCAGGAAGGAATGAGAAATGTTTTGTAAGACATGAAGAATCTGTGCCACAGGGAAAAGCATTCACATTGAAGCTTCGTGTGAAGGATGTTCTTGAAGCTGGTAGGCAACTCCTGCTTCCATACTGAAAATGCAAGAAACATTCGGGGAGAGAGAGCAGTACAATAAAAAACTACACACTTCATTAGCAAAGGCACAAGAAAGGCAAAGCTTCAGATGCAACAAAGTGAAAACCGTGGTGCTACCAAGGCCTCAGCAGGCAGGACAACTCAAGGTATTGCTAGCAGAGCTTGTTCTGCAAACTGATAGCAAATTGTATGGTAGCAGTTTGGGTTTAAAGCTGTCATTCCCAGAATGGATGTCTGCAGGGACACTCATCTACAGCAAAGCCACATTGTTTGTTAAAGGAAAGCATATAGATACTTTCTCCTACAAGGACTGTGCACTTCACAGGTGTCTGCAATGGGGTTGGGACCTTTCTCCCATGATTCCTTTAATAAGCTAATGCTGAACCAGAAGAGAAATCAGCCTGGCAACTACCAAATCATATATTCCCAAGGAAAACAAATGCTTATTGATCTGATGGAAGAGTTTGTGATGCAGCTGATGCACAGCTGGATGGTATCATGTCACTGGGGCATGTCATTGGTGCATGAGTGCTTGGAAGGAAATAAAGACCCTGATGTTTTTTCACAGAATGTTAGGGGTTGGAAGGGACCTCAAAAGATCATCAAGTCCAACCCCCCTGCCAAAGCAGGATCTCCTAGGCCAGGCCACACAGGAACACATCCAGGTGGGTTTGAAAGTCTCCAGAGAAGCAGACTGTACAACCTCTCTGGGCAGCCTGTTCCAGTGCTTCGTCACGCTCCCCTTAAAGAAGTGTTTCTCTGTGCTGTGGCCAAAGCTCCTGTGCTTCAGCTTCTACCTGTTGTTCCCTGTCCTATCACTGGGCACCACCATGATTTCAGATGTTTCCTCTGGAAACTGAAGAACATTATTCATGTTCTTTATGGGTTTGTTTTCTCCTTTAAAGTTTGCAGGAGCTATGATACTTTACCTGGATAATACCATTTAGCTGTTAGAAGAGGCCAAGATTCACCTTTGTTAAACAGTTTAGGTAATGAATTGAAATAAAGATCAGTAAGACTAATAAGTGAAATGATGAAGCCCAGCATGTCAGCTGAGTTGATCAGCAAGGTATATTAGTTGTACTAATAAGATTAACAGGTGGAATAAATAAACAGAGAAATTAACTATAATTTTTATATAGTTCTCCCTAGAGAAGAGAGAGCAAAACCTAGGATGCCACTAACACAACTGCTATCTTAACACTTAGTGTATAATTAAAATTAATTTCCTGGAATGAAATTTTGGAATTAGTGCCAGCATGAGCATGAAAGAAATGTATATACTTCACAGTATGAATAAGAAAAGTCCATTCATTATCTCATACATAGAGCCTGCTAATTGTTCTAAATTGTACCTCAGTAAGATTGGTTGCATTGGCTTTGTGTCAGGTCTGTGGAGGTTCACTGAGCTTGTGTAGTATGCAGGCCCTAGACATGGGATCAGCAATGCATAGGCAGCATATCTAATGTTTCAAATGTCTATAATGTTCATATTCCAGTTCCAAAAAAGAATAATACAGAGAGAGGTTCTCAAAAGAGAGTGCTCGGAACGAACAATATTGAAATATCTCAGGCTTCTCCTCCATCACCCTAGAGTAAAAATGTAGGGAATACAAGACAAACCAATTTTACTGCAACTCACATGAAAGATGGTCAATCATATATCAGGCTCAATGGTTGCCACAATAATGAAATTGACTTCTGTTTTTATATTCAGATAACTGTGCATGTTAGAAAGCCATGCATGAGCTAGTGGTAAAATAGCCCTCTATAATCAGTGAAAACCAGAACTTTATTACAGAGACGCTTGCTGCAGCAAGTGTTCATTAAATTCAAACATTTGATGATTATAATACCCTTCCTGCACCACTGAGAAATGGCTTTACCAAGTGTCCCAAACCATTTCTGTTCTTTTGATTTTGTTTTTTCTTCATAATTCACTTTCAAATCAGACAGAAATTTTAACTAGTACCATTAGTGGGAGACACTCATTGCTTCCACTGACAATCTGAGCCTTCAATTCAGCACTAGTGATTAAATTAGCAAGTCAAACCAGGTAAATGTGGGAGGAGAAAGCAGAGATATCATTGCTGCACATTGTATTCCAAACTGATTATGCTGAAGGCCACATTTTGTTTTTAAATCACTAATGTATCTGCCCAAACAATCCATTTGACATTGTTTTCATAAATAAGTAATTTCACCCTCAGAAATTTCTCAGAGCCTAATCAGCTAACATAATAATGGGGAAGAATTGAGGGGAAACAAACAAACATCAGAAATTTCCAAACACTGACAATTTGTCTGTTCTTTACAAGCACAATATGTCCTTTACTGATTAAGATGGACAAAACATTCTTAGAATAGACTAGTCTAGACTAAACTGGACTAGAATAGAATAGAATTAACCAGGTTGGAAAAGAACTTTGAGATCATCAAGTCCAACCTATCACCCAACACCATCTAATCAACTAAACCATGGCACTAAGTGCCCCATCCAGTCTCTTCCTAAACAGCTCCCTAGGCAACACATTCCAATGGCCAATCTCTCTTTCTGGGAAGAACTTCCTAACATCCAGCCTAAACCTCCTCTAGCAAAGCTTGAGACTGTGTCCTCTTGTTCTGGTGTTGGTTGCCTGGGAGAAGAGGCCAACCCCCACCTGGCTACAACCTCCCTTCAGGTAGTTGTAGACATCAATAAGGTCTCCCCTGAGCCTCCTCTTCTCCAGGCTAAGCAACCCCAACTCCCTCAGCCTCTCCTCACAGGTCTGTGCTCCAGACTCCTCCCCAGCCTTGTTGCCCTTCTCTGGACATGTTCCAGCAACTCAACATCTTTCTTAAACTGAGGGGCCCAGAACTGGACACAGGACTCAAGGTTCTGTCCTTGTTCAGCCAAAGACACAGACATTTGTTTTAACCACCTTGAATATAAAGGCAATCCAAAAAGGAAGGAGTAGAACAAACTGCTTTGCAGAACATTAAAAAATCCATCACACTGACAGAACTCTCTTCTCCAAGAAACGAAGAAACAAATTTCCCACATAAGGTCCTGAAGACAAGACTGCTCCCAGATACCTGCATGACTTAGAACCAGACAAGATTTAGAACTGGAATAGATTTTATATTTATTTAAATAGTTTAATTAGTTTTTATCTGGATTAAAATTATTTGGTTTGATTTAAGAAAAGGCACTGGCCAGACTACATATTCTTATCTTGAATACAACTATTGCTGTCTTTTACATTAAGGTGTTTTATGTTTTCACTTCCCCTTTCCATTGAGAAACATCTTTGTTTTCTTAGTGAGTTACAGAGGGAGCATAATCAATTAAGCCACAGTTAACAATAGATATGCATAAAAGCAATGGCAGTTTCTCAGTGTCAAATGTGGATTTGTTTGGCTTTTTGTTTTGTGGTTGGTTGGTTTGAGGGTTTTGTTGTTTTTTTCTTTCCTTTGTTTTCCCCCTCTTTTTTTTTCCCCTTTCTTTTTTTTTCCCCAGAAGATCAAACATTTTCCAGAAGCTAGTTCCATCCAGCTATTTCTGTGGCTGGGGAGATGGTGATGTTTTTCTGGTCTTTTGGCAGAAATGCCACAGACCATTCTAATTGCTTTGTATTTCAGGAAAGGTGGCAGTGCTGCTTACTTTGAGCCTGATAGGTGAACAAGCCCAAGCTGCTCTCACCCAAATGTAGGCAACCCATATGCTTGCACACATTCTCCTTATTGTGGCTTTTCATTACTTAAAGCGGGCTTTTGAGAAAGATGGAGACAAACTGCTGTCATTAGACAAGGGGTAATAGTTTGAAACCGAAAAAGAGTAGATACTGACTACATATAAGGAAGAAATTTTTTATGATGGGACTGGTGAAACACTAGAAATGGTTGCTGGGGGCTGACTTCCCTAGAATGTTCAAGGTCAGGTTGGAAAGAGCTCTGAGCAACCTGGTCTAGTTAAAGATGTCCCTGCTTCATGCAGGGAGGTTGAACTGGATGACCTTTAAAGGTTCCTACCAACTCAAGTTACTCTAGGTTTCTATAATTCTTTATAAGTTATCCTAATAGGCATATCCTAGGATATTTTATCCATTGAAAATGTCATGAAAGGCATGGGAGAACTCTTCCACAAAGACACCAAATGAGTAGTTTCTGTCCTGGCCAGATGATTTTCAGAGGTTCCTTCCAACCTCTACTGTTCTATATTCTTTGAAATGTAACTTTGCACATGTCAATCAACTGTAATTCAGTCTACTGACAGAGTTGTCATTCCATGAATTTCCCTCCAGCTTTATGTCAATTTAAGTCTGGATCATGTTCTTCGTTAGTGGAACAGTATCTTCTAGAAGAACACAGCCCTCAGACAATGTTCACTTTTGAGCTGTGTGACTACTGACAGCAAATCTATTCTGTTTAATAACCTATCCCTACATTATCTTCTCTGCAACAGATTTACATCTTCAATATAAATTTCACAGCTCCATACTA
This sequence comes from Colaptes auratus, assembly GCA_015227895.2. NCBI lineage: Eukaryota > Metazoa > Chordata > Aves > Piciformes > Picidae > Colaptes > Colaptes auratus. Next base: position 38,865,005 of record CM037633.1, read on the forward strand.
ACCAAATCAAACATCAGCTGAGGTATTCACAACTGTGGTGACTCAAGGTTTTAGTTAAATGAATTAGCGTAGAATGTCATCCATAAGGTATGAAAAGTTAAAATCATCTATTTGTAACTGCTTGCTCAACAAAACCAAACCAAAACCAAAACCCAAACCAAACCTGAACCAACCCAACCCAACCAAACAAAAATCTCACAAAAAATAAAGAAAAAAAAAGCTAGCTGCACATTTATACAGTTACTTTTAATGTGTATTCTCAGCAGAAACTCCACTCAAGTGGAAAAATTCTCATGGCAAGAAGCAGCAAGCACTGGTGCTCAGAAGCCCATCACATTTTCAATAGAGTAATTTCTAACTGTAGAGCTGTAGAGCTTAACCCATTGGGTATTTGTGCTGAACCATTTCCTATTAAATTAATTACTGTTTTATTTAACAATGGCAGTACACCGCTGCCCACTGGCAGTGATAACTGGTCATGCTAAATTCCAGGTTATGGAAGCAAAGCTCCTAATTTAAGTGGAATATCGTGCAATGAAAATTATTTTTATTTAGGTGGTTGCATTTTAGACTTTTAATAAGCCAAAAAGAGTTAAGGTACATTGTACATTTTACCCTGGCTACTACACCAAAAGGAAACTTTTGTACAGACAGTGTGAAAAAAACCTAAAAGCTAAATTTTCTGTGTGGAAAAAGAAAAAACATCACAAAAATTATAGCAACCCCATTTTGAAATCTAGACCACTCAGACAGCTGGTCATCAAAGGTTTTATCCTCCACTACTGAACAGTCTCCAACAAAATAGGTAATAGCTGCATACAGAACAGTTCACATAACTTGTAAAAATAGTTGTGTTACAAGTCCTGTGTGAGGGATTACTTAAGCTAAAAGCAGCAAGCAAGAAAGCTGAAACTAAAATATTGAATAGAACTAGTTAGAGAACAGAGCACAGAATATAAGGGAAAGAAAATTTATACCAGCAATGGGAAAACACTTAGAGGAATCTTACCATACATGCAAGCATTAGGGCCAAGAACAGAACTTTTGAAGATAAAAAAGCATGAACTGGAAACATTCAAAAATGACAGGAGCAGAAATGTGGAAAGGATAAAAAAACCCCAACCCCAAACATCTTCATTAATGTGGTAGAAAGACAACTGCAAGGGAATGGGCGGCAAGCACACAAAAGTACAGGATATGTAGACTGTATCCCTTTGACTTCATTTCAAATAGAAAATCAGACAAAGTGATATCAAAAGACATTAAAGAGAAATAGAGACAGAACTTCAAAAAGACACTTTCTGAATTATAAATACATATGGTAGCCTCTATGCAGGAGACATCATTTGAAAAAGAGTATTGAGAAAAGCCGCCCTTCAGCCATTTGCATCAAGCTTACGGGAACAGAACTACTAGCCGCTCTATATCAACACTACAAAGCACTTCATGCACATGCTCCCTTTGTGCATATCTCACATAAATGTTGGAAGGATAAGAGAGGTTGGGAAGTGGAAATTGTGTCCCTTATCACTGCTCCTCTGTTTCTGTAAGGGAACAGGGGAATTTCTGACCATGCTCACCACGACAGGATATGAAGAAAGGTTTTGCTTTTTTACCTGAAACAGCATGATTACACAAAGCAACTCATTACCTCAATCAACAGCCTTTTACAACTGCTTTAGTGTAACCTTTTGGGGAAAAAGCCAAACCACAGATTTCAGGTTTCTTAACTACATTGTTGTTTGAAGTACTTCACTGCCATTATATCCAATCTCAGTAAAAAGACATGTACTCTTCTTAATTAGATGTTTTCAGAAAGTATATTTGATACCACATAGGTTGGTACAAAATGGAATGGTCAGTCATGAGGGCATTTCATCATAAAAGATGCAAGAGTACAGAGATGAGAAGGAAGTGACATGGAATCAGCCATCACTGTGTGAAGAACTCAATAAACTATCAATGGTGTCATCGACAGGGGTTTGGAGAACTCAATAAACTATCAATGGTGTCATCGACAGGGGTTTGGATTTCATGATCACAGCTCAGTTTACAGAACACCAGAGCTGCAAGCAACCAATGGGATGCACCTGTCTCAGAGGGGAAAAAGGATTCTAGGGCTTCTGGGCTGCAAGTGCTGGCTCATGTTGGCTTCTCATCCACCAGCACCCCCAAGGCCTTTTCTTCAGGGCTGCTCTCAAGCCAGTCGCTGCCCAGTCTATATCAGTGCTTGGGATTGCCCCATCCCAGATGCAGGAGTCTGCACTTGTTCTTGTTGAAGCTCATGAGGTTGTCATGGGCTCACCTCTCCAGCCTGTCAAGGTCCCTCTGGATGGATCCCTTCCCTCCAGCTGTCTGCTGCACCACACAGCTTGGTGTCATCAGCAAACCTGCTGAGGGTGCACTCAATGCCACTGTCCATGGCACCAACAAAGATGTTAAACAAGCCTGGTCCCAGGACTGATCCCTGAAGGACTCCACTTGTCACTGGCTTCCATGTGGACATGGATGCATTGACAGCCACTCTTTGGGTGCAGCCATCAAGCCAGTTCTGTATCCACTGAATGCTCCATCCATGGAATCCATCCTGCACCAGCCTGCAGACCAGGATGTGGTGCAGGACAGTGTCAAAGGCTTTACTCAGCTCCAGGTCAATGACCTCAGTTGCTCAGCCTTCATCTCTTGCTGTTGTGACCTTGTCACAGAAGGCCACCAGGTTTGTCAGGCAGGATTTGCCCTTGGTGAAGCCCTGCTGATTGTGCCCAGTCACCTCTCTGTTATTCTTCTGCCTCAGCAGTGCCTCCAGGAGGATCTGCTCCATGATCTTACCAGGCACAGAGGTGAGACTGCCTGGCCTGTACTTCCCTGGGTCATCCCTTTCCCTTTGTGAAAATGGGAGTTATGTTTCCCCTTTTCCAGTCCCTGGGGACCTCCCCAGACTGCCAGGGCTTTTGGAATATATTAGAGAGCAGCTTAGCAACCTCCTCCCCAGCTCCCTCAGCACCCCTGGGTGTATCCCATCGGGTCCCATGGACTTGAACACTTTCAGGTCCTTCAGATGGTCATGAACCTGATCTTTACTCACCATGGGCAGTTCCTTCTTCCAGTCCCTGCCATTATCTTCTGTTACTCTTCTGGGAATGCTGCTGGAGCCCTTGCCAGTGAAGACTGAGGTAAAGAAGTCCTTGAGAACCTCAGCCTTCTCCATGTCACTGGTCACCAGCTCACCTGTTTCCTTTCTGAGGGGGCCCACACCTTCCCTAGGCTTCTTTTTACCATTAATATACCTATAGAGATTTTTACTGCTCCTCTTGCTCTCCCTGGCAGATTTAATTCTAACTGAGCTTCAGCTTTTCTAACCAGGGCTCTTGCTGCTCAGGCAGCTTCCATATCCTGAGAGAGACTTTCTGGTTTGCATATCGCTTACTGCAGATAAAGTGAGAGATATAGAGGGAGATGTAGGCCTGCCATGTATGAAATTGCTGAAGCACACATTCGCTGCTTTACTTTACTTTCATGCATTTTTTACAAATCACAGAATGGATATAAAAGTATATTCCATATGATTTCACCTAAACAGCTGTAAGGGTCAATACATAGGCCCAGTCCCACTGGTGCTACACTGTCACTTGGAGATTCTTTTTTCTCATATCTTCATATATTTTTTATTCTTTACTGTCCAAGACTGCTTTCTGGACTCAGTACCTTTGTTCCATAAAACTGCATGCAACTGACTTTATTGATAGCTCTGCTCCCTCACATCAGCATTTTACAGGCATTGAAATTACTTTGATTCAGCTTCTCTGATAGTACTTTAATGGTATCATCTGCCATTTACTGAAAATAAAGGAACAGGAAAGTTTAATGTAAGAATGGAAAATCTAAAGAAACATCTAAAGGAATTGGGTTTCTGTGGCTGCGGCCTGTTTCTAATTCCTTACAATTGGGCAGTGACTGGCTGGGGAGCAGCCCAGAGGAGAGAGACTTGGGGGTGCTGGCGGATGAGAAGCTCAACAGGAGCTCTCAATGTGCACTTGCAGCCCGGAAAGCCAATCAGAGCCTGGGCTGCATCAGGAGAAGTGTGGCCAGCAGGGCAAGGGAGGGGATTCTCCCCCTCTGCTCAGCCCTGGTGAGACCCCACCTGGAGTACTGCCTCCAGTTCTGGAGCCCCTATTCCAAGAGGGATCTGGAGGTGCTGGAAGGTGTCCAGAGAAGGGCCACAAGGATGATCAGAGGGCTGGAGCACCTCTCCTATGAGGACAGACTGAGGGAGTTGGGGCTGTTCAGTCTGGAGAAGAGAAGGCTCCGAGGTGACCTCATTGTGGCCTTCCAGTATCTGAAGGGGGCCTACAAGAAGGCTGGGGAGGGACTTTTCAGGCTATCAGGTAGTGATAGGACTAGGGGGAATGGGATGAAGCTGGAGGTGGGGAGATTCAGGCTGGACATGAGGAAGAAGTTCTTCACCGTGAGGGTGGTGAAGGCCTGGAATGGGTTGTGCAGGGAGGTGGTTGAGGCCCCGTCCCTGGAGGTGTTTAAGAGCAGGCTGGACGAGGCTCTGTCCAGCCTGATCTAGGGTAGAGTGTCCCTGCCCATGGCAGGGGGGTTGGAACTAGATGATCCTTGTGGTCCCTTCCAACCCTAACTGAAACTATGAAACTATAAACTATGAAACAATAATATCTGTTGAACCTCTTAGCTTGGCTTACAAAAAGCCTTCATGCTACGCCAAGTCCAAATATTCTGTGAGAATCAGAGCATGAAAATAGTGACCCAAATGAAGGGAAGCTCAACACCTCTGCTGTTTGGTCTTTTCTGTATGATGGCTGGCAGAGAGCATGCATGAAACTGGAACTAGATACAGCACATCTTGTTTCTTGTCTTTGTTGTAATTATAAATCCAGCACAAAACTCCTCTGCTGCAGAGCATGGGAAGTGGGATGAAATGAGGTTATAACACACAAATCTACACAACAACCTGGCTTTGCTGTTAATGCATCTCACAGACCAGCTTACATTAAACAAGGTACTCTTTCCTGTCACTGTGGTCCGGTCTTCCTTTTGGTACACCATCTATTTGATGGCATATTTTTAATACAGCTCACAGGCTTATGTGACTGCATTTACTACACTACATCATAGTTTCATAGTTTCATAGTTTCAGTTAGGGTTGGAAGGGACCACAAGGATCATCTAGTTCCAACCCCCCTGCCATGGGCAGGGACACTCTTACCCTAGATCAGGCTGGACAGAGCCTCGTCCAGCCTGCTCTTAAACACCTCCAGGGACGGGGCCTCAACCACCTCCCTGCACAACCCATTCCAGGCCTTCACCACCCTCACGGTGAAGAACTTCTTCCTCATGTCCAGCCTGAATCTCCCCACCTCCAGCTTCATCCCATTCCCCCTAGTCCTATCACTACCTGATAGCCTGAAAAGTCCCTCCCCAGCCTTCTTGTAGGCCCCCTTCAGATACTGGAAGGCCACAATGAGGTCACCTCGGAGCCTTCTCTTCTCCAGACTGAACAGCCCCAACTCCTTCAGTCTGTCCTCATAGGAGAGGTGCTCCAGCCCTCTGATCATCCTCGTGGCCCTTCTCTGGACACGCTCCAGCACCTCCAGATCCCTCTTGGAATAGGGGCTCCAGAACTGGACGCAGTACTCCAGGTGGGGTCTCACCAGAGCTGAGTAGAGGGGGAGAATCCCCTCCCTTGACCTGCTGGCCACACTTCTCTTGATGCAGCCCAGGATCTGATTGGCTTTCTGGGCTGCAAGTGCACATTGAGAGCTCCTGTTGAGCTTCTCCTCCACCAGCACCCCAAGTCTCTCTCCTCTGGGCTGCTCCCCAGCCAGTCACTGCCCAGCCTGTATTTGTGCCTGGGATTGCCTCGACCCAGATGCAGGACCCTGCCCTTGGTCTTGTTGAAGCTCATGAGGTTGGCCTGTGCCCACCTCTCCAGCCTGTCCAGGTCCCTCTGGATGGCATCCCTTCCCTCCAGCCTGTCTGCTGCACCACACAGCTTGGTGTCATCAGCAAACTTGCTGAGGGTGCACTCATGCCACTGTCCATGTCACCCACAAAGATGTTGAACAAGACTGGTCCCAGGACTGATCCCTGAGGGACTCCGCTTGTCACTGGCCTCCACTGGGACATGGACCCATTGACAGCCACTCTTTGGGTGCGGCCATCAAGCCAGTTCCTTATCCATCTGGTGGTCCATCCATCAAACCCGTGTGTCACCAGCTTGGAGACCAGGACACGTGCATGAGGTGTCCGCTAATGTACCTCATCATTCAAGATGCTGAAGACATTTTGAGAGGCATCCAAAGCTTGAGCTACTCACTCCCTAAGCTATGGCTGCACATGGCTGGGATAGGTGCACATTTTGCTGGGTTAAGAACTGGTTGGATGGCTGGGCCCAAGGAGTGGGGGTGAATGGAGTTTAAATCAGTGTACAGCTGGTCACTAGTGAGGTTTCCCTGAGCTCAGTATTGAGGCCAGCCTTGTTTAATATCTTTATTACTGATCTGGGTGAGAGGATTGAGTGCACCCTCAGTACATTTGCAGATTGCACCAAATTGGTCAGGAATGTTGATCTGCTTCAGGATAGGAAGGATCTGCAGAGAGATCTGGACACACTGGATTGATGAGTCAGTTGTATGAGTTTTAACAAATCCAACTGCTGGGTCCTGCCCTTAGGTCACAACAACCCCATGTAATGCTACAGGCCTGGGGCAGAGTGGCTGGAGAGCTGCCTGGCAGAAAAAGACCTCAGGGTGCTGGCTGACAGGTGGCTGAACATGAACCAGCAGTGTGCTTGGGTGGCCAAGAAGGCCGACAAGTATCCTGGCCTGTATCAGGAGCAGTGTGGTCAGCAGGAATAAGGAAGTGACCATACCCCTGTACTTGGCATTGGTGAAGCTGCACCTGAAGTACTGTGTTCAGTTTTGGGCCACTAACTATAGGAAGGACACAGGTATTGGAGTGGGTCCAGGGGAGGGCAAAAAAGCTGGTGAAGGGTCTGGAGAATGGGTCTTCTGAGGACCATCTGAGGAAACTAGGCTTGTTTAGTCTGGAGAAGACTACGGGGAGAGGTCATTGCTCTCTACAAGTATCTGAAAGGATGTTGTACTGAGGTGGGGGTTGGTCTCTTCTCTCTAGTATCAAGTGATTGAATCAGAGGAAAGACTGAAATTGTGCCAGGAATGGTTTAGATTGGATATTAGGAAATAGTTCTTTACGGAAAGAGTGGTCAGGCATTAGAATAGGCTGCCCAGGGAAGCAGTGGAGTCACAACACCCAGAGGTGCTTAAAAAACATGCAGACATGGCATTTCAGGACATGGCTTAATCTTAGGTTGATGGTTGAACTTGATGGCCTTAGAGATCTGTTCCAACCCAAAGAATTCTGTGATTCTATGTGCTTTATATCTTCTTATATCCTTTTCCACCCATTTGCTGGAAAGCCATTACTGCATTCAAAAGAATGCACATTCTGTCAAGCTCATGATGAGGACTACTTCTCTAAGTGTTTACCCCAAATCTTAGCATCTAAGATAAAAACCAAGCAAACAAACATGCAAACCACCGAGAGGTTATTGCTGTACAAAGAATGAACACATTTTATTTCTCATTTAGGAAATAAATTCATATTCATCATCACACCCTTCAGTATTCTTCTAGAATTCAGTTCTGTAAAAAAAAAAACAAACCATGCAATAGATAGTTTTGTTGAGATTGACAAATGTCTGTACAGCTGTATATATTGCCCCTTTGCAAAACTTCCAACTGTCCCCTCCCAGTCACTGCTAAGCAGGCACTGTCTACCACACATCTTGCTGCCCCCCTGTGAAAGAGGCTCCAACAACCAAAAAAATAACACAAACCCCAAACCCCAAAACCCCAGAAAAACCCAGAACCCAAAAGCAGCAACTGGAACAGAAACCCTCTCATGTTACAATCTGAACTTCAAGCTGCATAATGCTTTGCTCCAGCCAGCACTTTTGTTTTGAAGCTGGCACGAGGAGGGATGGTATGAATAGCAGCAGACTAAAACTTAACCCTTGACAATATCTTTTCCTAGTATTTGCTGCTCCTTGCCCTGTGATTGATTACAAGTAGAATGTCTTTTATTTACAGAGATTACATAGTTCTCTGCATATATTGGCCTCAAATCCCATTTTCTCACTGACTTAAATAGCAGCAGGATTAGATCTCTGATGGAAGCTTTACTGCATAGGAAGCATTGATTTGAGAGATTAGCAATACAGTGCTGTGGCAAAAGATGTGATTCCTTGAAGCTAAGTAAAACAGGTTACCAGGCAGTCTCTTGAGATGCCTTATATATTTTCATCAGCCTGTGCTACTTTTTTTCCAAGCTATAGTTGATTACATAGAAATGTTTCATCAGAAGATTGGACTGGCATTAAGTAAACAATTTGTTTGTACTGTGCAGTATTCCATGTTCAAGCAAGAAAGTTATTTTCCTCATTCGGAAAAGATGGTGATACTGTCAAAGGTGCATACTCCTGATTTAGTGTATTCCATGACACAAATTTAACAATGGCACGAAGAAAACTCTAATCTGGTTTTAGGGTTCCACTGTTAAGCACTTAACCTGGAGTGCTGCTTTAGTTAGATTTAGACATTAGATACAAGGCTGCTGTAAATTTCACATGTGGATTAGCTTTTCTCAAACTGATGTGCAGTCATGCTTTGCACTAAGCTGACTAGAGTTGAGGCTGACTTGAGAATGAGGGCGCTGGGGTTGCTTAGCCTGCAGAAGGGGAGGCTCAGAGGAGACCTTCTTGCTGTCTGCAACAACGTGAAAGGAGGTTGTAGCCAGGTGGGGGTTGGTCTCTTCTCCCAGGCAACCAGCACCGGAACAAGAGGACACAGTCTCAAGCTGCACCAGGGGAGGCTGAGGCTGGATGTCAGGAAGAAATTCTTCACAGAGAGATTGGCTATTGGAATGTGCTGCCCAGGGAGGTGGTGGAGTCACCATCACTGGAGGTGTTTAGGAAGAGTCTGGATGAGGCACTTGGTGCCATGGTTTAGTTGATTGGATGGTGTTGGATGATAGGTTGGACTCAATGAGCTCAAAGTTCTTTTCCAACTTGGTTAATTCTGTATTTCTATGTGTTGTAACTATACACACATATATATATATTAATAAGATGCCATTAGTTTGAGGACTACAGAGACTTGTATGTGTGTCTTGCATTGTGTGGTGTTCTGTATGTACATTTCCTTCACAATAACTACCAACTTAAGTACTGAGTTCATTGTAGAGTGCATTCTCAGTGGCCACACATTTTCAGGAGGAAGTGTGATTCTTTCCTTAATCTTTTGCTATTAACTTTCCTCAGAAATCAGAATCAGATTTGCTGCAGTCTTTGCTAGGATTATTGGAGACGTACATTTACATAACAGAGCTGCAGAACTCCAAATTTTTAAGTGAAGGGTTCCTAAACTACTATGTAAAAAAACATAGTGGAAACACTAAAGGTTCCTGAATTTCCACAACATTACTGTGTTAAAAGTCTGCAAAATGGTTTAAGATATTACAATTTTCCTTTATTAGAGATTGAAGCACTATACTGTCCTGGAAGAGGCATTAACAAGACAGTTAAATCTGTTTTGAGCCACTGCTCCTTTCTCCTCTCTTTCTGTTACAGGGTCCAGATTGAGGTTGAGAAGCCTAATAGGCAGGCGCCTTTAAGGCCTCCTGGAGGGGAGTAGAAGCTGAGCCCTGAGCCTCACGTTTCAGAGAGGCGGCGGCTCGTGTCAGACGCCACTCACCACATAGACATTGTGAATTGCTTGGCGGGATGTGAATGGCTGATGTGCCATGGGGCCCTTCCCTTTGTGAAAAGGGAATTTATAAAGCAAGACCTCTTATGCTCGTAGCTCACTTGTACCTCGCTCGTCACACTTGAAGCTTGCATGCTTGCAACTCTCTCAGCTCTCTCATTAATGGGATTCAAGGGTGGCAACAAGCACCCTACTGGCTCCTACCTCTAGAGCAAGTAGCTTCTTTGGTTTCGTGGTGTGGTGCTAAAGTTGGGCCTTCACCCCAGCAGCCTGCTCCCTCTCATTTCCTCTAAACCTGTGGATACTGCCCGGCGGTTGGTGAGCAGAACGCGCTATTTCACCTGGTTGTTTCTGAGGCGTATGGCTTGGTACCTCTGAGACAGCTCCGTTGTGAACTCGACGGTGGTTCGTCTGTGCCACCCGAGGCAGCAGTGCTGTTTAGTTTCGCGTGAGCAGGGAGATTCTACTTTGTTCCTCTGTATTCCAAGTTCTGATTGTTCTAGACTGTTACTCTGCTGTTTATTAGCCTTCGACCGTGCGTAATTAGCCTGTTATCACCGGGCAAATGAATCTGAAGAAGTTGACGTGGGGAAACAATTTTTGATATTTCATAAATACTACTCATATTTTATCATATTTCCATCCAATAAATTCATAAACTACAAGATATACTCAGCCTTCATGTCAAAAATATATAACATTCTTTTGTGATCATTTAGATGTTTTAGGGACCACCCCTTGTATCAAGCTATCAGCAGTATTTTATAAAGTAACAGAAATATTGGCATAAGAAGTACACAGATTTGAATGAAACTTTGCTTGCTCTTAAAGGCTGTCCACATACTGTTTAATTTCCTTCCAAACTGCCTTAATGAAACAAGAAATTAATAGGACTGTTGTTTAAAAAAAAATTATGTGTGGCCCTTGTGTTCCCACAAGCAACTGCCCTAAGTTATACTGGATCTGGACTTCTCATGCCTGGTTACATCTCACAGTATCACCAAGGTTGGAAGAGACCTCAAAGATCATCGAGTCCAAGCTTTCACCACAGACCTCATGACTAGACCATGGTACCAAGTGCCATGTCCAATCCCCTCTTGAACACCTCCAGGGACAGTGACTCCACCACCTCCCCAGGCAGCCCATTCCAATGGCAAATGACTCTCTCAGTGAAGAACTTTCTCCTCACCTCCAGCCTAAACTTCCCCTGGCGCAGCCTGAGACTGTGTCCCCTTGTTCTGGTGCTGGTTGATGGAGAGAAGAGACCAACCCCTTCCTGGCTACAACCACCTTTCAGGTAGTTGTAGAGAGCAATGAGGTCGCCCCTGAGCCTCCTCTTCTCCAGGCTAAACAACCCCAGCTCCCTCAGCCTCTCCTCACAGGGCTGTGCTCAAGGCCCCTCCCCAGCCTTGTTGCCCTTCTCCGGACACATTCAAGTGTCTCAATGTCCTTCTTAAACTGAGGGGCCCAGAACTGGACACAGGACTCAAGGTGTGGGCTAACCAATGCAGAGTCCAGGGGCACAATGACCTCCCTGCTCCTGCTGGCCACACTATTCCTAATGCAAGTCAGGATGCCATTGGCCTTCCTGGCCACCTGGGAACGCTGCTGGCTCATGTTCAGGCGACTGTCAATCAGCACCCCCAGGTCCCTCCGTGTTTGGCAGCTCTCCAGCACTCTCATAGGGGTGCAGATCTGTGGAGTGGCTTAAGATGTTTCATATGAATGAGCAATTACTCAGCCTACACATTCAGCCATGCTATCCAGTGAGCATGGCTCTTTTCTTCTGTGTCAAACTCAGTTTCCTAGAAATGTATAATATATTTTAAGGCTTTCTATTGCAGGCAGTTTGGCATTTACTAAGATTTTATATGAATATTTTATGTGCAGTTATTTCTATACATCTATATTTAAATGAACTCGGGCTAAAGGTGTAATTATCTACAAAGCAGCCTTAGTGACTCCCACACAGCCCTAGACTATTATTATAAATGTGTATTTTATGCAAATTAGATCACATTGCTCATGGGGAAACTTGCATTCTTATTTAGTCACACAAAAATATACACATTTGAAAGATACTATTAAATTAAACAAACACACAAAAAACAACTACTGGAAACAATACACCTAATTCATTTTTAATTATCCAGTGCTTAACTAATTCCTCTAGATAAACAATACTCTGTCAGCTGTTGTATTTTGTGGGTCTGCAGTAACTGCTTCAAAATTTAAAGTTTTTGAATTTGCATGTGTCTCAGTCTGGAGGGGGAGAGAGACTTGGCTCTTTTGTGAACATTCCCACATTGTGCAATTAAAGGAGGCCAAATATCAGAAGTGAGGCTACTTATTAACAGAATAAAGTGGATGGGACAGAAGAAGGGAGAGAGAGGGAGAAAAAAAGTGGAGAAAGAGCAGGAAAGGAATTATATTACTGCCTCCCCCACCCTGACAATTTAGGTCTGAGGAAGGAGGTTGCTGCTTTGGCTTAGAGGAGATGTCATCCTTGATGGCTTGTGCTGTCTCCCCCCTGGAGGAGGGGAGGGAGAGACCCAAAGTCAAAGTCCTCCTCTGAGCAGCCTCCAACATATGGTGTCTTCAGTAAGATGTCTTGTCTCCAGTAAGATGTTTTTCTCCAGGAATTCTTCTTTCTTCATAGTGGAGAGAGGGTTCCTGCACTGTGGCTTCCAGGCTGCAATGTGGCACTCAGTCTGTCTGAGCTGCTAAAGCTCAGTGTCTTTTATTCAGTTAATGGCAGCTGCCCCTGGCCCACCCCCTAGTCACATTAATGCCTATGTAACTGCCAGGTGTGCTATGAGTAGGCAGAACTGGCCCAGCAGGCAGGTGGTTCACAACAATCTTATCTTTTGTTGGAGATTCCAGAGGGTCTTTTCACCATCCTTTCCCTGGGCAGGTGTTATCTGGGTGGGGAGCAAAGGTGGTTTCATCTTTGTTGATTCACGTCAAGAGAGACAAGATTGAGTCTCTAGCAGCATACTCCTTATTGTTAGCTGCAGTTTTACATGTTGAAAAACCTATTTTATTCTGTAGATAACAGAAGATTTGCAGGCAAAGGTTACAGCTTTTGCTACACTAATTGATAGCATGGAAAAAGGAGATACCCTTTCTACTGTCAAAACCAGAACATAAGAAAGGCTTTTGTGAATGAAAGATTGTGTGCTGAACTCGTCTAAAGAATATGGCCGCCACCTACCAACTTTGTCTAATTTATGTTCATGTACCAGGCCACACCTTGAGTCCTGTGTCCAGTTCTGGCCTCCTCAGTTTAGGAAAGATGTTGACTTGCTGGAAGATGTCCAGAGAAGGGCAACAAAGCTGGGGAGGGGTCTGGAGAACAGACCTGTGAGGAGAGGCTGAGGGAGCTGGGGTTGCTTAGCCTGGAGAAGAGGAGGCTCAGGGGAAACCTTATTGTTCCCTACAACTATCTGAAGGGAGGTTGTAGACAGGTGGGGGTTGGTCTCTTCTCCCAGGCAACCAGCACCAGAACAAGAGGACACAGTCTCAAGCTGTGCCAGAGGAGGTTTATGCTGGATGCTAGGAAGAAATTCTTCACAGAAAGAGAGATTGGCCATTGGAATGTGCTGCCCAGGGAGGTGGTGGAGTCACCATCCTTGGAGGTGTTTAGGAAGAGACTTAATGGGGTGCTTGTTGCCATGGTTTAGTTGATTAGATGGTGTTGGGTGATAGGTTGGACTTGATGATCTCAAAGGTCTTTTCCAACCTGGTTTATTCTATTCTATTCTATTCTATTCTATTCTATTCTATTCTATTCTATTCTAAGCATCACAGTATCATTAAGGTTGGAAGAGACCTCAAAGATCATCGAGTCCAACTTGTCACCACAGACCCCATGACTAGACCATGGCACCAAGTGCCACATCCAATCCCCTCTTGAACACCTCCAGGGACGGTGACTCCACCACCTCCCTGGGCAGCACATTCCAATGGCAAATGACTCTCTCAGTGAAGAACTTTCTCCTCACCTCCAGCCTAAACTTCCCCTGGCGCAGCCTGAGACTGTGTCCCCTTGTTCTGGTGCTGGTTGATGGAGAGAAGAGGCCAACCCCTTCCTGGATACAACCACCTTTCAGGTAGTTGTAGAGAGCAATGAGGTCGCCCCTGAGCCTCCTCTTCTCCAGGCTAAACAACCCCAGCTCCCTCAGCCTCTCCTCACAGGGCTGTGCTCAAGGCCTCTCCCCAGCCTTGTTGCCCTTCTCTGGACACGTTCAAGTGTCTCAATGTCCTTCTTAAACTGAGGGGCCCAGAACTGGACACAGGACTCAAGGTGTGGCCTAACCAGTGCAGAGTACAGGGGCACAATGACCTCCCTGCTCCTGCTGGCCACACTATTCCTAATGCAGGCCAGGATGCCGTTGGCCTTCTTGGCCACCTGGGAACGCTGCTGGCTCATGTTCAGGCGACTGTCAATCAGCACCCCCAGGTCCCTCTCTGTTTGGCAACTCTCCAGCCACTCTGACCCCAGCCTGTAGCTCTGCATGGGGTTGCTGTGGCCAAAGTGCAGCACCTGGCACTTGGACTTGTTGAATGCCATCCTGTTGGACTCTGCCCATCTGTCCAGTCGGTCAAGGTCCCTCTGCAGGGCCCTTCTGCCCTCTGACTGACCAACATCTGCTCCCAGCTTGGTGTCATCTGCAAATTTGCTGCTGACTGTCTCAATCCCCTCATCCAGATCATCAATGAAGATATTAAAGAGGATGAGGCCCAGCACTGATCCCTGGGGGACACCACTGGTGACTGGCCCCCAGCTGGATGTGGCACCATTCACCACCACTCTCTGAGCCCGGCCCTCCAGCCAGTTCCTAACCCAGCACAGAGTGTTGCTGTCCAAGCCACGAGCTGACAGCTTGGCCAGCAGTTTGCTGTGGAGGACAGTGTCAAAGGCCTTGCTGAAGTCCAGGTAGACTACATCCACAGGCCTCCCCACATCCACCAGGCAGTCATCTGATCATAGAAGGAGATCAGGTTGGAGAGGCAGGACCTGCCCTTCCTGTGTCCATATTGGCTGGACCTGAGCCCTTGGCATCCTGCAGGTGCGCAGTTATTGCCCCCAGGATAATCTGCTCCATCATTTTCCCTGGCAATGAGGTCAGGCTGCCAGGCCTGGAATTCCCAGCTTCCTCCATCCAACCCTTCTTGTGGATGGCGACTACACTGGCCAGTTTCCAGTCATTCTATTCTATTCTATTCTATTCTATTCTATTCTATTCTATTCTATTCTATTCTATTCTATTCTATTCTATTCTATTCCTAACTCCAAATGCTTTTTATGGAGTGATAATGCCTCTCTTAATAGCTGTTTCAGCTATACCACTCTCCCAATAGCTTCCAACTCAAAATCCGACACCACAATTCTGTAATTAGAGATGACATCTAAAATGAGACACATCCCCATTCTGGCCTGCTATCTGGAAGTTGGGAGGTCTTTGGTGAACTCCCTGTTTTGAGTGAGTCAAGTTTTTTCACACTCCACTTCTCCACATTTCTGCAAATTATACCTCCTGGGATCAAATTCTCAAGTTCTGGTCTCTGTGCAAGTGAACATGTTACACTGTCAAAGACATCACACACCAAATCAGAGTGGAAAAATATTCATTACTTTACCTGCAGTTGAGTATGGGGCATGCAAGTTGTTGAAGAACCAATGAGGAGAGGTGAGATGCTGAACATTGTATTAACAAAGGTGCTCTAGTCAAGGACATTAAGGTAAGAGGCAGCCTTGGCTGTAGTGATTATGAAATGATAGAGTTTAGTATTGTTAGGGAAAGAAGCAGGGCAACTAGTGAAACTTCTACTTGGACATAAAGAGGGCTAGCTTTATCCTATTCATAGAACTACTTTAAGTGTCCTGTGGGCTAGGGTTCTAGATGGTAAGGGGGGTCTCAGATAGCTGGTTAATATTCAAACACTACCTCCTCCAAGCTCAAGAATGAAAAACCCAATAACAACCTCCAGCAGAGGAGGCAGGAGACCTGCATGGATAAGCAAGGAGGTGCTAGAAAAATTCAAATGGAAGAGGGAAGTCTACAATAAGTGGAAAAAGGCTCTGGGCAGTTGGAAGGATCACGGCAATTCAGTCACAGCGTGTTGGGCTGCAACAAGGAAGGCCAAGGCCCTCTTTGAACAAAATCTGGCTACAAAAGTGAAAGATAACAAGAAGGGCTTCTTTAAATACATCAATAGTAAATGTAAGAATAGGGGAAAAGTGAGCCCCTTGTTAAATGAGGTAGGAGACATGGTGGCAGGTGATGCAGATATGTCAGAATTACTGAATGCCCCCTTTGCCTCAGTCTTTACTGCTAAGGCCAGCAGTCAGAAATCTCAGATGTTGGAGGCAAGAGAGCAGAACTGGCAGAAGGAAGAGTCTCCGCTGGCCAGTGGGGATTGGGTCTTTAATTCCATCACTTGGATGGAATTAAAACACACACCCTGATGGTGTTGTTGCTGTACCATTCTCCACTGTTTCACAAAGGAAAAACCTTGCTTCACTACTCTGATAGCCTTCTACAAAGGCATGACCAAATGGATAGATGAAGGGAGAGCAGTGGATATCATCTATCCTGACTTCAGCAAAGCTTTTGATACTGTCTCCCATAACATCCACATAGGTAAACTCAAGAAAAGCAGGATAGAATCATAGTATTGTTAGGATTGGAAGGGACATCAAGGATCAGCCAGTTCCAACCCCCCTGCCATGGGCAGGGACACCTCACACTACAGCAGGTTGCTCAGAGCCACCTCCAGCCTGGCCTTCAAAACCTCCAGGGATGAGGCTGCCACCACCTCCCTGGGCAACCTGGGCCAGTGTCTCACCACCCTCATGGGGAAGAACTTCTTCCTAACCTCTAATCTGAATCTACTCATTTCTACTTTTCCTCTATTCACCCTAGTCCTATCATTACCTGACACCCTAAAAAGTCCCTCCCCAGCTTTCTTGTAGCTCACTTCAGATACTGGGAGGCCACAATTGGATCTCTTCAGAGCCTTCTCTTCTCCAGATTGAACAGCCCCAAATCCCTCAGTCTGTCCTCATAGCAGAGCAGGTCCAGCCCTCTGCTCATCCTCGTGGCCCTTCTCTGGACACGTTCCAGCACCTCCAGATCCTTCCTGTAATAGGGGCTCCAGAACTGGACACAGTGCTCCAGGTGGGTTCTCAGCAGAGTGGAGTAGAGGGGGAGAATCACCTCCATCAAACTGCTGGCTATGCTTCTCTTGATGCAGCCCAGGCTCTGGTTGGCTCTCTGGGCTGCAAGTGCTCAGTGCTGGCTCCTGTTGAGCTTCTCGTCCACCAGCACCCCCAAGGCCTTTCCTTCAGGGCTGCTCTCAAGCCAGTCACTGCCCAGCCTATATCAGTGCTTGGGATTTGCCCTGACCCACATGCAGGACCTTACACTTGGTCTTGTTGAACCTCATGAGGTAGTCATGGGCTCACCTCTCCAGCCTGTCAAAGGTCCCTCTGGATGGATCCCTTCCCTCCAGCTGTCTGCTGCACCACACAGCTTGGTGTCATCAGCAAACCTGCTGAGGGTGCACTCAATGCCACTGTCCATAGCACCCACAAAGATGTTGAACAAGCCTGGTCCCAGGACTGATCCCTGAGGGACTCCACTTGTCCCTGGCCTCCATGTGGACATGGACCCATTGACAGCCACTCTTTGGGTGCAGCCATCAAGCCAGTTCTGTATCCACTGAATGCTCCATCCATGGAATCCATCCTGCACCAGCCTGCAGACCAGGATGTGGTGCAGGACAGTGTTGAAGGCTTTACTCAGCTCCAGGTCAATGACCTCAGTTGCTCAGCCTTCATCTCTTGATGTTGTGACCTTGTCACAGAAGGCCACCAGGTTTGTCAGGCAGGATTTGCCCTTGGTGAAGCCCTGCTGATTGTGCCCAGTCACCTCTCTGTTATTCTTCTGCCTCAGCAGTGCCTCCAGGAGGATCTGCTCCATGATCTTACCAGGCACAGAGGTGAGACTGCCTGGCCTATAGTTCCCTGGGTCATCCCTTTCCCTTTGTGAAAATGGGAGTTATGTTTCCCCTTTTCCAGTCCCTGGGGACATCCCCAGACAGCCAAGACTTTTGGAATATAATAGAGAGCAGCTTAGCAACCTCCTCCCCAGCTCCCTCAGCACCCTGGGTGTATCCCATCGGGTCCCATGGACTTGAACACTTTCAGGTCCTTCAGATGGCCACAACCTGATCTTCACTCACCATGGGCAGTTCCTTCTTCCAGTCCCTGCCATTATCTTCTGTTATTCTTCTGGGAATGCTGCTGGAGCCCTTGCCAGCAAGGCTGAGGTAAAGAAGTCCTTGAGAACCTCAGCCTTCTCCATGTCACTCGTCACCAGCTCACCTGTTTCCTTTCTGAGGGGGCCCACACCTTCCCTAGGCTTCTTTTCACCATTAATATACCTATAGAGATTTTACTGCTCCCCTGCTGTGTTCACCTTTGTATCCATTGTTCCTTGGCTTATTACTGTGCACCACCCAAAAGAGCTTGGCCCCCTCCACTTGACACCCACCCCTCAGATATTTATAGACATTGATCAGGTCCCCTCTTAGCCTTCCATTCTTGAGACTAAACAGCCCCAGTTCTCTCAGTCTTTCTTTGCAGAAGAGAAAATCAAGTCCCACAGTCATCCTCACAGGTCTCTGTTGTATTCTCTCCATTAGATCCCTGTTCTCTCTTGAACTGGGGAGCCCAAAACTGGACACAGGGTTCCAGGGAGAGAGGTTTCTTCTCCCCCTCTAATCTGTCCTTGTGAGACCACACCTGTACTATAAAGAAATGATCTCCATGGAAGTTGTCACTGCAATAACTAGTTTTTCAAATGTCAAATTAGACTCTTGAGCCTGTTCCCAGCAACTGCAAAACCTTACTTCTTGTAACAAAGCATGTCACTGTGCAAAATGTAATGACATAGGAATGGAAGAGAAAGAAAAAGCCTTCGCAAACTTTAAGAGCTTCGTAATTGCAAATGGGGTCCACCACTGGCTGACCCCATGGTAGCCTGAATGAAGTAAGCCACTTACATTTTACTGTGTTTCCCAACTACGATTTGATCTTTCTCCTGGGAAGAATTTGGTATGAAATTATCAGCATTATCTTGATTTCAATAAGACTAAAAGGCTAACACTTGTTTGCTTTACAGAAATTTCAGGCATGCTGAATCCTCAGGAGTGACAGAAGGGAAATCAGAGTATCACAGTATCACCAGGGTTGGAAGAGACCACAAAGATCATCGAGTCCAACTTGTCACCACAGACCCCATGACTAGACCATGGCACCAAGTGCCACATCCAGTCCCCTCTTGAACACCTCCAGGGACGGTGACTCCACCACCTCCCTGGGCAGCACATCCCAATGGTGAACCACTCTCTCGGTGAAGAACTTCCTCCTCACCTCCAGCCTAAACTTCCCCTGGTGCAGCATGAGACTGTGTCCCCTTGTTCTGGTGCTGGTTGATGGAGAGAAGAGGCCAACCCCTTCCTGGCTACAACCACCCTTCAGGTAGTTGTAGAGAGCAATGAGGTCTCCCCTGAGCCTCCTCTTCTCCAGGCTAAGCAACCCCAGCTCCCTCAGCCTCTCCTCACAGGGCTGTGCTCAAGGCCTCTCCCCAGCCTTGTTGCCCTTCTCCGGACACATTCAAGTGTCTCAATGTCCTTCTTAAACTGAGGGGCCCAGAACTGGACACAGGACTCAAGGTGTGGCCTAACCAGTGCAGAGTACAGGGGCACAATGACCTCCCTGCTCCTGCTGGCCACACTATTCCTAATGCAGGCCAGGATGCCGTTGGCCTTCTTGGCCACCTGGGAACGCTGCTGGCTCATGTTCAGGCAGCTGTCAATCAGCACCCCCAGGTCCCTCTCTGTTTGGCAGCTCTCCAGCCACTCTGACCCCAGCCTGTAGCTCTGCCTGGGGTTGCTGTGGCCAAAGTGCAGCACCTGGCACTTGGACTTGTTGAATGCCATCCCATTGGACTCCGCCCATCTGTCCAGTCGGTCAAGGTCCCTCTGCAGAGCCCTTCTGCCCTCTGACTGACCAACATCTGCTCCCAACTTGGTGTCATCTGCAAATTTGCTGCTGACTGTCTCAATCCCCTCATCTATATCATCAATGAAGATATTAAAGAGGCTGGGGCCCAGCACTGATCCCTGGGGGACACCACTGGTGACTGGCCTCCAGCTGGATGTGGCACCATTCACCACCACTCTCTGGGCCCGGCCCTCCAGCCAGTTCCTAACCCAGCACAGACTGTTGTGTTCAAGCCATGAGCTGACAGCTTAGCCAGCAGTTTGCTGTGGGGGACGGTGTCAAAGGCCTTGCTGAAATCCAGGTAGACCACATCCACAGGCCTCCCCACATCCACCAGGCAGTCACCTGATCATAGAAGGAGATCAGGTTGGAGAGGCAGGATCTGCCCTTCCTAAATCCATGCTGGCTGGACCTGAGCCCTGTGCAGGGCGGGAGGGCAATGCATCTCTGGGGACACAGAGCCCCACTGCTGCTTGCCACAATGCTACTCAACAATGCACTTCATTTTAACAACTATGATATATAATAATAAACTGTTTGCTTTCAAATGCTGTTAGGCCCCAGGGTCAAAATATGGGTTTGTAATTATGTGTTCATTTGGGCATCTGCAAGACTTTGAATACTACATAACATGGCATCACATAAATTCAACGACATTCACATGGTAACATTAAGGCTGACAAAAAATGCTTTGATTCTACAATTATTTTTACTCTACATGCAAAAAAAAAAGAGTAGACCTGCCAACAAATGTCCTGAGACATAACAAATTGAGTTACTGAAGGTAGAAATATTCTAATATTTAATGCATCAATTACAAAATCATCCATAGCATCACAGAATGTTAGGGGTTAGAAGGGCGCTCTAGAGATGATCTAGCCAAATCCCTCTGACAAGGCAGGATCACCGAGGGCAGTCTATACAGGAACGACCCTGGGTTTTGTCCGGTCAAGTCTTGAAAACCTGCAAGATGAAGAATCCATGGCCTTTCTGGCCACCCAGTCCCATTGTCTAACTGTCCTTAATAGAGAAAAACGCTTTCCTTATACCTGGTCAGAATTTCCCCAGTTCATTTTATTCTCACTGCTTTTCACCAATTTGCAAGAAGTCTGGCTCTGGTCTTTTCCCCTTGTAGGTACAGGCTAACTGCTATTAGGTCCTCCCAAAGACTTCTCTTCTTCAGGCTGAACAAACCCACTTCCCTCTGTGTCTTCTCAAAGGCTATAAACATACTGGTGACCTTTTGCTAGATGCTCAACCTATTTAACACCTTTCATGTACTGGAGGCCCAAAACTGGGTGAAGTATTCCAGTCATGGTCTACCGAGTGTTGAGTAAAGAGGAGTAATAATCACTGCTGGCTATCCTCCTGTTAATACAGCACATGCTGTTAGTGCTCAGGGCTGCATGGGCACACTGCTAGCCACCACAACTGGTCAATAATCTGCTAACCAATCAGTTAGTACTCAACTTGTACTGCTGCAAAGGATTGCTTCATCCCAGACACAAAACTTTGCTTTTGTCCTTGCTAAATATTTTGTCCTCTTTCTATCAGGACATTCCTCTGACTTGCCTAGATTGCTCCAAATGGCAATCTTACCCTCAAGGATCATTGAATCATAGAATGAATAAGGTTGGACCTCAGAGATCATCAAGTCCAACCTGTCACCCAACACCATCTTATCAACTAAACCATGGCACCAAGTGCCTCATCTAGGCTCTTCTTCTTTGTGGGTGACATGGACAGTGGCATTGAGTGCACCCTCAGCAAGTTTGCTGATGACACCAAGCTGTGTGGTGCAGCAGACAGGCTGGAGAGAAGGGATGCCATCCAGAGGGACCTTGACAGGCTGGAGAGGTGGGCAGAGGCCAATCTCATGAGCTTCAACAAGACCAAGTGCAGGGTCCTGCATCTGGGTTGAGGCAATCCCAGGCACAAATCCAGGATGGGTAGTGACTGGCTGGAGAGCAGCCCTGAGGAGAGAGACTTAGGGGTGCTGGTGGACAAGAAGCTCTCAGTGTGCACTTGCAGCCTGGAAAGCCAATCAGATCCTGGGCTGCAGCAAGAGAAATGTGGCCAGCAGGTCAAGGGAGGTGATTCTCCCCCTCTGCTCAGCTCTGGTGAGACCCCACCTGGAGTACTGCCTCCAGTTCTGGAGCCCCTATTCCAAGAGGGATCTGGAGGTGCTGGAAGGTGTCCAGAGAAGGGCCACGAGGATGATCAGAGGGCTGGAGCACCTCTCCTATGAGGACAGACTGAAGGAGTTGGGGCTGTTCAGTCTGGAGAAGAGAAGGCTCCCAGGTGACCTCCTTGTGGCCTTCCAGTATCTGAAGGGGGCTACAGGAAGGCTGGGGAGGGACTTCTCAGGATCTCAGGTAGTGCTAGGACTAAGGGGAATGGAATGAAACTGGAGGTGGGGAGATTCAGGCTAGATGTGAGGAAGAAGTTCTTCCCCATGAGAGTGGTGAAGCCCTGGAATGGGTTGTCCAGGGAGGTGGTTGAGGCCCTGTCCCTGGAAGTGTTTAAGCCCAGGCTGGATGAGGCTGTGGCCAGCCTGATTTAGTGTGGGGTGTCCCTGCCCATGGCAGCGGGGTTGGAATTAGATGATCCTTGTGGTCCCTTCCAGCCCTGACTGATACTATGATACTATGATACTACCACCTCCCTGGGCAGCACATTCCAATGGCCAATCTCTCTTCCTGGGAAGAACTTCTTCCTAGCATCCAGCCTAAACCTCCCCTGGCACAGCTTGAGACTGTGTCCTCTTGTTCTGGTGCTGGTTGCCTGGGAAAAGAGACCAACCCCCACCTGTCTACAACCTCCCTTCAGGTAGTTGTAGAGATCAATAAGGTCTCCCCTGAGACTCCTCTTCTCCAGGCTAGTTACAAGTAAATCCCAGAGTCATAATACAGAACATTGTATTCTATTCATCAAACTAACACTTCTTTTTTGTTTTCTTCAGTCAGTTAGTTCATTTACTAACTGATATTGAATGTATTGATCTTTTCACCTCTTGGAATTCATGTATTTGCATATATATTTCAACAGCATGTAAGACTCAAGGAAAAGAAAGATGGGAAATAAAAGGTGTGTCAAACTAGCTTTTGACATGTGCTGTGCTCACGACTAGAAAGAAAACACAAACAATCTTCATGTGCCCTACATATTGACCACAAAATCCATTACACTTAAAGAATGTGTTTAACCAGTGTATTTGGCAAGAATGATAAAAACACAGTAATTTTGCCTTCTGTAAGCTAAGTATGATCATGAATATAAAACATCTGATCAAAATGCCTAAAACCCATCAAAAAATTAAACCTTAGTATCAAACTTTTATTACATTTTATCATAACCTAAGCAAGATTCCACATCTGCAAAGGGTCTCTAGTTTAAAGGCTGGATTGGTGGTGTTTCGTTTGGTTGGTTTTGTTGTGGTTTCCACCCCCCCAGAAACAGAAAAAAATACCAATCATCCATATTTATGTATTTATAGGAACTACAAGATTTTATTCATTTTCCATAGATACTTGGTTCTTTGCTGGCTTAAATAATACTACTAGCAACAACCAGAGCACCGATAATATCCCCCTCTTTTTAAGGTTATTATGATGAAAGTCTATTTTAAAGACCTGATAAGCCTTCCAGCACTTGGAAATGTGATTTTGGTAGGTTTTGATATGAAATATATGCATCTTTTTCCCCCACTAACCTTAGTGTGTGGGGGAAATGCGTTTCCTTTTCCTGTAATGAGCATGAAAACTTGTCTTTTGAGGTTACTGGTACAGGCAAAATTTATCATAACTTTTTGTCATCCAAAGACTTGTGCAGAAGTTTATCTAATTAAAAATTTGCAGATAAGGTACCAAAAATTGCTTAGCTTTTGTCAGTTTACTCCTCTGGGCAAAAGTATTTGTTCATATTTACATGACTCAAATGTCCCTCATATTCCAGACGGGTCTCCAATATTTGGTTCATCTTCTAGCACAGGAACAGCCTGTTCTATGACAAGAAACCAAGCAAAAATGGCCGATGATCAGCATGGGAATGGGAAACTCCCAACTAAGCTCATACAGGAAAAGGATGTGTATAGAAACTGAACTGAACTGAATTCAACTGAATGGAAGCTGAACCTGAAGTGGGATGTAATAGGTGGCAATAAAGGTCTCTGTAGGTACATTAGCTCTGTGGGATTACTGCTCAATGAATCAGGGGACTTGAGGACAAATCACATAAAAAAAGCTGTACCTCTACTGCACCAAAGAAAAAAGAAGGAATGTTAGTTAGAGAAGTAGTATTAAATGTTCTTATCTTTGCTCAAGGCCAGCCAGAAGCAGTTATTATCTCCCTGAGCAAAGCAGAACAGCTAATACCACAGGAGAAAAATAAAATGAATGGGAATGGAAGTAAAATATGAAAGATGTTACAGTACAACTGCTCAATGAATTTGTTTAGAATAATCTTTTGTTTTCCTTTTTGCACCAAAAGTGAATTGTTTTATTTTTCTACTTTTCTGCTTGAAATCTGCAGCTAATTTTAAAGGCATAGCCTAAAACTGCCACAATACTTACTGTATTTTTTGTCTTCACAGGGTCGGTCTGATCTCAGACTTGTGACAAAACATGTATCACATCCATCTTCAAAAAAGACTGGCCAGCCTAACACCTGCCCCTGGAGGATTATGGAGGAAATCTTTGCCAAAAGAAAGTACATGAAGGAGAAGACTGTAAGTGAGAACACCTAGCACAGATTTACCAAGGGCAATTTTAATCTGATCAACCTGATAAATTTTTACAGTGAGATGAGTGGCTGTGTGGCCAAGGTGAGAGCAGCAGGTTTGACTCTTTCTGGGCATTTGGCATGGTCAGCAACTGTATCTGTAGATAGAATGGAGTAAATCTACAGATAGTTTTCATATGACACTTGGTAAGGGGACAGGATGATAGTACAGAGAGCAAAGAGTCATGGGCTGAGTTGAATTTGCTGCTCTCAATTCATGCCATGAAGCAGTCATGCCAGCTTCAAAAATGAAAGTCCTGACTGGAGCAAAATATTATGGGGCTTGAAGTTCCAACAGAAAACTCTGAAAGCTAAACAAATGCCAGTGCCAAATTTTGCAATTGGAAGGGAATAAGCCCATGCAGTGGTAAAGGCTGAGGACGAACTGGCCAGAAAATGGCTTTGCTGAAAAGTTGATTGTGACTTCCTAGTAGAAGAGCAATATTGATATACTGGGGTGATTCTAATAGAGGTTCAACAAGATGGTGAGGGGGCTGGAGCACATGAGGTGTTAAGGACAACCTGTGTTCAGCCTGAGAAAAGAACACTAAGGAACTATCTGTGATACTGTCTGCAGCTAATTAACGCCTAGTCACAGAAAAGTAACAGCCAGACTGCTGTGCACACAGTTAAAAGACACAAGAAAACTGTCCCACTCTGCAGCAATGAGGACTCTGCTCAGATATGACAAAATCCCACAACATGTTCACAACTAAGTCTAGTTCCAAATTATGCTGCTCAGAGACCGAGGAATATCCATCCTTGGAAACATTCAAAATGTGCCTGGAAAACCCCTGAGCTACATGGTCTAATTTGAAATTAGCTTTGCCTTAGCAGGGGGTTAGACTCCCAAAGGTCCCTTCCAACCTACACTGTCTTATGGTTTTATGATTTTGTGAGTTTTCTTGCTTGATTTATTGGCATTGCCTTCAACAGGCTTTGGATTGTGAAAACATTTGACACTTTTCCTCTTAATAGTGACAGGATCTGTCACTCAGCAGACATCTGACCACATTCAAATATTGATCCCTTCCCCAAATATCATGGACATGATCCTTTGGAACTCGTCTCTTAGAAGGGATCACTCTCATTTCTGCAAGCCCATTTCAGTTTGTGCAAACCAGGGCTGATCTGGCTTTTCTTTCAGTTGGCTGTTGCTCTGACCAGGTCACAACCCTCTAAAGAGCTTTACTTTTTTATGAATTTATTTTTCTTTGTTTAAATCATATCAGAACTCTGTATCTCCTGTGCTAGTGTTTCTACCATTGTCTCCCAACACAAATAACTAGGCTGTCTGGCTTTTAAACTATTTCTCATTACTTGTTTTTGACATTTCACTTCCAAGAGATTAGGTGACTAATAATAGCTAGAAGGACAATGAGGAGTTATGGGTTACTTGTAATCGATGAAGCCAAATAAAGCCTTCAGTGCAGCTTAGTTTACTCTTCACTTGGTGGTAGATTTAGGCCATACCTTTAATTATATTTTTTTTCACAGACCTTGAACAGAAAGTAGAAAGTAGCTTTCATTTGCTTCCAACTGAGCTGATCCAGCAAATTAATGTGCGGGGTGAAATTTCAAACCACCACACACTTACATCTCTTGATCATAGTGATTTCATTTTCCTGTATGATGGCAGGCACCTAATATCAAGTGGGAAACTTGAAGAGAAACAAATTCTACTACTCCATTAGAGACTAACAATCTCTGTATTGTACTGTTTTACAGTTAAAAGAAACTTAAAGAGTCTAATACATGTGGCAAAGTTTTCCTCAAGTGTCAATCCCCAAAAGACCAGACTGATAGAAGCAGAGATCATGCATGTATGGCAACCTTTCTGGTCATACTTCTGTCAGTGTCCATCTGACAACGCAACATTTCTGGGCTTGGCCATGGGCCTGCCTCCCACTGCAAGAGCTAATTATAAATGTACTTTCCCTTTACCTTTTAAAATGAGTTGTGGCCTTTATGCACACTTTCTAATATAGTTTTGTTGTTCTCCTGTAGCAAAACCCATCAGGTCACATGAGATAATCACATGCTCTAACAAATACCTCTGTGGTGTTCCTTTTTGTTTACAGTAAGTATCCACTGATCTTCCTGATCTCAGAACAACCCCAAAAACCTTACAGCAAAAGCTTATTCACACTCTGGTGTATTGTAGGCAGTGTGTGAGGCAGTGGTGAAGCAGCGACAGTAAACTGTCTTGCAAGTGAAGGCAAAGCTTTCAAATTGAGTACACATACAATGTTTGAACACAATTTCCTTGTGTCTTGCATCTTTTCATAATAGCATCAGAATTATTTGCAGGCTGAATGTAAACAACTCATTTTCTATGGGACAGGCAGAGACTGCAACTTAAATGAAGCCTCTGCAATGCACAAGTTCTAAACAGAAAATTTACATTTCAAGAACACACAGTGGAGACTTAGTAAATACTATTAACCAGCACAACTACAGTTTGAAAAGCCATCATTTTAAGTCTTTATTGGTACAACTTTATCCATACAGCCGTGCTTGTAAAGCCAAGAGTGAAGCATGGTTTATATCAACAAAGGACTGCCTGTGTTCATATAGGCAAATTATCTTCCTCAGCAATACCAACTACATAAAAGTAGATGGTTTCTTGCCATACTTTTTTGACCTAAGTACTGTATGTTATTTAACTGACCATAATCCTGGATCTCCATCTATATCTAACAGTTGTTTTGTGACAGTAAAAAGCAGCTGGATAACCTGATACAACCAGTCAGTTATATGATCTTCCTAATCAATGTTTTTCTAATCTTCCATTTGATTGCACAGAAATTACAGATTCTAATCAGATTTTTTTTCATAATAGACCAATTGTCCAACAGTGTTACTTCAATTTAATCTTTAGTTAAAACTAAAATGACAGTAATATGTAGGCCACCACAGAGGAGAAACAAAACCTTCCCTAACTGCATCCATTTTTCACCATACGGCAGAGGATTGTCACACTGCTGGGGTGCCCTGATCCTGCCTTAATCAAAAGGAAAACTACCAAGTTTATTTCCTGACCAAGTCCTCTTCCCTTAGTCTTATTTTCTATGAATTTTTCCTTCTGGATGAGGCAACATGAACAATGTGTCCACTGGGATCCAGCCCACCTCTATCAAAAACAATCTGAGAAATAATTTTAGCTGCTATACATAGTAATAAAATACTTCAAAACTATATTGAAGAATACTGGGGCTTTGAGTTGCAGCTTTTAGCAGGAATAAAGTAAGCTTGGTGTAGGGAGATAGTCTGTATTTACCTACAGGACCTTGAGTCAATAAAACAATCCCTCAACTATATTTTTAACATACATTTCAAAAGTTCATGGATATGATAAATCAGCTTACAGTAACAGACAGAGTACCATCAACCAAAAGGTATTTTCCTTGTGTTATTTCCTTTTATTGTCTTCTTAACACTCTAGAATCATTGTGAAGGATCTATCAACTGAATGATCTGTCACTAATACACAAAATTATATGGTGGCAAGTATTCAGTCAGTATAATGAACACTGAGAAATAACTTAATAATCTTGACTTGCCTGGGCTAAAATAGTTCACTATAAATGGTGAAGTACACAAACAGTACTTCCTTGTAACATACCACTGCAGCCTCTACTTTTGGTTTTAACTGGAAGAGCACTGCACTTGTAAAGAAAAACTGGACTCTGCAAGCCACAACAGAAAAAGACAGAAGAATAAATTCAAAAGTTTCTAGTGATGCATTACCACAACAGACCTAAATGAACCACATGCAAAATCTTTGCAACAAAGAGTTTATTTCTGTGGGTGATTTTAGTGAATCAGAAGCTATTCCAGCAGTGCTCTCCCAAAAGCCAGAAGCCAGGATGAGTCATCACTAGATCCTACCTGAAAGGCATTTCTCAGATGGCTGCACAAAAGATATATAGGTAAAACCTCAGCATTTACATAACCAAAGCCTCATTGACCAGGAAATTGACAGCACATTTTTGTTTGAGTTCTACAAAATGCATGTTTAGAAAAATTCCCTAACCCTACTATCAGGTCAAATGTATAAACCATTCTCTGAAACTGAAGAATAGTTTAAACTACAGTAAATGTCAGTAAGAAGCATATCTGTATTTGAGTAATATACATGTTTTGAATGAATAATGCATTAAAGATTAGGTCAGTTGCAATCCTATCAGTTAAACTGTGTAAGACTCAAACCAATGCTGACCCTCAGGCAGTGCAAGCAAAGCCTCGTTTTGTCAAAATGACTGTGATGTATTACCACAGTGTGGTATTCTACCTCAGTACTGTGTTGGGGTTTTTAAAATCTCAATTAATATTTGAGACTACTTCAGTTTGTTAAGATCCTACCTTCCAAGGTACCCCCAACTCTCCCAGCCTCTCTCTTGCAAAAATCTGTGCCTTTTACAATCACATCATTCAATATGGGAAGATTGGTAGTTGATGATAGATAGGTAGTTGTTGATAGATGGTAGGAGAAAGGACACGTACATTTCATTTCTATCACTTATTCCAATAATTTCAGTACATTTATGAATGGCTCAAATTTCCAAATGGTTCCTGTGTTCTGCCAAAATCAACTGGAGTTCCCTGTTAAACTATCTGTTTTACCAATCTGAAAGATTTCTATTCTGTATTCTGTTTCCTAGTCTATCTGAAACAATACTGCACTAAACTTTGCCATCACTCTTCATTGATTTTTTTGATGCAAATTATCTCCAAACAGCAACTGGCCTGTCAGATTTATATTGAGAATATACTCAGCTACTAAGCCTTACTGAAATTCATATTGCAGTGAAACATCATTGTGTACTTCTTCAGACCAGTATATTCCACTGCAAGCTAATATACTATGACACTTTGAAACAGTGATAGAGCTCAAGTCTAATCTATACTACATCAATTTTACCAATTGTCCCATCTCGCTTTCATGCACTTTCAGCTTACTTACACTGATAATCTTTACTCCCTTTTATGGCAATTTAGTCATATTATAGATGCACTTGTAAAGCACTTCAGACATCTGGTAAACATTTGGCACAATGTGTTTTATCTGATTTTGCCCATCGGCCTGAATACAAACTAGAGTTCTAAGGCATGTCTGTATTTGACAATGAAGTTGTACATAACACAAGAAAGTAACAGCAATATGTAATAAGATGAGAGGACCTCATCATTTACAAAGTTGAATGAAATGAATATGCTATTATGTGTTGAGCAAAATCTCTTCCATTATGCTTTCAAAAATGTATAAAATTATTTTTATAATCTCTGTCTTCAAATGATGACATCTTCAAAATCCTGCATTACCTCTCTCCTTCAGTGAGGATTAATTTTTAAACTAGGGTAGTACCAGCCTAGTTGTTAATTCCGGAGGGCAAACTTCAGCCTGTTTAAGAAAATTATTTGCAAAGTTCCCTGGGTATCAGCCCTCAAGAACTGAGGGGTGCAGGATGGTTGGACCTATTTCAAACAGGAGCTCTTGAAGGCACAGGAACTGGCGGTTCCCATCTGCCGAAAGATGAGCCAAGGGGAAGGCTCTGGGCCTGGATGAGCAAGCAGCTCCTGGAGGAACTAAGGGAAAAAAGAGGCTGTATCACCTTTGGAAGGAGGGGAAGGCTTCTCGAGGTATGCTTAAGGAAGTTGTTAGATTATGTAGGAAAAAAATTCGAGAGGCAAAGGCCCAGTTGGAACTGAAGCTGAACACCTCTGTGAAAGATAACAAAAAGCATTTTGTACAAATATGTTAATGCTAAAAAGAAGGGCAAGAAGAACCTCCACTCCCTATTGGACCTGGAGGGGAACACGGTGACTGAGGACGAGGAAAAGGCTGAGGTCCTGAACACCTTCTTTGCCTCAATTTTTAACAGCAAGGCAGGAGGAGTTCAGGACAAGTGGCCTCCTGAGCTGGGTGATGGGGTCAGGGAGCAGTGGAATGCCCCAGAAATCCATGAGGAATTAGTTCAGGACCTGCTGAGCCACTTGGACACTCACAAGTCCATGGGACCAGAAGGGATCCATCCTGGGGTGCTGAGAGAGCTGGCAGATGAGCTGCCAAGCCGCTATCCATCATTTCCCTCCAGTCCTGGCTCACCGGAGAGGTCCCAGACGACTGGAAACTGGCCAATGTGGTCCCCATCCACGAGAAGGGTCGGATGGAGGAACCCAGAAACACCAGGGCTGGCAGCCTGACTTCAGTGCCAGAAAATGATGGAGCAGATTATCCTGGCGGCAATAACTGCGGACCTGCAGGAGGGCCAAGGGCTCAATTCCAGCCAACATGGATTTAGGAAGGGCAGGTCCTGCCTCTCCAACCTGATCTCCTCCTATGATCAGGTGACTGCCTGGTGGATGTGGGGAGGCCTGTGGATGTGGTCTACCCGGATTTCAGCATGGCCTTTGACACCGTCCCCCACAGTAAACTCCTGGCCAAGCTGTCAGCTCGTGGCTTGGACAGCAACAGTCTGTGCTGGATTAGAATCTAGCTGGAAGGCTGGGCCCAGAGAGTGGTGGTGAATGGTGCCACCTCCAGCTGGAGGCCAGTCACCAGTGGTGTCCCCCAGGGATCAGTTCTGGGCCCCATCCTCTTCAATGTCTTCATTGATGATCTGGATGAGGGGATTGAGACAGTCATCAGCAAATGTGTAGATGACACCAAGATGGGAGAGAGATGTTGGTCAGTTAGAGGGCAGAAGGGCCCTGCAGAGGGACCTCAACTGACTGGACAGATGGGCGGAGTCCAACAGGAAGGCATTCAACAAGTCCAAGTGCCAGGTGCTGCACTTTGGCCAAAACAACCCCATGCAGAGCTACAGGCTGGGGTCAGAGTGGCTGAGAGCTCCCAAACAGAGAGGGATGTGGGGTGCTGATTGACAGCCACCTAAACATGAGCCAGCAGTGTGCCCAGGTGGCCAGGAAGGCCAACGGCATCCTGACTTGCATTAGGAATAGTGTGGCCAGCAGGAGCAGGGAAGTCATTGTGCCCCTGTACTCTGCATTGGTTAGGCCACACCTTGAGTCCTGTGTCCAGTCTGGGACCCTCAGTTTCGGAAGGACATCGAGACACTTGAACATGTCCAGAGAACGGCAACAAGGCTGGGGAGAGGCCTTGAGCACAGCCCTATGAAGAGAGGCTGAGGGAGCTGGGGTTGTTTAGCCTGGAGAAGAGGAGGCTCAGGGGCGACCTCATTGCTCTCTACAACTACCTGAAAGGTGGTTGTAGCCAGGAAGGGGTTGGTCTCTTCTCTCTAGCAACCAGTACCAGAACAAGGGGACACAGTCTCATCTGCACCAGGGGAGTTTAGGCTGGAGGTGGGGAGAAAGTTCTTCACTGAGAGAGTCATTAGCCATTGGAATGTGCTGCCCAGGGAGGTGGTGGAGTCACCGTCCCTGGAGGTGTTCAAGAGGGGATTGGACGTGGCACTTGGTGCCATGGTCTAGTCATGGGGTCTGTGGTGACAGGTTGGACTCAATGATGTTCAAGGTCTCTTCCAACCTTAGTGATACTGTGATACTGTGATCTCTAGTTCTTTATCCAACTTGCCTTCTCTGCAAAGCCATTTGTTCTTAATGAGTCCTGAATGCAGCGCCTGTCACACTACCTCGTTAACACAAGCTAAAGAGAGAAAAACTCTCTTTTGAGGAGAAAGTTCTTCACGAGAGAGTGATTCGCCATTGGAATGTGCTGTGGTGGAGTCCCCATCTCAAGAGGGATTGGATGGGCACTTGGTGCCATGGTCTAGTCATGGGGTCTGTGGTGACAGGTTGGACTCGATGGTCTTCGAGGTCTCTCCAACCTTGGCGATACTGTGATACTGTGAAACTCTCTCACTAACTTCTGTTTCCTGAAGTGTTACTCTAATGAACACTTCCAACACAGCTGTCATGCAAAAGCCTTCCCAACTAAAAATGTGAGTACGTATTCAAAGATTTCCTGTTGAGCATTTTAGTATTAATTTGCTGCTGTGTTCCTAACACAAATGCATAGTTTTAATAAAGAAACATTTCACATTGCAGATGTTCGTGCTGCTATAAACATCTCTCTTCACAAGTTCTTGATAGTTGGAAATGAATATATTTTGCTCTGCATTTATACAGAAAAAGGCCAAAAGGTTGTGTTTCAGGAGCATTGATCCGTTTTGGTATTTTTTGAATGCATGATTAATTTTTTTCCAAGATTCTAGCATGCTTTGAAGATATTTGAAAGTCAGATTAGAGATTATGCTTATGAATACAGACATAATAAAGAAGAGAACTCCAGTGCTGAGAGTTGCATGATATTCTAATACTCCACTAAAATGACATATTGAGACAGGGTATTTTCAGCTGACATGCAAGTCTCAAGCCATAATTCATGGAAAAAGCAATATACTCATACATGGGCAACAAAAAATTTCCTGGTTACCCTACTTGAGTTGAAATGCATATGGGAGACTGGAGCAAATCCTAACTCTAGCATTTAATCGCTGGGGTCATGTCATCTTATAGAATACCAAGTTTGGAATGCTTTACAAATGGTGGTGAAGATCTAAAGATGGAGACTACAAGTTTGAATTACAATATATTTATATTCTCTTAAAACCCAAAATTTCACCTGGCTCAGAAAATTCAGTCATAATACTCTTATCTTAAACAAAGTCCTTTATTATTAAATTATCTTATATAGCATTTGTCAATTTCTGTTTAAGTATTGTAATGCTGTCATTTCTTAGTCATCCCATTTTCCAAGTGACCAACTGTCTGTTACTATTTCTAGACACAATTACAAATTCAGCACAGAGTGTGGCAAAATGAATGCAGAGCAGATTGCACACTGAGGGGAATCTAACCAATGCAGCTAACAGCAATGAAAATGTTGCAGTCTACTGACAGATTGTAAAGAAGTAGAAGGAAGCCAAATGAACTGACAAATGCAGCCAGAAAACTTGTGGGATGGCTGGGTACAAAAAAGCTGGACTTAGAATAATTAGGATATAATAGTAATATCTAAAATGCAGCGCATCACAAGACATACATTATCACTGAGAACGAACTACGGGTATTTCTGTATTAGAATACAAGTCAGCAACTAATTAATTAAACAAATGCTCTGTGCACTTAATAGAGCATTTTAATTTAAACTGAAAAGTGACAGAACTCAAAATCATGGTTACCTAAAACATTGTGAATGTTCTGCTGGAAAATGTATTTCATTGCCTCTCTACAATGAAAAAACTCAAGTGTGGCATGTGTTGATCACTCCTCTTTCTTGACTAATTCCAGGATTCACGCAGCAAAATTATTTCAGTACTTTTGTGTAGAGTAATTTTCTCTCAGGTAGCTGAAGTCTAAACTTTTCAACAGCTCTTTAACAAGGTACAATACCAGATATACAAAGTGTATTGTCACATATTTAGAAGATTTGTGTTTGGGGTAGAAAAGAATGCTCAGTATTTCTACAAGGGATAAAAAGAGGCCCTTCAGAATTCTCAAATTAGAATCAGACCCCAAGAAAAGAAAATGTTATTTCTGTCATCTGCCCATAGTGTCTTTAAAACTAGACTGAGCTCCCTTTTTATGACATGTCCATGTATCAATTCACTTAGGAAGAATGTCTTTACTATTTAATTTTATTTTAAAATCTTCCAGACATGGAAATTCATTTTCAGGTAAAACTTTTTGTTGAATTCCCTAGCCCTTAAAATACTGGCCCTTCCAGTTGCACTCCAAGCAACACTTGTCTAACTGTTGTGCACTGCTAGAGATGGCCGACAAAATGTGCTTTGGCCGTGTCATGGTAGGGCCAAACGAGCCCCAGCACAAACCCAGACAGACCCTCCTGTGTCTAGACATAGTCCTCCTCTCCCCGCTCCTTCTTGCAGAAAGTTGGGGTAACATGAGAAAAGGAACAAAAGGGACAGGACCATGCATGCCTGGTAAACAAGTCTAGTTCTGGGGTAGGGCACATGTGCTGGCTACTGCTCCTGCCTGACCAGGGCTATGGTTCTGCCTTTTATGGCCACAGCCTGGCAGAACCCCTTCTCATCAGGTAACTATGTGCTGGCCTCAGTCGCTATATTGGTCCAATTGAAGATTGGACAGGTTGATTTCCAGTTGCCTTGCCTTGCTTAAGCTTTGCCTTGTTTAACCTGCTTGGACCTTGTCTGGCTTGAAGTTGTCTCAAGTTGCATTGCCTCAAGTTGCCTGGTCCAGAGCCTGGGATAAAGCCACAAGCTCATACACTGCAACTTAGAGAAGCCATGAGCTTAGGAGCCAGAATGAAGCTTGCTTCCTCTTGCGACTGGAATTTTGCCATGCCTCAGTTTCCCCAGGACAAAGCAAGCTCCTGTCATGAAGAATGTGTTGAAAACCACACTCTGTCCACTAAAGTCAAACCAACCTGAGACCGTGTGGCCTTCCTGCCAGAATGCAGCCATGCCTGGTGCATGAGAGCACCCAAAAGCCTTGACAGACAACACACAGCAGCAGCAGTCCCCACTTGGGTGGAACCAGCTGTGAGTAATTAATTCATTGCCTCTTTGGCTTAACAGCTCTTGTCGAGTCTCCCTCCTGTGGTCAATGCCATTTCACTCCTGGGGGTTCTCTTTCTGATATTCCTACTGGTTTGCACATGTGGTAGGCTGAGAGGCCAATTCTCCCACCCTGGGCAAAAGAAAAGACTCAGACAAACGGATTGCAAAAATAGTGGAAAAACAATGAAAGTTTTACAGAGAACCACAAGCACCATGACAAAAGAGAGAGCCCAAAGCATACCCAAAGGCATCCCTCCCCCCACATGGGGGTACATCCAAAACCTGCAGGGCTCTTTCTCCTCCCACCTGGCCTTGGGTCTAGCCAGGCCCAAGAGGGGCTGTGAGGTAGCTCACCCCATTACCAGGTAGCGGTGAGGAAAGAAAGAGGCAGAGAGGACCCCTGCTGATGTCTTATAGGGGAGCAGGGCATTATGGGATGAAATACCTGGCTTCCTGTGCCCACCCACTGGGCTGGACCCTGTCGAGACATCACAGGTGTGGCTTGTGCAGTGGCATGGGGCGGGGGGGGCACCCAGCCTGAACCATCACAGCATAACATTGTTAAAATAGTTCCAGCTGCCTCCATACTGTGCATTCCCATTGTAAACAGATATTCCAACTGTACATCGAACCTATCTAATATGTTTTGGCATTTTTTCATATTAATAAAAGGTCATTAATATTTTATGAATATTTGTCATATTGTTTATAAATTAAAACTATTTTCTTTAACAGGCTATGTAGCCCCCATCCAAGGCAAATGGAAAGGTAAATCCATGGATGCACACTGTTAGTGCACTCTTTTAGTGCACTTAAAGAGCCCCAGCTGAAGTTAAAGTTTTGATTTTTTCACATGCATAAAACCCTTGTTGTGGCATGCTGCCATCTCTGACAGAAAATGCAGTAAGTCTGTTGTGCAAATCTACAGCTTAAGCCCCTTGTGGTCCCAGGCAAGGATATATTTAGCCCATAAACACAGACCCAAATATTTGCACTCCACTTCCACAGAAAGTGAGCTGTAATAATGTCTTTGCTTTTGTTGATAGTCATTGTCCTCCCTCCAATCTCATTTCTGGTAGATGAAATTACTTTTCGCAACGTGGATTTAATGTCTGCCACTTCTATACACCAATAGCTCAAAGACTTTTGTTACTGCAGTTTCTGTAGTGTTTTACACTTTTTTTGAGACATATACCATCCATATCACCCACATCTGTGACTCTAACAGGAACAAAAGACATAACTGTTAACCTGTGTTGGATAAAATTTTAGATCAAAGAGTTTCATCAGGTATGCCATATGCTATTTGCATCCATACCAAGGCCAACGGCATCCTGGCCTGCATCAGAAATTGTGTGACCAGCAGGAACAGGGAGGTCATTGTGCCCCTTTACTCAGCACTGGTTAGGCCACACTTTGAGCACTGTGTCCAGTTCTGGGCCTCTCAATTTAAGGACATTGAGACAATTGAATGTGTCCAGAGAAGGGCAACGAAGTTGGGAGAGGTCTTGAGCACAGCCCTGTGAGGAGAGGCTGAGGGAGCTGGGTTCCTTAGCCTGGAGAAGAAGAGGCTCAGGGGAGAACTTATTGCTGTCCAAAACTACCTGAAGGGAAGTTGTAGCCAGGTGGGGGTTGGTCTCTTCTCCCAGGCAACCAGCACCACAACAAGAGGACACAGTCTCAAGCTGTGCCAGGGGAAGTTCAGGCTGGAGGTGAGGAGAAAGTTCTTCCCACAAAGAGTAATTTGCCATTGGAATGTGCTGCCCAGGTAGGTGATGGAGTCACCATAGTTTCATAGTATCAGTCAGGGTTGGAAGGGACCACAAGGATCATCTAGTTCCAACCCCCTGCCATGGGCAGGGACACTCTACCCTAGATCAGGCTGGACAGAGCCTCATCCAGCCTGGGCTTAAACACTTCCAGGGACGGGGCCTCAACCACTTCCCTGGATAACCCATTCCAGGGCCTCACCACCCTCACGGTGAAGAACTTCTTCCTCACATCTAGCCTGAATCTCCCCACCTCCAGCTTCATTCCATTCCCCCATGTCCTATCACTACCTGATAGTCTGAAAAGTCCCTCCCCAGCCTTCTTGTAGGCCCCCTTCAGATACTGGAAGGCCACAATGAGGTCACCTTGGAGCCTTCTCTTCTCCAGACTGAACAGCCCCAACTCCTTCAGTCTGTCCTCATAGGAGAGGTGCTCCAGCCCTCTGATCATCCTCGTGGCCCTTCTCTGGACACCTTCCAGCACCTCCAGATCCCTCTTGGAATAGGGGCTCCAGAACTGGAGGCAGTACTCCAGGTGGGGTCTCAGCAGAGCTGAGTAGAGGGGGAGAATCCCCTCCCTTGCCCTGCTGGCCACACTTCTCCTGATGCAGCCCAGGATCTGATTGGCTTTCCGGGCTGCAAGTGCACAGTGAGAGCTCCTGTTGAGCTTCTCCTCCCCCAGCACCCACCATCAGTGGAGGTGTTCAAAAAGGGACTGGATGTGGCACTTGAAGCCATGGTTTAGTTAGTCATGAGGTGTTGGGTGACAGGTTGGACACGATGATCTCTGAGGTCTCTTCCAACCTTATTGGTTCTATGATTCTATGATTCTATACCACGCTGTAGATATTAAAGTATATTACTTACAGATAGTGAAGAAGACAGTCTCCCTGTTCCTTCCACATTCACCAGCACTTAGTAAAATTAGTTCTCTTTCCTTTTTAATAGGCAAAGAGCAGGGAAATACAGGAGTAGTAAGAACTTTACACTGTCCTTTCATTTAAAGTCTCCAAATGTACTTTACTCTTTAAAAGGATTTAAAAAATCCTAGGGTTAAGAAAGTTACTGTTACAAATATCATGTCAGTCAGCATCAGCTGTAGCATTATTTTAGATAAACTAAGATTATTAATAGAAGTATTCTCTTAACGTCATGTCCCCAAGGTAGTTACAAATCACATCAATCATACCTATGAACTTTACAGGGCTGTGTTTCCTTTGCTATATGAACCACACATTATCTAAAAGTTGTTGAATCCCTCTTCTAAGGAATCCAGGTGTGATGTAGTTGAGGTAGAACTTCTTTTACATCACTGCTCAACATGATTTTGAGTTACAGAGCTATAGAACTGTTCAGGTTGGGAGAGAATTTTGAGATCATCCCATCCAACTGCTCACAATCCCACCATTACTGCTAAGTTACTACCAATAAAGCTAAGTCCCTAAGCACCACATCCACACATCTTCTAGATTCTTCCAGGGATGGTGACCCCATCACTTCCCTGGACAGCTTATTACATTGCTTGAGAACCCTTTCTGTAAAGAATTTTTTCCTAATATCCAACCTGAACTCCCCCAGGCACAACTTGTGCCTGTTTCCTGTTGTTCTGTCACTTCTTACATGTGAGAAGAGACCAACACCCACCTTGGTCCAGCCTCCTTTGAGGTAGTTGTGGAGGGAGACAAGGTCTCCCCCCAGTCTCTTCTGCAGACTAAACAATACCAGTTCCCCCAGTCACTCCCCATAAGACTTGTGTTCAAGGCTCTTCAGGAGCTTAGCTGCTCTTCTTTGGACATGCTCCAGCACCTCAATGTCCTTTGTGTAGTGACAGGCCCAAAACTAAACACAGTACTCAGGGTAACAGCCTCACCAGAGATGATCACTTGCCTGGTCCTGCTGGCCACAATATTTCTGACAGAAGCCAGGATGATGGCTCATATTCAGATGACTTCTCAATTGACACCCCCAGATCCTTCTCTGCCAGGCAGCTCTCCAGCCACTCTTCCCTAAGCCTGTAATGTCGATTGGGCTGTTGTGGCCTAAGTGCAGCACTTAACACTTGGCATGTTCAATCTCATACCATTGGCCTCAGCCCATCTATCCAGCCTGTCCAGATATCTCTGCAGAGCCTCCCTGCTCTCCAGCAGATCAACATGTCCATCCAACTTGGTGCAATCTGCAAAGTTACTGGGGGTGCATTCGATTCCCTAATCCAAATAATTGATAAAGATGTTAAATAGAAATAGCCCCAGTACTGAGCCCTGGGAATACTCTTTGTAACTGGCCACCAATTGGGTTTAACTCCATTCACTACAACTCTCTGTGACTGACCATTCAGACAGTTTTTCCCCAGGAATGTGTGCACCCAACCAAGCCATGAGTAGACAGATTCTCCTGGAGGATGCTGTGGGAAACTGTGACAATGGCTTTACTGAAGTCCAGGTAGACAACATCAACAGCCTTTCCCTCATATACCAGGTGGGTCACCTTACCATAGAAGGAGATCAGACTAGTTAAGGAAGACCTGCTCTTCATAAACCTGTATTCACTGGGCCAAACCATCTTCTTGTCCCTGCATGATACATGATGTCACTCAAGATGATCTGTTCCATGACTTTCCCTGGCACTGAAGTCAGGCTGACATCCCTGTAGTTTCCTGGATCCTCCTTCTGGCCTTTGCTGTAGATGGGGGTCACATCTGTCATCCTTCAGTCCAGTGGGATTTCACCAGTTAGCCAGGACTGATGAAAAATGATGGAGAGTGGCTTGGCAAGCACTTCTGCCAGCTCCTACAGCAGCCTTGTGTGGATCCCATCCAGTTCCATAGACTTGTTTGAGTGAACATTGTTGCAGGTCAATAACAATTTCTCTTTAGTGCATGGGGGCCTCATTCACTTCCCTTTCCCCATCTTCCAGCTCAGGGGGCTGGGTACCCAGAGAATAGCTACTCTTGCCACTGAAAACTGAGGCTAAGAAAGCATTGGATGCCTCAGCCTTTCCCTCATCCTTTCTCACTATGTTTCTTTATGCATTCATTAAAGGATGGAGAGTCTCCTTATTTCTCCTTCAGCTGTTGATGTATTTGTGAAAACATATTTTATTACCTCTCATAGTAGTAGCCAGATTAAGTTCAAGATAGGCTTTAGCCCTTCTAATTTTCTCCTTACAGTGTCTCACCACATCTTTATCGCCTTCTGAGTGGCCTGCCCCCTCTTCCAAAAGCCATTAGCTTTCCTCTTGTTCTTAACCTCCAGCTATTGTTCAGCTATTCAGGTCTCCTTCCTCACCAGCCTGTCCCTTGGGACACGGCAATGGCCTGTTCTTGTGCCTTTAAGACTTTATTCTTAAAGAGTGTCCAGCCCTCCTTGATTTCTTTGCCCTGCAGGACGGCCTTCCAAGGGACTTTGTCAATAAATCTCCTGAACAGGCCAAAATCTTCCCCATGCAAGTCCAAAGAGGCCATTCTGCCAACTCATCCTTACTTCTCTGAGAACTGAAAACTTTATCATTTTATGGTCACTATTCCCAAGACAGTCTCCAATCTCCAATCCCCCCACAACTCCTTCTCTCTTAACAAACAGCAGGTCCAGGAGGGCACCTTCCCTAGCTGGTTCCTTCACCAACTGTGTTAGGAAGTTATCTCCCACACACTCAAGGAACCTCCAGGACAGTTCCCTCTCCATGGTGTATTCCCAGCAGACATCTGGAAAGTTGAAATCCTCCACAGGAACAAGAGGTAGTGATTGTGATACCCCTCACAGCTGCTTATAGAGTACTTCATTAGCCTCATCATCCTGACTAGGATGCCTCTCCTTTGTTGGTTGGACTTGATGATCTTGAAGGTTTCTTTCAACCTGGTCTATTCTATTCTATTCTATTCTATTCTATTCTATTCTATTCTATTCTATTCTATTCTATTAAGTTGGTATCCATCAATTGCAGCACTCCAGTCATGTCCCACCACGTAGGACAGGTGGGAGTAGTTAATGGAATGTTTAGCTGGCCTTCACATCTATGGGGAAGCCTGGAGGGTGATAAGTGATGTTGCACCTCAGAACCAGTGAGAAAGGATGGGAGTGTGGAGATAATAAAATGCTGTATTGTTGAAGTGGATGGGAAAAGCAGTTGGGGAAAAAAACCATCTGTTAGAATAAGACAAAGCAGTGGTTTGAGGATTGATAAGTGAAGTAAAGCCTGTATGAACCTCTCAATACATAGCCACTGGTTCCACAGATCAAGGCCATTGTGGCCCCCCCACAGCAGCGGTCACCTCACAAACTGGTGTGTCCGTTTGCTTTTCAGCTCACTGTGGTGGGACAGGCCCATTATATTTTCACAATACTCACAAACTAACCCACACAGATGCACTTCAGCTGAGCTAATAGTCCTACCACCTTCTGGGGAGAGAGGCCCTAATTTCCACCAGGCCATTTGCAGACACTTCCTCACTGACCAACCTATCAAACCCTGTGTCTTTGCTGACACACAGATCACCATCCCTCACATCCACCGAGGGGGCTGACACCTCACTAACACACCATCTCACAGGTATCAGCATGCCCCTTTCAGGCTTCTCTGCACCCCATCCAATCTCTGCCTAAACACCTCCAGGGATGGTGACTCCACCACCTCTCTGGGCAATCTCTTTCTATCAAGAATTTCTTCCTAACATCCAGCCTAAACCTCCCCTGGCACAGCTTGAGACTGTGTCCTCTTGTTGTGGTGCTGGTTGTCTGGGAGAAGAGACCAACCCCCACCTGGCTACAACCTCCCTTCAGGGAGATGTAGAAAGCAAGAAGGTCTCCCCTGAGCCTCCTCTTCTCCAGGCTACGGAACCCCAGCTCCCTCAGCCTCTCCTCACAGGGCTGTGCTCCAGACCCCTCCCCAGCTTTGTTGCCCTACTCTGGACACCTTCCAGCAACTCAACATCTTTCCTAAACTGAGGGGCCCAGAACTGGACACAGGACTCAAGGTGTGACCTAACCAGTGCTGAGTACAGGGGCAGAATGACCTCCCTGCTCCTGCTGGCCACACTGTTCCTGATGCAGGCCAGGATGCCATTGGCCTTTTTTGGCCTCCTGCTGGCTCATGTTCAGCCTACTATCGACCACTACCCCCATGTCCCTTTGTGCCTGGCTGCTCTCCAGCCAGTCTGACCCCAGCCTGTAATAAAGTCCACAAAAAGCATGCATTATAGTTACTGCTTTTGTCCTATTTCTGTATTTTGTTAAAAGAATCCTAAAATTCATCACTCTTAGTAAATATTCCTATGTCTAAATTTGTCTCCACTGAAGTTTTTTTTCTGACTAACCCAAAAGTCTGAGAAAGAAGAAATATCCACGATGAAAATGTTTGAAAGCCCTGCTGTATGTAACTACTACACAAAAAAGGCATAGTTCTGATAGCAATGAGAAATCTGTCTCAGTGCTCCAGAGTCAAGCTTTACTCAGACAAAATTCATCCCACCGCTTGTGATTAATTTGCTATCCTTAGTACCATATTTTATTGTTTATTCATAACTTTAAAATGCAGGCAGGATATAACATTGCTCCAAGAGAGTCAAGAATATAAAATTTAATAAGCATAGATTATAAATGATCTCTAGCTCAGGCAGCCAGGTTACAGATTCATGATGATTTGCATGAAGAACAGATATTCAGATTAAAGACATTGCAGTAACCCTAACCCTGTTATCCTTCAACCTTACAAATAGTCTTCAGTATATAAATCAAAACAGTTATGAAGAAGGAAACATTTTCCCTTAGGAATCCTATTGTACAGATGCAAATGGGAGGGGGGAAAAAAGTAATCTAAGGTGCTTTTATCAGATGTTGATCCTATATTGTAGGTAAATCAGCTGGACTTGCGTTAAAGCAAATG
Organism: Colaptes auratus; assembly: GCA_015227895.2. Classification (NCBI taxonomy): domain Eukaryota; kingdom Metazoa; phylum Chordata; class Aves; order Piciformes; family Picidae; genus Colaptes; species Colaptes auratus. Next base: position 38,907,843 of record CM037633.1, read on the forward strand.
TCTCATAGAACCACTATTGCAAATGCCTCACAGAGAATTTGACTTTTTACTGAGGTGTTTTGCTGCAAACCTATTCCATGAGGGCTCCAGATACACAGCATTTGGCAGGTTAGTGCTTCTGGAAGGACCTCTCTGTTGCATTTTCTCTTTTGTCTTCAGGAACATCAACTTTCATTAAATAAGCAGCTTTCTTTTATCTTTTTTTTTTGGTTCCATTTTATTTTTAGAGGCAAAGAGAAAAATGTCAAAGCAAAAGAGTTTGGAAATTTAAAGCCCTTTTTCATCCAGGCTGGCCTCAGGGCACTCTTGCCTTCTTTCTTCTTGGGATGGATTGCTCCTGGGAGTGGAGGAGACAGTCCTTGAATATTGACCAGGTTTCTGGGTCCCCTCTTCCCTCCAGGGCTTTGTCCCATGACACTCTGCCACATAGAAGAACTAACCAGCTTTTGAGCTGACTGCTACTCATAGCAGTCACTGAAGTACTTCTGCTATATTTCCTTGTGGAGGTCTGAAACTGGAAACAGGGTAGGTTTTTGCAAGCATTCTCTTAAGAATACTGTGCCATACAAGTACAGTGGCCAGGACTAAGGCAGTAGGCACTAGCATTCACACAGGCTTCTCAGTTTCTTCTAAGAGGCTTGAAAATACCAATTTGTGCAAGCTGCACATTGCAATTTGGAACAAAGGCCTCAGAGCTGTCTTCTACTGAAAGTGGTACATTTGCAGAAAAAATGCTGTGCAGAACTACAAGGAGAGTTTCTGAGAGCATGGAAGTCTAGAGCTATGCTCCCTAGCTAACAAATCCTGCCTTTCCAGATTGCCTCTTGTCTTGGATCCGGTGCTGCACTGAACCGGCTAAACTACTTGCGGCTCAGGTAATACCTTCACTGGACTTGATCAAGAATCTCTGCAGTTTTGCTGCAATGCCTCTATACACTGCACTGGTTAGGCCATACCTTGAGTCCTGTGTCCTGTTCTGGGCCCCTCAGTTTAGGAAGGATGTTGACTTGCTGGAACGTGTCCAGAGAAGGGCAACAAAGTTGGTGAGGGGTCTGGAGCACAGCCCTATGAGGAGAGGCTGAGGGAGCTGGGGTTGCTTAGCCTGGAGAGGAAGAGACTCAGGGGTGACCTTATTGCCCTCTACAACTACCTGGAAGGATGTTGTAGACAGGTGGGGGCTGGTCTCTTCTCCCAGGCAACCAGCATCAAAACAAGAGGACACAGTCTCAAGCTGCACCAGGGGAGGTTTGGACTGGATGCTAGGAAGAAGTTCTTCCCAGAAAGAGAGATTGGCCATTGGAATGTGCTGCCCAGAAAGATGGTGGAGTCACCATCATTGCAGGTGTTCAGGAGGAGACTTGATGGGGTGCTTGGTTGCATGGTTTAGTTGATTAGGTGATGTTGGATGATAGGTTGGAAGCGATGATCTTGAAGGTCTCTTCCAACCTGGTCTATTCTATTCTATTCTATTCTATTCTATTCTATTCTATTCTATTCTATTCTATTCTAATGGGCAGTGCAAATAGTCCTCTGAGTCTTTTATCTGCAGCTGAAGCACACCATCATTTTCATTGCGAGGAATCAAATACAGCATTAGATGGATTAGAAGTGTGATCCGTTATGGCAAGCCCTACACTTTATTTATCCAAAGAAATATTAGTGCTTGGGTTTCAATGAGGAAGAGAACAAAACCACATGCACTTTCATTACTTCTTATTAATTTCCCTTAATGGAGAAAAGTTTAGTGTGGGCCATGAGCCTTCTAATTACAGGGCAGAAAACTTAAAGTAAAATGAGTTTGGGAAGAAAGAATACAGGAACAGAAACTGCAAGAAAAATCTTGGTGCAACCACATGGGCAGTGAAAGATATTGCCCTTAGTTATTCTGTCATGGAATGAAAAGCTAAAGCTGAATCCCCTTAGCTTTCTCATGTGAAAGTGAAACTCAAAACTAATCCTTTTATAGGAGCTATACCACATGAAATAGGGTATTTAAACAAATCCCTTTAATCATTGTGGCAAAAATCACCTCAGCTATCCTACACAAAACAGGGAACCAAAGCAATCTACTTAGTTATAGAATGACAGAAGCATAGAATCAACGCGGTTGGAAAAGACCTCAGAGATCATCAAGTCCAACCTGTCACCCAACACCTCATGACAACTAAACCATGGCTTCAAGTGCCATATCCAAGACCCTCTTGAACACTTCCAGGGACGGTGACTCCACCACCTCCCTGGGCAGCACATGCCAATGGCATATTACTCTTTATGCAAAGAACTTTCTCCTCACCTCCAACCTAAACTTCCCCCTGGTACAGCTTGAGACTGTGTCCTCTTGTTCTGGTGCTGGTTGCCTGGGAGAAGAAACCAGCCCCCACCCGTCTATAACCTCCTTTCAGGTAGTTGTAGAGAGCAATAAGGTCACCCCTGAGCCTCCTCTTCTCCAGGCTGAGCAACCCCAGCTCCCTCAGCCTCTCCTCACAGGGCTGTGCTCCAGACCCCTCCCCAGCTTTGTTGCCCTTCTCTGGACACATTCAAGTGTCTCAATGTCCTTCTTAAATTGAGGGGCCCAGAACTGGACACAGGACTCAAGGTGTGGCCTAACCAGTGCTGAGCACAGGGCACAATGACTTCCCTGCTCCTGCTGGCGACACTATTCCTGATGCAGGCCAGGATGCCATTGGCCTTCTTTGGCCACCTGGGCACACTGCTGGCTCATGTTCAGCCAGCTGTCCACCAGGTCCCTTTCTGCCTGGCTGCTCTCCAGCCATTCTGACTCCAGCCTGTAGCACTGTACGGGGTTGTTGTGGCCAATGTGTAGCACCCAGCACTTGGACTTGTTGAATGCCATCCTGTTGGACTCTGCTCATCTGTTCAGCCTGTCAATAATGAACTCTATCAACCTTTTAAAATACTTTGATATAAAATTATTTGTAGTGTTCCTCTGACATACCAAGAGCCAACATGAATATGCAACAGCATCTATTGTACAGTAAGTTGAATTTTCCTAGTCAAATGTTATGGCATAAGTTACATGCCTACTGCTCACCACTTCATAACATACTGGTCATGAGCATATAGCAAGAACATCTATGTATCTTTTGAGTGAGAGGCAAAACAAAATGTTTAGAGGTCTTCCTTAATAAAAATTAAGAAATTAGAGTATGGAAAGTTGATGAAAAGTGCTAGCAGACATGCATAGAAATCACTGAACAAGGCTATATTAAGCATATATTACATAGCTGTTGTATCTCCTAACTTAGACTGTTACTTTTTTTAAACTTACTCTGCAATATGTTCAGTTTCTTAAACGACTAGTCAACTACAAAGTAACATTAGCAGACTTCTTAAAATAACTTTTGCTAGTTGAATTAATATATATTCATTCAATATATAATATATTCAATATAGCTCTTTTGGGGAAACTTCATTGGTTTGTTTTTTTAAACAGATATGGTTGATAAGATTCTTCCCCAGCATTAAAATTCCCAGTGGCAAGTTTATCTCCACATCGCCTCAGTGTGGAGAGCTCTGGCAAATGCTTGGTTGGTTGTGGAAAATCCCACAGGATACTCAAGCCTACAGAAACACAAAGTGAAACCATCCATTTATGGTCGAGTGAGAGCATCCATTTAAATCTTAACAAAACAAAAAGCTGGAAGAATATCTGCATTCTTCAAATGTTCTACATCTCCACAGCACATGGGATCTTTTCTTTCCTGTAAGTAATGTATTATAAACTCTCAGGAAGGGATTCTTTCGACTGCATACAATAGAGATGGATTAGCCTCTTAAATCTGAAAGGCAGTTACAAATTATTATTCATAACCACCTGGATTTTCTGCTGGGTTTCTTCACATTTTTGTTCTCCACAGAGTTGTGATTACTTTTTTAAGAATGTCTTTATTAGCAGTGAACAAACACACCTACAGACTATCTATTTTTCACTTTTTGAAGTAGTTTATTAGGATTATGTGAAGAACAGATAATTCTGCTACGACTGCTTAAATAAATAAATAATGCAAGAAGTAAAAGGTCTCTGTACTCACTTGGGCCCCTTTGCAGGCTGTGCACGTGAAACCATGTGTTCAAATTACCATCTAAAGCTTCTCTTCCTAAATTTGAAGTTTTCAATTCTGTATATTTTAGACTATCAATTGTTGCAAACTTTAATGTTAACTGTTGCTTAGAGAAGCATTTTAGAGCTCAAGTTTTGTACTAGAGGTTTAGAGACAGACATCTACTGGCAGAGAGCAAAGCAGAGAATTTCTACACCACCACACTTTCAGTCCAGCTGAAGGAATTTTTTCAGAAATCTCAGGTCTAGTTTTACTACTCCAACATTTATCAGAGGGCCAGGATATCAGCTCAGCCCTGAGCTCACAGAAGAGTTGTCTCAGAGACTACAGGGGGGATCACTGCAAACAAGCAAGAAGGAGTTTAATAGCCAAGGAGTGTGCACAATCCAGCACTACTTTACTACTGCTTCTTGGGCAGCTTTTACCTGTAATCTGCTTGTGCTTTCAGCACGAACACATGGGCTAAGAATGACATGTCACTAACTCTCCTAGTTTAGAGCAGGATAGATGCTCTATGCCCCAACAAGAGTAAAAGAATGATGCTCACACAAATGGATGGGATAGTGATGGAAAGTTTAAATGGAAAAGCAATTAACATTCTACCAAAAAACTACAAAGCACAGTGGTGATCATATCCCAAAGCATACAGAGTTCCCTTACACCACAACCTAAAGCCTAACTCTTCCCTTCTCCCCACCTGGGGTGCATCCAAAACCCCCAGGTCTCTTTCTTCTCCCCTGACTGCTAGGCTGGTCCCAGGCTGGCCAGGCCTGAGACTCCCCTCCCTGCCCTCTCTCTCCCCCACCTTCTTATCCTGGCATTAGGCCTAAACAGGCAAAGAGGCTTGAGATACTCCAGATACTCCCCCACCGTTACCTTGATAGGAAAGCATCTCCCATGGGAGCAGCGAGGGAAGAAAGAGAAAGACAATGGCTTTGCAATCAGATTTATAAAGGTGCAGGATTTATGGGCAGAAATATGTTATTTCCTGTGTCCACCCACTGGGCTGGACACTCTGGAGCCTGGAGGTGTAACTCTGCGGCTTCAGCTTAGGAGGCACCCAGCCTAAATGGCGACACTAACAAAGCTGGTAAAACAGAGACCTTTTGACAGAAGATAAAATACAGGCAAAGGAAAAAGAAGTGGAGCTTAGGGAAAACTTTCTCTACCTGCAGGGAAGAAACCAAATGTATTAAGCCCTACAACTAACAAAAAGATGATGCACAATGTCAAAATGGTAGTGACAGAGTCCTTCTTGCTCCATACTTTCTCAAAAAGAAACAGAAAAGCCTGTCTCAACATTACAAGGAAAAAAACTCCAGGAAATAAAGCCCCAAACTGTTGGGCAAAAGGTGGGGAAGGGACACATCCCACATGCCATGCCCAGCAATCAAGCTGGACAGGGGTGGTATTTTTCACAAAGTAGCCATTTCTTGAAGACTGGATAGGCATTGCTCCACTACTAAACTGTCATTATTTTGACCCCTACATTCTTGCCACTTCAGTTTTCCTCCTCATGTCACTGGAAGGGAGTGAGCAAGCCACTGGGCCAGATGCTGCTGAGGGTCAATTCATCTTAATATACCACATTAAAAAGCAGAGGATGTCTTTGAACTATGATGCTGCACACTCAGTCACAACTCTTCAATAGCAAAGCAGACCAGGAACTGATAAATACAATTAGATTTCTTAATTCTGGCTTAAAATGCCCTAAAGCATCTTGCTTAACCCCCAAATCCTGACCTTAAACTACTTATAAAGATGGTTTGATGAACATGCTGTGACCTCTTTCAGCCATTCTACTGAGTGTCCTGTGATGGATAATTTGAAGAAGTTTACAATATTCAAGCTCAGATTACAGAGACTAATGTCATGAGTTGAGCTGAATCTGCTGCTGATATTCAGTACCATGCTGCTGTCACCCCAGCTTCAAAATGAAACTGCTGGCTAGAGCAAAGTATCATGGGGCTTGAAGTTCAGATTGTAACATGAGAGGCTTCCTGTTCCAGTTGGTGTGCTTTCAGTTTCCAGGTATGGAGTGTTGGTCTTTGGGCTGGCTGCTGGTTGTGGGGGGTCGGGGCCAGGTTGCTGGCTTCTGCTGCTGCTTCAGCATTTTGCTGAGCTTTTTTTCTGCAAATGAGCTAACGCAATTGTGCATTTTATTATCTCATTTTCCAGCACAGCCCTTTATCTCAACCCAGAATTCTTGGGGTTGTTTTTTTGTGCTACTTTTCCTCACTTCTGTGTTGGGGGAGAGCAGGCTGTGCTAACCCAGCACAACTAGGACGTGTTATCGTACATCACACAGTCATATCGCATCATAAATATCATATTGTAGCTACAAAAATGAAAGATTGCTAAGGTTTCTTTTTTAAATGAGACTTTTAAAAGACAAGTTGTTTGGTAAATATTCAGAACCTTTAGAATATTTCTCTATTGTTATCATTTGTAAAATGTAGTTCTGTGCTTGTGAATAATAAGATAATGTGGCATGCAGAAGTAAACTGTGGACACCAAGCATCACTGTATCTACTAAACACTCCCTTTTTCTTACGATGTCACACTGCCACCCAAGCATGTCTATCACAGTAACTCCACTTTCTGTATTACTGCACATCTGAGTATATTATGTCAGATACTTGCTCATGTTTTACTTGCTTATTTTGGTTTTATCACTTTCACATTATTTACTCTGTTCTCTCTTATTTAACATTTCCCCACCTTACATTCTGTCTCACTACACTGTGTGTGTTGTGCCTAAAGCTGAACCTGGTCCTTGCACTAGCATTTCACACAGTAAAGACGTACTGCCCTTCTTTCTTCAGTCTTTTCTTCAAGTCAGCTTTCTTTGTTTACTCCTCACACTATTTCCCACTCTTTATGCATTCAATTACTTTATTCAGGAAAGCACTACTTTTTTTTTTTTTGCTAATTGCTTTGTTTACTGATAATTCTATTAAAAGAAGGGGCCTAGGCTGCTCTCTCTTTCTGTAGAATTGTTTTAGCTTTATGTGACTTCAAATGAAATTAGGAGATGTCTAAAAAATAATCAAACTACTTAAGAAAATTAATAGTAAAAAATAATCTTAAGTATTGAATAATGTTCCAAGATACATTGACCCAATCACCTTCACAGATACCACCTAAAAAATAGAGGTGAAGATGGATGAAGCTACATTGAAATAAATGTCGGAAGGTTGGTACTGGAAAACCTTACAAAACGAGTGTGCATTGGTGCCAAACAGTAGTAAACCATTCAAAACTGTAGGAATCATAGAACTGCCTGGTTGCAAAAGACCATAAGATGATCGAGTCCAACCATAACCTGACATCTCCCTGTACACAGCTGTTAGACCATGTTCCTAAGTATCTCATCCAAAGATCTTTTGAACAGCTCCACCATTAATCCACTTCCCTGGGCAGCCTGTTCTAGGACCCTATGACCTTCTTGGTGAATAATTCTCTCCTATTATCTAATCTAAACTTGCCCTCCTGCAATTTAAGGCCATTTCCTCTCATCCTGTCATTTGTTACTTGTTTGAACAGAGTGACCCCCTCCTTACTAGAATCTCCTTTCAGGCAGCTGTAGAGCAAGAAGACCTCACCTCATCCTCCACTTCCACATTCTACTCAACCCCAGTTCCATGAGCCACTTTTCTGAAGAGATGTTTTCTAGACCCTTCACCAGCTTTGTTGCCTTCTCATGGATCACTCCAGCATCTCAATGTTTTCCTTGCAGTAAGGGCCTCAAAACTGAACCCAGTGCTCAAGGTGTGGCCTTATCAGTGCTGAATACAAGGGGACAGGACAATCAGTTCCCTTGTTCTCCTTGTCACAGTATTCCTGATACAAACCAGCATGCCATTCGCTTTCTTGGCCACCTGGGCACATACTGGCTCATATTTGTCCAGCTGTCAATCAACACCAAGAGGTCTTTGTCTATTGGGTATCTTTCCAGGCACTTAAATTAGCTTAATCTTTCATGATTCTTTCAGAGATTTTTGTTTAAGTGCAAAAAGCCTTTGTTAGAAGGTCATGAAACAGGAGAAGTATTTTATTTATATTCTTCTTCTACAAATATTTAATAGTTTCTTCTGGACTTCCAGACTGTCAACTTGCATTAATCTAATCTTGCCATCTGTGTAATACAGGCAGAATAATTTTGCCTGAGAACAGTCACAAAATTCTTGCAAATGCTGTTAGTACTATAGCCTTTTCCCCTCTATACATACTATTTGTGTACTGATTCTGAGGTACTGACTGGAATTACTTCCTATGATGACTTAGTTACTTCCTCATCTTCATCCTCTCCAGCTCACATCTGTGAGCACTGAGTGTTGTATTCTGATTTTTAACATCTTCATTTGAAAATTTCATTTTCAAGAGTGACACATGAGGTCTTGGAGCTGAGTACCACACTGATGTAATGCTTCTTCATCTAGAATAAAATGGCCTCTAAATTAATGAGTAAGTAAATTCCAGTGGTGGGTTTCAAACAAAAGAGTAATTTCCCTAAGCAGTATAGCTCTAACACCTAGATGGATTAGCTTTTTAGAAAAACACTGAGTTTGAACTACTTTTGTTGCAACAGAAAGAAATAGCAAAGGAAATGTTGCATACTCACTCTCCCTAGGATTACAGAGCAACCAAGAGACATAAAACCTATATAAAGCTGTTTGCAGTAAACGAGCCTGTTCATCTTTCTGTAACCTGAGCTTTAAGATGACTTCCCATGAGTCAACTCCACTATTTTACCTCAGAGAAAGTGTTGTCTGCCCACAAAGACATGGGGGAATAAGAGTGAAGTAGTACTAGCCCAAACCTTCTATGGTAGCCTTCAGAAAATGCTTAGCTCAGAACTTTTATGGCCAGCTGTAACATTGCAGAGGAAAAGACAGTAAGTGAGTGGATTCCAGGTGACATTCCTCTTGGCAGCCTGGTGTTTTAAAAATGAATTGCTGACTGTTAAATCTACTGCAAAACAACTAACAATTTAACAGACATGGTAGAATAGTCATTCAATGGTACATTTTGCCTACTATGACAAGTCAAGGTAGTTTGGTACAATTTCCTTCCACAGGTAAATAATTTCACACAGCTTTGCTTAGCATTGCTGCTAAAGGATAAGTAAAGATTGTGGACCACTACCTTTGTGTCAGGCTTTCAGGTTTTTTTCCTTTATTCCCTAATTTTCAAAACCTTATTAACAGTGCTTAATTTCCTACAAAACCCCTTACCTTTCCAATAGTCACAGCAGTACAGCCTCTAGTGAGAAAACCTCGGCAAAAGAATCCTGTCCCCAAGGTCAGCAAACTGACTTCAAATAGAACCCTGGATAACGACTCACATTAACTCAGCTGGCCTGACCACTACCTCACATTCACATACTCCTTTGAAATCTATGAAAGTATTCTTCCCATTTTTTGGTACCAATTCCAAAACCCTTGCTCTGCATTTCAAGGTTATGGAGTGATAGTTTTTTGAGTAGAGATCTCCTTTCATGCCACAGCACGTGTTTTCATAAATCAATGGGTCATTTTCAGCTATAGACCAAAGAACAGAGGAAGTATCAGATGTGTCCATTACTAAAGTAGAAATTTTAGACAGCCCATCACCAAGAAGCTGAACTGGAACTCAGTCAACAAAAGTTGATTCTATTGACCTCAACGATATTAATGTTTTATGCTGCATTTTTGTAGCTCTAAGCACTTAATTCATTACCTGTTCAAAATATAGGGAAAAAGTCTGACAGGCAAATATAGAAAACATGTTAGTAAGACAAAGCATTGCATTCTCATGCTTCAGGAAGCTCACACAAATCACTGGGAAGAAAAATGAAAAACTAAAATCACGTATTCTGTTACCAAGGAATGAAGAACACACTTGTGCATGACTCGTCCCTGCAGCTGAATATTGAGATTGCGTGCAAACGCCACATGCAAAACCCCTGTGTTGTATCCTTCCTTGCTTGGGTAGGTAGTTCTAGAGGTCACCAAAACTGGTGAAAACTTGCAAATATGATGTTATAATTCTGCTACTAAGTCTGGGACGTGAAGGTTGAGATTCTGCAAATTCCAGAAGAATATCTCCTACGTTTTTTCTCCTGCTTCACCATAGCCTGTTTAAATTTCTGAGGCATACTCAATGCTACCCAAATTCCACATGTTAATATTGCAGTTGCTGTTTAATTTAATAGAAACATTATTTGTGACTGAGCATGACAGTAAATTAATGACTTCTATTTGTCACAGTCTCATGAAAACCTATCATGTCATCCTCCTAACTTTAAAAATGCTAATCAGAACAGTATATACCTGTAATGATACATACACAAGTAAAGATCACACCGGTACTTATTTTGGGGGCATGGAGGGAAGAGAGAACAAAACAACAACAAAAATTGATTAAAGTAACATGTAAGAGTTACACAGTGTCTGAACCAAAACCTCTACCTAAGACACAATGCAAAACCTGTCCCTCTCCTCCAGGACAAGGGAAAATGCTGATGTAGCCATCATGGGGCTGATGTTTATGACAGACTTAGAAAGGCAACAGTTTTACTGCTCTTTACAAAATCACTAAGTATAATAAGAGTTATATCAGCTGATGCCAAAAACACTAACAATTGACATGAACATTGGCATTTACTTGTGTTGCATACAAAAGTGACATGGAGCACACAAATGTATCTTCTGTTTAAATATATAAGCAGTTGTATGCTCAATTTTATTCTAATAATATCATTCTTAAACTGATTGTGCTCCTCCAACTTGGGTACTCTCACCTGTACATCTTTCCCAGAAGTTTGTTCAAAACCTTTCATTTAGCACACAAAAATCTTTATCCAATTTACAGCTTGGACTAATTCATCGATAGTTTAGCCATATTTTCTTCCTCAGCTAACAATGCACACACATCTCTTACCTACCTCTCAACACTTCATTTATTCAATTCCCCTCACAGCTCACTCTAGCCTCCTTTGTTTTATGTCCCTTATTCTGCATGTTTTCCTCATGCTACAAACTGCTTTTCTCCCACTTATTTACTCCAACTACTAAAAAAAAAAAAAAAAAGAAAAAATATTACACTTACTTGCAATATTCTCTAATAACTGAGTGCCAACTACTGACTCAAATGGAAACCCCTTGTATTCTACAAGTGCAGACAATCCCTAGAACACAGCAACAGTTTCTACGACACCTGAAAACACCAGTGTGCTGCAAAACTACACAGAATCACCAAATGGCAGGGGCTGGAAGGGACTTTTGGAGATCATATATGCCAATCCCCCTGCCAAAGGAAGACCACACAGCAACACCTCCAGGTGCGTTTTGAAAGTCTCCAGAGAGCGAGATTCCACAAACTCTTTGGGCAGCAGGTTCCAGTGTTCCATCACCCTCCCAGCAAAGAAGTTTTCCTTGATTCAAGGATTCACAGATTGCATTGGGTTGGAAGGGGCCCTCAAAGGTCATCTTGTCCAACCCCCCTGCAGTCAGCAGGGACATCTCCAAATAGATCAGGCTGTCCAGGGCCACATCAAGTCTGATCTTTAACATCTGCAGGGACAGGGCCTCAACCACATACCTGAGAAACCTGTTCCAGTCTTTTACAATTCTCATTGTAAAAAACTTTCTCATTATGTGTAGCCTAAATGTACCATGCTTCAGTCTAAAACCACTGCTTCTCATTCCATTGCTACCAGCCCTTCTAAACAGTCCATCACCAGGCCTTACTGTAGGTCCCCTTCAGATATTGAAATGTCGCTATACAGTCTCTCCAGAGCCTTCCCTTCTCCAGCTCTTTCAGCCTGTCTTCACAGGAGAGATGGTCCAATCCTCTGATCACATTTGTGGCCCTCCTCTGCACCTGCTACAGCAGCTCCATGTCTCTCTTGTGTTGGGGGCCCCACAGCTGGACATAGTACTCCAGGTAAGGTCTCACCAGAGCAGAGTGGCAGAATCACCTCTCTGATCTGTTGGCCATGCTTCTTTTGGTGAAGCCCAGGATGCAATTTGCCTTCTGGGCTGCAAGTGCATATTGATGGCTCATGTCCATCTTCTCATCCACCAGTAACCCCAACTGTTTTTCTGCAGGGCTGCTCTCAGTTTCAGCATTCCCCAGCCTGTAATAGTATTGAGAATGGTCCTGGCCTAGGTGCAGCTCAGTGGAGCTCATCACACTATGCTAGAGCAAAAAATTCCTTGCTGTATTGTCTCATTGTGCTATATGACAACATTTGCTTCTTGCTGAAGCAAAAACTCCTCACTGTGTTTTCTCATCATAGTGTATGGCATCATTTGCTTTGTCTAGGATTTCTGAAGGTTCCATGAGACTGCATACAAAATGCAGAACACAAAAGTAGTTGTAATAGACTGAAATTGTATCTAGGAATACAAAACACTGAAAAATTCTGAAGGAAAAAAAAGTAACCCATAAAGTTGCAAATATGCTGAGATTAAGAAATGTTACATTGCTTGTAACTCTGCCCTGAGGGCAGAGACACAAAATGCGTCTTATAAAAACAGATTATTAAGATGCTGAGGATAGACAATTCTTATTTCCTTCTGGAACAGATCATAAGACATAAAACAACTACAAATGAAACAAGACTTTTCACTCAGAAAACCAGTATTTTCTGAGCTCATTTCAGAGAATCAAGTAATTCTATGCCACATGCACAATAATTAAGAGATAATGCCCTCTAATGTAAAAATAAGTGATTCACAATAAATACAGTGAGATCAGAGCTAGAAGCTGATACAATAGGTGTTAAATGCTTCAGTATACTGTATCTTAATTAAAACCTGAAACTACAAATTCCTCTGACATTTTGTTATGTGTATTTGGTGGGTAGAAAGACAGGACAAAGCTTGGAAGTGCAGCCACTGGTGAAGAACTGATGGTTGAACTTTAGAGAGTAAAATTTCTCCTGTTCCCCGCAGACACCTGGCCACACTAAGACCAAGTATACCAGACACCTCTAACACTCTGGGGACCTCTACACATTGTCAAGTGCCGCCTGGAAGAGTACAGCAAACCCCTGTAAGACATTAACTGGAACAACAAACTTTAATCTATAATGGTGAGTGCAGGAAAGAAAACCAAACCATTTCAATATTTTCTCTAAATGTTTAAACTGGTTTAATGACATTGACATATTTATAATGTTTTTCTTATTTAGTTAACTTGATATAATTTTACCAGATCCTTGTTTAAATCATTACCAATCCTTATTTAAATCATTAAAGTTTTAAGTTATAAAATTTAAAATTATTTGATTTCATGACAAAAGTAGTCATAACAATTTCCTCCAGCAAAGTGATTTTTAATACGGAATTTTATGATGTGTAACACTTAGAATCACATTTAACGTAGGACAGATTCATAGCCCTCAGGAAAACAAGAGTAGGGCATAATAATATATACTCATGTAATTCTCACATCTGTTACTCCTACTTAAAACAGGCTCCTCCAGTCCTGCAAACAAGGACAAGCCTACAGACTATTGACAAGTCTATATCCTTGCAAGGACATCCAACCAGGTATAACAGACATTCACTTCCAGAGTGGTAAAATGTCAAAATCTAGACATTAAAACAAAATGGCGAGTGACTTACCCCATTTAAGGGAAATGTTTTCCATCCTAGTTCTCCGAGGGCAGTTGTAGTATCAAGTAACACAACTGAAAATGGAAAAATAAAATAGTGTGTTTGTGCTATTGGATAAGACAAATAGCTACGAATTAAACTGGCAGAAACTGAACTAGCCACATCAGCCAGCTACGTCTGCTGAAAGCTATGAAAGCAATTAAAATGTTGGAGTATAAATGAAAACAGAATCTAAATATTTATGCTTACGTTTCATTGCCAAGTGTCTCAGAAGATGTAACTCATACAATACCTTACTTTTTGCACAGAAAAAATTACCAAATCACAACATAGTCTCAATGGTTACTCAGTGAAAGTTGCCAGAATAAGCCTGCACGTTTTTTGCAATCCGTTGCCTGGAAATCTAGAAAGTCTGTACAGGAAGTTACACCTTGAATTAAAGAAAAGCAGAGGTTCAAAATTAACATGTTTTAAAAATCCCATGAACCGCTCAGAAATAAGGTTACACAATACACAAGTTGTATAATTCAGAAAGAACAAGGGAAGAGCTAACAACATTGGAGCTGATATTTTAGCTGGAACACTACAGTGCTACTTATGTTTTGCATTACTTATGTCATACTCATTCTGTTTTCTAAAGAGATAGAATACAGAGTACAGAATTAACCAGGCTGTAAAAGACCTTTGAGATCATCGAGTCCAACCTATCACCCAACACCATCTAATAAACTAAACCATGGCACTAAGTGCCTCATGCACTCTTTTCTTCAACACCTCCAGGGATGGTGACTCCACCACCAACCTGGGCAGCACATTCCAATGGCCAATCTCTTTCTCTGAAGAATTTCTTCCTAACATCCAGCCTAAACCTCCCCTGGTGCATCTTGAAACTGTGTCCTCTTGTTCTGTCACAGGTTGTCTGGGAGAAGAGACCAACCCCACCTGGCTACAACCTCCCTTCAGGTAGCTGTAGACAGCAATAAGGTCTCCCCTGAGCCATATATGACAGGATGTGCATTATTGTATACTACAAAATATTTCTGTATTAATACAGTAAAACACCTTAGCTTCATTTTTCTCTTCCTTACACTACTGCAAAAACTATACAAAACACAGGTTATAGTGATAAGGAAACTAACTGAACAAAATATTTAGTACATGAGACATTTTACCTACATGTACTACTGCCCTCTAATGGAATTGTTTCATCTGACCCTCTAATTCAAGAAACATAACTTAGGATTTAAACATAAAATTAAATGTTGTATATGGCAGTTTATTTTAATTATCAATTTGGTGTTTTGAGTGCTCAGTTCCTCCTTAAAACCCACAAATTCCAGTTCTTCTTTGGAAGGTTAGACAATGGAGAAAAATAAAGTTTGGAACATGACCCCACTCTCTATGCCTTGGGGGGTTTTATGCTGTGGCATATCTTCCACCTCTTACCAACGTACACCTATCCATAATAGGTTTCTATAAAGCCATACAGCAGCAGCAGAAGCCATGATTTCTTTGCCTTATGGAGAAGACACATTCACATGGTAACTGTATGAACTCTCCAGCTTATTAGAGGAAACCTGACCTAGCATCTTCCTTTCCTTTTTGTATTAGTGACAATTCATCTGAATGTATGTTGACTTTTAACCTGAAACTTATCAGCAAATATACAGTCAGGTAGCAAGCTCAACATTAACCAAATAAAAGTTTAATGATTTATTTGAAGAAACTAATGACATTTTTAAAAGGATGTTCAACAAAGGGGAATATTCTGCTCTTTACTTCTGTACCACTTCACCAGTGTGTGATGCTGTGTGAAAACTTGAAGATAAATGAAATATTTTTTTACAAGCTCTATTTCACTTCCATAATATGGAATCACTATCTCCTCTGAGTGTATTGCTGACTTCTGCTTACTTAGAAGCAGTGATTTACATCTTAGCATTTTGTGTTTCCATATGGCTACCGTACTCTTGTTGATGAATTAGGAAAGCATCTTCCCATTTGGCCTATGATGCTGCAAGTTTCCCATGTAAACCTTCAAGTCATAATGTACTGGGGATCTGTCACCTCCCAAAACATTAAGCCACTTGGTTTAGATATTTCATTTTCATAGGGAAGATTAAATGCTGACCTGGTTTATGAGAATATTTCAGTTTATGTTAGGAGGTTTTCTTCTCTTCATTTCTCATACCCTCCTCTCTCCATCCAGCAAACATGGATTATTTGTAATTGCACTTGGGTTTCAGCTGTTATATCTTGCTATTAGCAAATGCTATTCTGATAATATTTTAATAGATAATTTTAATAGATAATTAAATAATGAAAAATACTTTATGTTACTGCTAAACCTATGGACTGGCAAGCAGAAATTAACTCTTTCTCCAACCATTGTCAGAGAATTCAGTGTCATTTGAGTTTTGCAGATCTTGTGGTAGCAGGATCGTGATTTAAAATGGTCCTCAAAAGGAATACAGGAAATAAAACCCAGTACATTTCTGATTTAATTAATTCCTACCCTGAATTAATCAAGGACTACTTGAGGGCTCAAAGCTACACATTAAAAAAACAACAAACCAAACTCAGAGTACATTGAGCAGTGAAAAATTGCACATTTTAGGTGAACCATGGCCTAATATTTCTGGTATACACGATCCAGATGATCCCCATCAAATAACTGAGTTTTGTTACAATACAATTTTTGATGCATCTTACATACCCATCCTCTTGTATGCTCACATAGTGAGAAGAGAATCTGCATGAATCTCACAAGGTTTAATAAATCCAAGTGCAAGGTCCTATACATGGGTCCAGGTAATCCCCGGTATCAATACAGGGACGGAGAGCAGCCTGTCAGAGAAGAACTTGGAGGTGTTGGTGACACTTAATGAGAATCTGGACCTGAGCTGGCAATGTGCACGTGGTGCAAGCCCAGAAGGCCAACTGTATCCTGAGCTGCATCCAAAAAAGTGTGACCAGCAGATTAAGTGAGGTGATTCTCCACATTTACTCTACTTCTGTGAGGCCTTATCTGGAGTAGCCTGTCCAGCATAAGAAGGACATCGACCTTTTGAAGTGGGTCCAGAGGAGGGTCACAAAGATGATCAGAGGGCTGGAGCTCCTCTCCTATAGCAAAAGGCTGAGAGAGTTGGGTCAGCTTCACCTGGGGCAGACTTTGGGGAGACCTTATTGGGGCCTTCCCTTATCTAAAGGGGGCCTATAAGAGAGATGGTGACAGTATTTTTAGTAGGGTCTGTTGCAATAGGATGAGGGGCAATGGTTTAAACCAGAAAAAGGGAAGATTTACACTGAGGGTGGTGAAGCACTGGAACATGTTGCCCAGAGAGGTAACAGAAGTCTGATTCAAGATCAGGTTAGATGGGGCTCTGAGTAACCAGGTCTAGTTGAAGATGTCCCTAGTCACTGTGGTTGAGGTTAGACTAGATAACCTTTAAATGTCTCCTCCAACCCAAAGCATGTTACAATTCCATGACTCTAGATGCTATCAAACCTGTTAGAACTTCAAATTGGAAAATTCAAACAATCACTAGCCAGAACTCGAATGCTATCACCTCCTGAGTCCACACTGAAAATTATAAAAATCAAAAGGCTGTTTCTAACAATACTTCACTATACAACACAAAAAAAGATTAAAATAAAAAATGTGCAAATACTGACAGATCAAGAAGGGACCTCGACCGATGGGACAGATGGGCAGAGTCCAACAGGATGGCATTCAACAAATCCAAGTGCCAGGTGCTGCACTTTGGCCACAACAACCCCAGGCAGAGCTACAGGCTGGGGTCGGAGTGGCTGGCGAGCTGCCAAACAGAGAGGAACCTGGGGGTGCTGATGGACAGCTGTCTGAACATGAGCCAGCAGTGTGCCCAAGTGGCCAAGAAGACCAATGGCATCCTGGCCTGCATCAGGAAGTGTGGCCAGCAGGAGCAGGGAAGTCATTGTGCCCCTGTACTCTGCACTGATTAGGCATTAGACCTTGAGTCCTGTGTCCAGTTCTGGGCCCCTCAGTTTAAGAAGGACATCAAGATGCTTGAGTGTGTCCAGAGAAGGGCAACGAGGCTGGGGAGAGGCCTTGAGCACAGCCCTGTGAGGAGAGGCTGAGGGAGCTGGGGTTATTTAGCCCTCCACTCGGTGCCATAGTCTAGTCATGAGGTCTTGGGTGATAGGTTGGACATGATGATCTTTGAGGTCTCTTCCAACCTTGGTGATACTGTGATACTGTGATACTGTGAAGTAAACACTATGTTAACAGCAAAGAAATACAAACACCAGTAAAGTGGTGAAATCAACAGGGCCAGCCATACAAATGAGGACATGAATAAAGTAATAAAATCCTCACACACTTCAGTGATTTGGAGATATCTACCACGATAGACTTCTGTGTGTGACTGAGATACCCAAACTATCCTTAAATGAGATAATTAAGAAGCAGCCTATCCCCAGCAGCACAAACCTGATGGCAGACAGATCTGCACTGCCAAGAAGCTTCCAACTTGCTGCTCATTGGCAAAAAAAAATCACCATGCTAAACAAATTCAGCCTAAGACGAATGCCCTCGTGCATACATCTGAATTGCATTCAGGAATGAACGCTGCTCCTCTGACTGCCAAATAGTAAAAGTTTCAAAAGAACTGGAAATTCACATGCAAAGAGATGGTGGACACTGCATGTATGATGCTTACAATGAGAAAAAAGCTAAAAGAATAAGGAAGCTATACTTAGTGACCTTTGTCCTAACATTTACTTATGCAGATATTTCTATGGCATATAAATGCTGTAAGAAGCCCTGTTCCTCTTACATGAGACTTCATGCCAAGATGCCATTATGGACATGCCATTAGCTGCCAGCATAAACAAAAGTGTGTATCCAGAAGTACTGCAGTTAGTAGTAACTAAATGTTATAAATAAATTGGTTGCAAATAAGCAATGTTACTGTCATTGCTGACATCCACTTGTAGCAGCCAGTTTTTCGAGGTGACACAGAGGGTAAAACTTGCAGAATTAACAAGAGTGAAAGAGTGAAGGTCTGCCATTACAATCATGTCATGAATCACAACAAACTCAAAGATTTCTTTGGGTGAGAACTTAGATTTAGGACCTGCATGTCCTTCCCTAAATAACTGAGCTAGGGATACTGTTGTGCAACGATAATATGCAGTTGTAAACCTATTATTTTACTTATATGTACTTGGAATTTAAGTGTTTGGGTTTGTTTTCCAGCACATACTTCAATAGCTATTACACTGGTATAACTCATTATGGCATATTGAGCTCCAGTTACCTTTTTTTTAAACGTATCTTACACTGCTATTATTAGACTTTACAATTGAAATTAATCTTTTCAGAGGTTTCCCCTAATCCTGAGGGAACTGGTTTATTTAAAACTATGATACGCATTGCTGAGGCGACCCACTGTGGAATTCTAATTCTAATTCCCAAATACCATTCTGAATATGAACCCTGCAATCTTACCTGTACAATCAAGGACAAAACCTTGATTTTGGCCAACTTCCTCTATCATACTCTACTATCAGAAGAGGTCATCAGATCACCCATCTTGACCTCCTGTTCTTTGTGCACTAATACACTTCAGGTACTCCTATAGAGGGTAAACCAAATATTTGCAAGGAAAACAGACCTTAATTTCTTAAGACGATTCTAGTAACTCAGGGAGCTGCAGAAGAACACCAGGGCATAAAAATCCCAACAAAAAATGCTGAAACTCAGAAGATGACAACTTGGCAAGACTGCAAATCAGTTCTCCCCAACACATCTCACGCAGGTGGCAGCTGCTGGGCCAGTAGAGACTTTCCAGGTGCCTGTCTTGAGAATGGGGATCATTTGCTGCCTAGCCCGGTAATGTGCCCTATTTGTGTGCTTTGCAGCTTAGCTAGCAAACATGTCATACACTCAGGTGCTACTGATGCCCTGTGTGCAGTTTATCCCATCTGCATTGGGTAAAAGATGCCCAAGGAAAAGATGGAAAGCTTCAGTATCATCCAGAAGTGCAGGCATTTATTACAGATGACACCCAGAAACAGGCAAAACTGGATATTTTTTCTTTTTTTTAATATTCTCTGAGAACTTATTGACTGTAAACAGTTTATAAAACAAACACACTGAGCTTGTAAAACCTCTCACTTCCAGCCCTCAAGAGACTTGTTGCTCTCTTCTGAATTGTCTGCACTATTTTTTCAGGTTTTATGGTCAGGTTTTATGAACACCTTCACTATTCTGAAATCATTCCTTCTAATTTATATTAAGATAAACCTGACTGTAGGGAAAAAATTGCCTTTGTTTGAATTAGAGAAGGCTATGTTTAGTCTGTGACTCGGAGAAGAATGTAAACATCTTGTAACTGAAGGAGAGAAATTAGGCAGAATTTGATTGGATGCGTTAAAATATTGTTTTGTCATTTTAACCTATTGTATGCCTTAATTACAGGCATGCCAATAGAAAATAGCCAATGAAGATGTACACCTGTGCTTTCAAAAACACTAGTATAACATAATAAACGTTTTTGCCTGCTTGCATCTTGCCCTGGAAGCTGTGCTCAGGGTGATTTGAACACCTATACGACAACAGTTTACCTGGACCTGAGCAAAGCCTTTGACACTGTCCCACACCACATCCTGGTCTCCAAGCTGGTGACACACGGGTTTGATGGATGGACCACCAGATGGATAAGGAACTGGCTTGATGGCCGCACCCAAAGAGTGGCTGTCAATGGGTCCATGTCCCAGTGGAGGCCAGTGACAAGCGGAGTCCCTCAGGGATCAGTCCTGGGACCAGTCTTGTTCAACATCTTTGTGGGTGCCATGGACAGTGGCATTGAGTGCACCCTCAGCAAGTTTGCTGATGACACCAAGCTGTGTGGTGCAGCAGACACGCTGGAGGGAAGGGATGCCATCCAGAGGGACCTTGACAGGCTGGAGAGGTGGGCACAGGCCAACCTCATGAGCTTCAACTAGACCAAGTGCAGGGTCCTGCATCTGGGTCGAGGCAATCCCAGGGACAAATACAGGCTGGGCAGTGACTGGCTGGGGAGCAGCCCAGAGGAGAGAGACTTGGGGGTGCTGGTGGACGAGAAGCTCAACATGAGCTCTCAATGTGCACTTGCAGCCCGGAAAGCCAATCAGATCCTGGGCTGCATCAGGAGAAGTGTGGCCAGCAGGGCAAGGGAGGGGATTCTCCCCCTCTACTCAGCTCTGGTGAAACCCCACCTGGAGTACTGCGTCCAGTTCTGGAGCCCCTATTCCAAGAGGGATCTGGAGGTGCTGGAGCGTGTCCAGAGAAGGGCCACGAGGATGATCAGAGGGCTGGAGCACCTCTCCTATGAGGACAGACTGAAGGAGTTGGGGCTGTTCAGTCTGGAGAAGAGAAGGCTCCGAGGTGACCTCATTGTGGCCTTCCAGTATCTGAAGGGGGCCTACAAGAAGGCTGGGGAGGGACTTTTCAGACTATCAGGGAGTGATAGGACTAGGGGGAATGGGATGAAGCTGGAGGTGGGGAGATTCAGGCTAGATGTGAGGAGGAAGTTCTTCACCGTGAGAGTGGTGAAGCCCTGGAATGGGTTGTCCAGGGAGGTGGTTGAGGCCCCGTCCCTTGCAGTGTTTAAGACCAGGCTGGACGAGGCTCTGTCCAGCCTGATCTAGGGTAGAGTGTCCCTGCCCATGGCAGGGGGGTTGGAACTAGATGATCCTTGTGGTCCCTTCCAACCCTAACTGAAACTATGAAACTATGAAACTATGAAACAGTTGGTGACCCCAACAGGATTTGCTCTCTTCTGACTCGCTGACTCGTATGCACTTTTTTTTTTTTCAGGTTTTATGGTCTTTTTTGTTTTTAGAAATAGGCTGACCTTCACTGTTCTGAAATCATTCCTTCTGATTTATTTTAAAATAAAGAAACCTGACTATTTTTATATCCTGTTTATATATCCAAGGTCACATTAACCTATTTCTCACTTCGCTTGTAGGCAGCTATTAATCTATCAAAATCAGTCTCCCTTACAGAACCACTCCCTCTGCATCAGTTATTGTTCAGTTCGGGTTCCATTTTTATTCCTGAGTGCACAGAGATTCATTTGTTTATATTAATACAAATTTTACTTTTAATGTTTTACTTAATGTTTAACTTTTACTAAATTATCAAATCTATTCCCTGTTTGTACACCCTCTTTTTTTCTTTACTTACTTGTTGGCTATTGATGTTAGTTTCTGTATTACTAACAGAAAATGTTGAGCAGTTAGGATTTTGAATGTTATACAAAGAATATGCCAAATTCTGTGATTTAACAGTCACTGAAAACTATTTCAGAGTTTCTTAGACCTTAGTATTTTAAAATCTATTCACTAAGAATTTCTTAGCTCTTTACTGTCAGAACAATTTGTGGTATTTTGGCATACTTTGCTAGATCTAAGCATGTTATCTCTTTGTCTTGTCTGCTTGAGGAAGACAGAAAGAAGAGGGAGATACACAATATGCTAGTCAACCTTTGGCAATTAATGTGTAATTAACAGAAAAAACTATTTAAATGCTTAGGGTTTTTTTGTTTGGTTGGGTTTGGTTTTTGTTTTCTTTTTAAATCAGGTCTGTTTTCCATAAAACAAAGGAACTGGCAATCATTATGTACGTATCAACTGAATCCATTTCCATTATTGTGCATGCAACAGCTATCCGGTTTAGGCAACATTAATGAGCTGCCATAATAAAGGATGAGGAACACCTGGTAAGACAGCAGTATATAGGAGTCATAGCAAATCATAGAGTAAACAAAGTATTGACAAAGCTGTTTGACTGAGATAAACAGGATTATATCCAGCAAAACATACGGAATAATCCTTCCTCTCTCCGCAGAATTTGTAAACCTTTAGCAGCAGTGCTGTGCCTGGTTTGCAAAGACACCACAGGATTGCAACAGGAATTATGAGATCTCTAGAAAAGTCTGACCTCTGGAAGGTCTGAGTGCAATCATTTATCTTGGAGGTTAAATTAGAAGGGGTTCCCACCAAAAATCTTCTATTATGTAACACATTGTTTAAAGCAGAAGAGAATAATCTGTTCTTTATTAATGGTCAAAAAGGAAGAAAGCATTTAAATGAAAGTAAACAATTTTATGTTAGACTTCAGCAAAATCCTTACTTCCCCTATAGTTGTAAAGAAGAGGTATAGTTGTAACTAATTGGGAAGCCGGGGCAAGGCTTTTAAGACACCTTAAATACTGTCAGACCTGGTTTCTACATAATCTCATGCTGCCTTGGGGTAGGAAGCTCAATGACTTCTCAAATGTGCTCCAATGCTGTGATTTTTATAAGAATCTAGTTATCTGGTTAATGGTGCCTTTCTTTTCAAACCAGTACTCTAACACCTATGCTCTTCCAATATTCTTGAATTCTCTGAGTCCCCAAACTCATTAAATTTACCATCAGTAGCCCAGAGATATCCTCAGCCAATTCTTTCACGGCTCTTGGAAGAGAATTATTTATGCCAGATGGGAGTACTTCATACTCTTCCTGTGAAGTGAATAAATTACTGAATTTCTAATTTTCTCAAGTCTGAACATCTTATTTTCTTCATCTTTCTAAAAACTATTCAATACCATTCACACAAACATTTTTATTCATAATACAATTGAGAAATTCCCATTATCCTGAGTGTTCTGAGATTTGGCCTTTACCTAACAGGCTTAGCTTCTCTTTTCCATTTTCTATACTTCATATTTTCTAATGTGCATTCATTTCCACATGGAGCCTCTCTTCTCCATTCATTACTGTAAGAATTTCTATTTCCTGTTTCTGCTTTCATATTACCTCCAATGTAGGTTAAGTGATTGTCTAAACCTGGCCTTTTTATATTTATCAATGATTTCTCAATAAGAATTTTAGAGAGGATTTTCCACTTTGACCTTTTTCATTTTCACACTTGCACACTCACACAAGCACACAATTAGAATTGCCCTCTACTGACTAAGAACTGGTCTGAACCATTATTCATGTACAAAACCAATGTTATTAAACAGGACACAATATTTTCTATGTTTGAAAACTGCCCAAATTAACTTGGTTTCACTTCCAGTTACACAAGGGCTCCAATAAGGACCTTCAGAAATTAATCCCTGCACAGCACCATTTTTAATTTCCATACATGACATACAGATGCTTCAGGAATAAATTATCCAGTTTTCTAATTTGATCAATTATCTGTTTCAGTCTTACTATTTCCTACTACTAGTGGGTGGGTTTTTTGCATAAAATGACACTACCCACCATTTTTATTCAATCACTTTTCTTAGAGAACCTTAATTTATATTTCTTAGCATGATAATATTGTAAATTAAATTAAAATTTATGCTCTTTGTTACATCATTTTATACTTTCCTATACTTTCACAGTGCTCCTGCTATTTCAGAGCAAATACAACTATTTTTTCCATATATTACATGCAAGTGTGCACATTCTCCTGAGTGGAAGGTTGCTTTAATCCTGCTACTTCATCTCTCACCAATTAAGGCTACACTTTCATTAAAAAAAATAATTCAGCTTTATATACCCTTTTTCACATTGCCTTTCTTCCATTCTCACTTGAAAAGTCAACTCAAATCCCTTTATTCTCATGTGGTATTATTATTAGCATTGCCAACTGCTGCACACCCCCCAGCGAGAGTTACCTCACTGGATTAAGTGTTAAATAGAAGAGAAAAAAAGGACAAAGCTCTGGTTCATTCTCTTCTTCTTCTTTGGTGGAAGAGTTTATTGAACTTGGACTATGAAATGCCTACTTTTATGCAACTGTACCATGTAAATAAGCAAGATAAATAAACCAAATGCTGTACTTTGTTCCTGTTAGGTAAAGCCATACGACACCACACTGAGAGATCTAGCTGATGCAATGATTTAAAATGAAAGAGTAACTCATATATCTACTGAGAGAGCTGGTGGAGGCAGAGGCAACTGATTCCAGCTATATCTTCAGTACCATTATTCCATATATTGCCAAATCCCTGAAACTAGTTAAATGGAACTAACAGAACCTCAGAGCTATATGGTCTTTCAATGTGTTATTACATATCACTTTTGCATCTTATGTGTTCCTTTCTGTTTGCAAATTATTTGCCAAGAATTTATTTTAACAGCATATATTTTTTGACACTCAAACTTTATGAAGGTAGAAGGAAATAAGTCACTTGATTCACAAACCATTTGGATTTTTATATTTGTAATTGATTGTATGTAATTGATCCCACATTCTGTCAACACATTACTTTAGAAGAACAAGTCATGATCATATATAAACATCCCCCTCACGTCTGCATGAAAAAAAGGCAATTTTACAATTTTTTCCAAATAAAAAGGTGTGTAGCCATGGAGATAAAAACCCTCACATTCATCAGAGAATTGTGGAATGTCCTAGGTTGGAAGGAACCTTAGAACTAATCTACTCCGACCTCACCACCACAGGCAGGGACCCCCTCTCAACTAGATTTGGCTGTTCAAGGTCTCATAGGTCTCACCCATCCAGCCACAACCTCCCTGGGCAGCCTATTCCAGTATTCAGGAAGTTCTTGTATTGAAGAACTTCCTGAAATCCAGTCTAAACCTTCTCTTCCTCAGCTTAAAATCATTCCCTCTTGTTCTATCACTGGACACCCTCATGAAAAGTCCCTCTCCAGCCTTTCTGTAGGATTCCTTCAGGTATTGGAAGACAGCCATAAGGTCTCCCCAGAAGCCACCTGTTCTCTAGGCTGATCAACTGCAGCTCCCTCAGTCACTTCTCATGGCAGAGGTATTCCAGCCCTTGGATCATCTTTGTGGCCCTTCTCTGGACTCCAACAGTTCCAACAGCTCTGTGTCCTTCTTATGATAGGGACACCAGAAATGGACACAATATCCAAGGTGGGGTCTCACAAGAGCAGAGTAAAGGGAAAGAAACTCCTCTTTTGCTCTGCTGACTACACTCCTCTTGGTGCAGCCCAGCATACAATTTGCCTTCTGGGCTTCATGGGCATGCTGGCTCATGTTGAGCTCCTTGTCAATCAATACACCCAAGTCACTTTCTTCAGAGCTACTCTCAACCCACTCTGCACCCAGCCTGTATTGTGCCTGCAATTGGCCTGCCCGGTATGCAGGACCTTGCCCTTTGACTTGTTGAACCTCTTGCAGCCCTTTCCTCAAGTGAGTCCACCACACGGCTTGGTGTTGTTGCTGAACTTGCTGAGGGTGCACATGATGCCACTGTCCATGTCACTGACAATGATGTTAAACTGCATTTGACCTAGTACAGATCCCTGAAAAACTCAGATTTTCCCTGTTCTTCACCTGGATATTGAGCCACTGATCACAACCCTTTGAGTCCATCCATCTAGCCAGTTCCTTAGCCATCACTCTAAACAAATAATCTAATGTGCATTTCAGCACCTCCAAAGTCTCTGTAAAAGAGTTTACAGAGAATTAATACTCAAAGTTGACATTAGTAGGCCTAATCCATTTTACGACTTCTACAGCACCAAGGGATTAAGAATTTACCTTCTGTCAGCAGCTGCATTTTTTCAAATGGGCTACTTCCTGTCTAAATTTCCTTTATCTGTACAGGACTATTGACACTAGCCCTGTAATTTGTGGCAGATAGTTGTAAAAGGACCCTTCTGGAGAAAGCTCTTGGCTTTCATATTCAGGGCACGATACACACCAGTCCTTATGTGTTATTTCAATACTAAAAAGACCATAATTGGACTCTCCAGTCAGCTTTTGCTGAGTGCATTTACTATGGACTGGTTTTAGTGTTGCTAACGCTTGCCTTTCTGAGAGCAGGTCAGTGCATTTAGAACAAGCGACAACTGTGGCTACAGGCTGTCAACCTTTAAGTTAATTTAGGGTTTAAAGTATCAACCACAAACATTTCTTACTTTAATAAGAGCATTTTTATTTCCTTCTTAATGCCACATTATTGCAAAATATGCAATTGCAATACTTTAAACACCTATCAAAATGCTCTGATAGGTAATGATTATCATTCATAAGCTCTACCTAGCCCATTGAACATACCTGCAACTTTTATCTCTGTTCATAACACAAATACTCCAAAGAAAGAGGAGAAATTAAAGAGTTTATCAATCACAGGCACATAACACCAGTTAATAAAAGATATGTTCCTTCCCAGTAAGGCAGGTTGCATGTTTCCTTTCATGAACATCAGCCTTGGGAATCAACCTGATACACTCAGTGGCACCAAACAGAGCGTGCACAAAATATACCTGTTTGCAGATAACACTGGGTATATCCTGGGTTTGCTGTGACAGAAGCATGGGCCAGCCATGGCCTGCAGACCACCATCAGTTTCAAGTCAGCTGGGACATCTGACCCGAGTTGGCTCCCAGGTGTATACCATAACATAAAATACCATCCTCACTAAAACAGGGGAAGGTTACTGAGAACAGAGGCTCCTCTTCTCCCTTTTGCTTTTCATCCCTGGAACAGCTTGCTTATCACTCTGTGCCTTTCTGCCTGCTGTAAATTCATTGGACTTCTACAACTTTGTGTACTTTGTATTTGCATTGGTATTAGTTTGGCTGTTTCATTACAGATTCACAAATTGCACTGGGTTGGAAGGGGCCCTCAAAAGACATCTGTCCAATTGCCCTGCAGTCAGCAAGTCCACCTCCAACTAGACCAGGCTGCCCAGGGCCACATTAAGTCTTATCTTTAATGTCTCCAGGGACGAGGCCTCAACCACAACTCTGGGCAGCCTGCTCCAGCATTTAACCACTCTCATTGTAAAGAACTTCTTCCTTATGTCCATCCTACATCTACCCTGCTTCAGTTTAAAACCACTGCCCCTCATCCTATCACTAAACAGTCATTTCCAGGCCTTTCTGTAGGTCCCCTTCAGATATTGAAATGCAGCTACAAGGTCTCTCAAGAGCCTTCTCTTCTTCAGGCTGAACAGCTCCAATTCTTTTAACCTTTCTTCATAGGAGAGGTGCTCCAGCCCTCTGATCATCTTTGTGGCCCTCCTCTGGACCCGCTTCATCAGCTCCATGTCTCTCTTGTGCTGGGGGCTCCAGAGCTGGACACAGTGCTCCCGGTGAGCTCTCACCAAAGCAGAGTGGCAGAATCACCTCTCTTGACCAGCTGGCCATGTCTTCTGTCCTTTCCCCAGTCCCCATTTTCTGCTTCTGGAAGGGTCATCCAGTGATAGAGTAACTGCTGTGGTTTAGCCCTGGATACAGACTAAATGCAGGCACAGTTACAGGCCCAAATTATGCACAGTTCAATCTTAACTATGTATTCTGCTGCTTTGCAGATTATTTTGCTTTAAGAAAACTATTGTGAAGTTTTATGTGATTGCTTCTCCAATAGGAGTCTTATGTACAAGCATGATTACAAATAATTACTACAATAAAAAGAAAGCATATTCATATCTAAAAAAAAAAAAAAAAAGTGTTTACCTCAGAAACAGAAGCAGCCCCAACTTTTCCTCTGGTAGCTATGGAATGGAGAATTAGTAGATTATATCACAGAACCATAAAATGGTTTGGGGTTGGAAGCAACCTTAAAGATCATCTAGTTCCAAACCCCTTACTATGGGCAGGGGTATCTTCCACTAGATGAGGATGCACAAAGCCC
Organism: Colaptes auratus; assembly: GCA_015227895.2. Classification (NCBI taxonomy): domain Eukaryota; kingdom Metazoa; phylum Chordata; class Aves; order Piciformes; family Picidae; genus Colaptes; species Colaptes auratus. The sequence continues at coordinate 38,936,176 of CM037633.1, forward strand.
CATCAAATGTGGCATCAAATGTTTCCAGAGATGGGGCATCCACAAATTCTCTAGGTAACCTCTTCCAGTATCTCCCCACCTTCACAGTAAAGAATTTCTTCCTCACACTTAATCTACATCTACCATCTTTCAATTTGAAACCATTGTCCCTTGTCCTGTCATCACAATCCTCATCTTTCCTGTAGGCCACCTCTAAGTACTGGAAGACTTTGGAGTCTGCTCCAGGCTGAACAATCCCAACTCTCTCAGCCTGTCCTAACAGCAGAGGTGCCTAGCCTTCTGAACATCTTTGTAGCCCTCCTCCAAAGCCACCCCAACAGGTCTATGTTTTTCTTATGCTGGGGACTGCAGAGATGAGCACAATATTCCAGATGTCTCACAATGAGTAGATGAGCAGAATTGCCTCACTTGATCTGCTGGTAACACTTCTTTTGATGCAGCTCAGGATACAGTTGGCCTTCTGGGCCGCAAGCACACGTTGCCAGCTAAGATCCAATTTTTCATCCACCAACACCTCTTAGAGGCCCTTCTCTGCAAAGGTGCTCTCAATCCCTTCATCCCCCAGCCTGTCCTGATACTGGGGACTGCCCTGACTCATGTGCTGGACTTTGCATTTGGCCTTGTTAATAAATTCATGAGTTTGCACAGGCCCACATCTGAAGCCTGTCACAGGTTTCCAGATGGCATCTCTTCCCTCCAGCATGTCTACCACACCACACAGTTGGGTGTTGTCAGCCAATTTGGTGAGAGTGCACTTAACCTTGCTGTCCACCTCACCAATAAAGATGTTAATTAGTACCAATTCCAACACTAACCCCTAAGAAACACTGTTCATTAATGATCTCTGCTTGGACATAGAGCTGTTAACCACAACTCTTTCAGTATGATCATCCAGGCAAATCCACATCCACTGAGTGGTCCATCTGTCAAATCAATGTCTCTCATATTTAGAGACAAGGATGTCATGTAGGATAGATGACATCAGTTGCTCTTCCCTTATCCACCAAGGCAAGAGTGACTCTCCTGTAGTTCCCCAGGTCTACTTTTCTTTTTCCATTTTTAAAAGTGGGGTTGCTGTCTTTTCTAGTCAGTGGAAACTTCACCAGACTACCACGCCTTCTACAATATGATGGACAATGCTTAGCCACCTTATCCCTCAGGACCCATGTATACATCTCATCAGATCCCTTAGATCACCTTGAACCTGATCTCCTACAGTGGGAGCTTTTCCATTCTTTAACTCCCTGTCTTTGCTTTCTGCAACTTAGGCAGTATGGCTGGAGCACTTGCCAGTGAAGACTGAGGCAAAAAATTAATTGGGTACTTCAGCTTTCTCCATATCTCAAATAACCAGGTCTCTCATCTCCTTCTGGAAAGGGCCCACATTTGCACTACTCTTACTTTTATTACTGATGTACCTATAGAAGTTTTTCTGGTTGCCCTTGATGTCCCTGTCCAGATTTAATTCTGTTAGGGTTTTGGCTTTCCTAACTTGATCCTTGGCTATTTGGACAACTTTTCTGTATTCCCCCCAGATACCTCTCCTTGCTTTGTGCTTTAGTTTGTCCAGGATCTTCTTGTTCATCCAGACAGGAACTCCTGGCATCATTGCCTGACTTTCCTCTTTCTAAGGATGAGGTGAGCTTGTAGGACATGATCCTTGAATATTAACTAGATTTCTTGGGTCCCTATTCCCTCCAGGGCTGTATCCTATGGTACTCTACAAAGGAGATTCCTGAAGAGGACAAAGTCTGCTATCAAACCAGGGTAGCAAGCTTGCTGTGCATCTTCCTCACTGCTCTTAGGATCTTGTGCTCTACCATTTCAAGGTCACTGCAGCCAAGGCTGCCCTTTAGCTTCTCATTCCTCACTGGGCCCTCTGTGTGGGTGAGAACAAAATCCAATATAGCACCTCTCCTCATTGGCTCCTCAATCACTTGGAAAACAAAGTTCTCACCAATACCTTTCAAGAACCTTCTGGATTGCTTCTGCTCTCCTGTGTTATCACTCTAACAGATAACAGGGTGGTTGAGGTCCACCATGAGGATCAGGGCTTGTGGTCACCATCCCTGGATGTGTTCAAGAGGGGACTGGACGTGGCACTAGGTGCCGTGGTCTAGTCATGAGGTCTGTGGTGACAGGTTGGACTTGATGATTTTGAGGTCTCTTCCAACCTTTGTGATACTGTGATACTGTGATACTCCTGTCCATCTACAGAAGGCCTCATTTGCTCAGTCTTTCTAGTTCAGTTGCCAATAACAGACCCCCACTATAATGCCACCTGTCCCAGCCCTCCCTGACCCTTATGAGCTCTCAGTGTAGGATAAGCAGTGAACACAAAACTGTCTGGTAGGTAGAAGCAGACTGCTCTAATAGACTTCTCACAAAGAATAAGATAGGAAAAGAGGTGGCTTACATACAGTAAACAGTGTGTTCTTAACCATCGACTCATACTCAAGCTGTGCCAGGGGAGGTTTAGGCTGGATGTTAGGAAGAAGTTCTTCACAGAAAGAGAGATTGGCTATTGGAATGTGCTGCCCAGGGAGGTGGTGGAGTCACCATCACTGGAAGTGTTTAAGAAGAGACTGGATGAGGCACTTGGTGCCATGGTTTAGTTGATGAGATGGTGTTGGATAATAGGTTGGACTTGATGATCTCAAAGGTCTTTTCCAACCTGGTAAATTCTCTTCTATTCTCTTTCACTTTTAAGTTACCCCTTTTCAGCAGAGATTGCTGTTAAGATGAAGTGAGATAAATTCATGCTATTCACAAGACCAGAATAACAGCAGAGCTAGTTGATCTCACATAGCTATAGCATTTTCCTACGCTTTTAGTTTCCTGTGTGAGATTCAAGGAGGTTAAAAGTTAATCTTGATGAAAACAGGACTCACAAATTATGATAAGAGCCCAGCTACCTTAGGCAATAATTTTCATTCTGACTTGAAAAAGCTAATTGATATTCAGTTCACCACCATCTTCATGTCAAGAGTATATTATTGGACAGATTTTTCTAAATGAACATGAATACCTGACAGTTTTGTCAGCTTTGTTTATTAACATGCATATATCTTCATTAGGGAAACTGGAAACAAGTTAAGTTCACATAAAAGGATTTATCTTCCCCTGCACCGGTAAAGTACAAATTACTTGTGTGTTGAAGTCAACTCTATTAGCCTAGGACTTAATTTGTGGAGTCACAGCGTGACACTTAATATTCTCCACTTTGCTCTTAACATTTTTATTCTGCAGTCTTTAAAACATTTTTAAAGTATCTTTTACTTTTGGTTTGGTTTGGTTTGGTTGTTTTGAGTGGTGATCAAATGAACAAAAAGTTTGAGAACACCCATGACTAAAAAAAAATATACAAAAGCTCTTGGGAAAGTAGAACAACACTTATACAGCAATATCAGTCAGGTGAATCACAAAGTTAAAAATTCTGAAGCTATTGCTTCTATACACTGCATTTCCTGGGATTTCCTCTTCAAGAGGTGTAAAATCTTCCCACAGGAGTTCATGGGGACAGCCAAACCCACCCCAAGCACCCATTCATCCTTGCACTGCACTGATCCAAAGACCTAGCACCTCTCTTACTAAAGTATGAAATAGTATTGCAAAGGTTTGTTGCCTTTGCCTCATGCATTGCTGGGACATTGATATACAGGTACCTTTCAACCTGGTGATCCATCTCTTTCCAAAAGGAGTGCAAATCAGAATCAATACAGACCCTTTTCACAAGTCCCTTTAAAGCAGGAAGTTTTGAAGAGAACCACTGATAAAGTGGCAAACAAGGACTGGGAAGACAGATGGCCACTGCTTCTCAAGTAGTTACTTAATAACCATAATGAAAAATCAGCTGGTCGTGACTCCAAGGAACAGAACAGGCAGATGTTAGGAGCGGTACACAACAACTGTCCAAGATTTGTCCAAGAATTTCTAACTCACAAACTGAAGCTTGGGCTTTTTGGCAGGGCCTTTGAGGGTGCATGTACCGCCAGAGCTGCAGAACCGTGCTGCTTCAAACAGGCTGAGAAAATGAATCGAGAGTCTGAAACTGACATACGGGCAAATCAGGTGTGGGAACAAGTCAGGGAAGTTCCAGGCATGAAACATGAAGGCAGATGCTTATGTGATGGTATCTGCTGAAGCCAAAGACTTTGATTACTTCTGTAATTCAGCCTAACTTCTGAATTTACCATATTCAGTCCATATTTTTACACCATAAAATAAAACAGGGTCATTCCTATTTTGTAGGCAGAAAAACTACAGTACAGAAGAGTTCATACAGCCCATAGTTGTTAGATTTTGATCACCCTGCTTTCCCAGGCTGATAATGCTAACCATGCCTACATGTAGTGGTACAGAGGGTGGAAAACCACATCTATTCAATCCCCATATGCTGCATTGGTGAGGTCTGAGCTATCACCCAGAATTTAACCATAAGTCATAGAAACGAGCCTCCAGAAGAGACAGGACATTACTGCTATTATCCATTACAGACCTATGCCAGTGCCATGTAAACAGAATGTTAGTATTTCATACTCAAGTTATTTAGCATTAGTTAGTTAGCATGTTACTATTTCGTACTCAAATAAAAGGACATGATCCCTGCTCTCCCCAATGACCTAAGGAAGCAAGTGACGTACAAAGGATTGGAGAGGGCCATCAAGCCTATATTTGTATTTTTCTGCTTGTTAAACCTGTTGTGGTTAGTAATGATTTCAGCTGCCAGCAGCTAAGGCAAATCATCAGCAGAGCCACAAGCTGTGGGCATATCAAAACAGAAGCAATCATGACTTTCAAAGGTGTCAATGCTCTCAAGCAAAACGTGGTGTTTTTATTCCATCGCATCTTGAAGCGGCATTTCATTTGCTTGGTAAGTTATCTACATTAGAAGTGAAATATTTAATATAGTTGGCCTCACTGCTGTAGTCTGAAAGTCAACATGATGTACAAGAAAGAATTTAGCAGAACTCATGTGAAAAAAATCCTTTCTGGGTAGAAAACGAAGTCAACTCAGAAAATATGAGGTCAGCATTTGGGTAGATTAAATGCTTTCTTTTAAATGCAGAGCTTCAACAATATACAAATGGAACTTATTAGAAAGAAGAGTTGTTCCTCTCATGACAAGTATTTCCAGAGATTCCTAGGTTTATACTCATTATGATAAAATGTTTATCTCCTTTGATTAAATATCAACACAGCTAGTCAGTTTAATGTTTTTCAGCTTGGTAATTCTCACTCTCACTGAGTCAGTCTGTCACTTTTTCCACTAGCTCTCCATTCATAATTTATTGTGTCAAGGACCAAGCTTTCTCTGCATGAGCATTTTACAGGTGCTAGGTCAGGCTGTCAAGCTAAAGTACATGCTAATAATCGGTAGCTTTGAAAATCTTGGTCTCTTCACCCACAATGGAACATGAAGGCTTAGCTGGCTTTATAAAATAACCAGGTTTGCAATACTTTTAATGTTATCAATAAATAAACTGTAATTTACTTGACAGAAAATAAGCTTAGACTATGTAAGCAAAGATCAAAGTGCTTTAAAAGACTGGACAGCTGTAGGAATTATCTCCTGAACATAAATCACCTTGTGATGGCAGTGATTACATCAAGAACTGGGAATGTCTCAACAAAGATGTGTCATCTCTGCCTACTGAGACAGCAGCTGCCCACAGGGGTGGTGGAAAGATCCCCTGGAACATGCAACAATGATAAGTACATCTTGGCCTGATAAACTCAGGGGTGTGCGGTGAACAGGTGGGAGGCAAAGAGGGATAGAGGCCCACTTTGGCACCAACTCCTGCAAGCACACAGGAAAGAACACCTGGAACTAACACCTGAAAGTCATATATGCATTACAATGTGACTAGGGTGTGGAGCCAGGTGGAGCTGCAATAAATGAACTGTATAAAAATCCCAAGTTATGCCTGCTCTGGGAGAGAAGAACTTCACTGAAAACACTACATGCTGGAGCCTGCTCAGAAGACAAAAAATATCATGGACCACACTAAACTTGCCAGGACTCTTGGACCTCTCCACTCCTGAGGCCGAAGACATCACAAGCTGAAGGGACTCTGTGTCTCCCCACCTCCTCCCGGCTGAAGACAGAAAAGCACCTTGGGGTGGTAATATCTCTCCTGCTCTCTCTTGCGCTCTCTCCATTTTCCCTCTCCCCTCCACCCCCTTTTCTCTCTGTCTTTGTTTACTTTATTCTTTAATAAACACCCTCACTTTGATATTTGGCCTCATTTGTGCCTTAATTTCACTCACCGGAACATTCAGAAAAGAACCAAGTCTCCTTCCCAACTTCCAGACTGAAACAACAGCATTGAGTACTCACCTCTACTATACACAGACACTAGCTTGGAATTATGTGCTTTTAATGCACATACATGGAGATTAACATTTCAAAGATAACTGAACAGGTCTGAGAATGCTATCATCCATGCAGTGAACTGTTATGCCTGATCTATTGAATAACTGGTGTCACATTCAACAGTATTATAGTTCCTCTCCTTTTTTTTCTTTGTGACCATATTACCATCTAATTGGAGAAACCAAACTGTTTCTGATTCCATATCAAGAAGAGAAAAGCTGCTTTCCCATATTATTTTAGGAATGTTTTTAAAATTTTTTAGGATGCAAGAAGTGATTTGGATACAATGCAGGGAATTTTTTAACATATCTCTTCCTAGTCTACAGCTCTTTACACACCAGCAGAACAGAAAAAATATTGTAACCTAATAGTATAGCACTAATACTTTTAAAAAATAATGATTTAAAAAACCCCTTACTGCTAAAACAGTGTAAAATAAAACTAGTCTCCTTTTATACAACTGAAAATAATCATTTTGGTAACAAGAAGTTGTCATGTGTAACATACACGGAGTTGGAAAGCATTTGTGAGTCTTCCACTGACTGAAGTGAACGCACGTTCTTGGGCACGCTGATTTGGCAGGTACAGCTCTGTGCTCCACTACTAGAAATGCAGCAGCACTCACTGATTTATTTAGTTCAAAGTACCGCTTCAAAGGGCTACTTGAGACTTAAGTGACTGCTGCACAACCCAGTGATGCAAGAGGAATGTCACTGAGGAGCACTGGAGTGCTGCCAAGGGACTTTGAAGGCAATGCCAAATATAGACTATATAATACCACATCCATACTGTTACTGTAGAAGATGGGAACCTTTCTATTTGAACAATTATCACAATGGTAGTGTTTGAATTAGAATTTGCTTTATGTAATTTTTATTCAAAACTTTTTGTCCACTTTTGTCATTCTGTCTGAAATGTTTAAGCCCACAAAATGTGAGAAGGAGACAAATATCACTGTAATTGTGGAAATGAGTTACTCTTATTAAAGGAAAAAATAGACAATAATTTAAACCTAATTTTTTTTCTCCTATATGATAACAACACAGTGAAAAAGCTCAATTTGTCTGAGAAGGCTATTCAGCATATCTTAGAATTATAGGACTATAGCATGGTTTGGATTAGAAGGGACTTTTAAAGGTCATCTACTCCAACCTCCTTGGCATGGAAGGGATGTTTTCAACTAGATCAGGCTGTTCAGAGCCCCATCCAATTTGGTCTTGAAGCCAATGACAGGGCATCCACAGCCTCTCTGGGCAGCCTCTTCCAGTGTGTCACCACTCTCATCAGGATTCTTCCTTATACCTAATCTAATCCTACCCTACTTTCAGTTTAAAACCATTGCCCCTTCTCCAGTCACTAAAGACCCTGCTAAGAAATCTTTCTTACAAGATTCCTTTACAGCATTAAATTAAAAAGTTGCAATAAGGGCTTCCTGGAGCTTTCTCATCTCAAGGTTGAACAATGCCAACACTCTCAGCCTTTCTTCACAGAAGAGCTGTACCAGCTTTCTTGACCATTCTCATGGCTCACCTCTGGACACACTCCATAAGATGTCTTTGCTCTACTGAGGACTTCAGAGCTGGACACAGGTCCAGATTTTATTGAGCAGTACCCCTCTAGTCCTTCTCACAGGCTGCTCTGAATTCATTCATACCCTGGTTTGTATTGATATTGAGGATTCTCTAACCTAGGTGAAGGACCTTGCACATTTCCATTATAAAATTGGGGAAGGTCACATTTATTTACACATCTCTGCATGTAGTATTTACATCCCCAATCTAGCAAGAATATTTTTTTCCAACACCACAAAGAACAGGCCTGAAAAATTAGTACTATCTCTGTACTCATCCCAAAGAACATTTGTTAGACCTAAGTACTTTGAAAAGCATATGAAGAATGCATTTCAAGCTCCTTCTTTAGTGAATTCTGTAGCTCATACAGACCCTCTCATTTAAAGCTCCAACACAGGAATCTTTTGTTTTCACCTTTCATTGAAGATTTTACTGCATATAATCAAAGCGTAGAAAAAACTGGGCTGCAGAGTAATCTACAAGGAGAAGTCATTGACATAAGTTTTTAAGTTCTACTAATTAAACCTTCCAAAAGGTACATGTTTTGCTATGCTACCATCCTTTAAAAGAAATACACTATGGCATGGTTATGTCTGCTTGCTGGTATGGGAAACAATAGAGCCCTAACACAGCTTTCTCCTTCTCTAGCTCCTCTTGTGAAAAGGGAGCCCTTTAAGTTAGGCAGTCTCTTTAGAGTAGTAACTTCTAAAAGTCACCAGCCAGTTCACCCAATTCCAGACTTAATTCACTGCAGGTGTCATGCACATCTTACAGAGCAGATAATTTGATGGCATTGTCTCACCTGAAAATGGTCCTTCCCTGATTCTGAAGTATAGCATCTCTATTTGCATAGTCAGTCAGAGTCTACTTGGGACTACAAAGGATTTGCAAGTAAAGCTGGAGAAGTACAGTACAGTGTTACCATGACAAAGTCACAAACAGCAATGTAGCAAAAGGGAAGAAGCACTGCAAACAGGTAGCAGATTAGTTGCTTGTAGCAAAACCAAGGCCCCCGAGATCAACAAAGTCTAAGATGAATGGTGAGTTTGTTAAGGACAGATACTTTCATCCAAAGATCAAAGGAGTGGATTTGACAATTAAGGAAGAACCCAATGAAAGCAGAATGCTGTGGGAGTGGCAGTCTGATGATGGCAGTTAAGGCCCAACAGGCTGATGGAGCCTACAAAGCAGAGAACAGATTGAGTGTGCAGACTAGAACAGTCAGATAATTAATTTTGCAAGAGCATAATGTGAATTGCTGAGGCTAAAAGAAAATAGAGTATTATGGAGTTAGTGGTAGAGCTTCAGAGGGGCCAAAGACTGATTGAGGAATCTGAGAGAGAAATGCTAGTCTGAAAGTAAGTTTGTATGAGAAGAAGGAAGAGAAAGGGAAAGGGAAAAGGATAAAGAAAATTGGAAAGAGGAGGCAGTTAACAGGTTTTGCAAATATTTACTTTCATGAAGACAACTGGTCACCAGAATTATATCTAAACTCCAAAATACACCATCAGGAACTGGTTTGTCTAAGATTCTGTATCATAGTGTGGCAATTTACAGGACACTAAGAACTATGACAACTGAAGCTGTCTTCCTTTCTCATTTCAGTCTGCACAACAAAGGCCTGTTTGAATGAAAGAAGGTTTCAGTTTCATTACTGACAGAATCATTCCAGAGTAAACAATATCCTCAACATAATTAGCATACATTGACCGTTGAATCCAAGAACAGTTTCCAGCCAAACAATTTTTTTTCACTTGCATATTTTTTTCTACCTATAAAAAGAATTACTCAGATTATAATAAAAGAGATGGAGAGAATGAGTGTTAAAAGGAGCATAAGGCATACAAGTAGAGCCCCAGTTAAAAAGGCAACTAAAAAGGCAACCTAAAATTAAATATAAATTTATTACATGTATTCCATAAAAGGCCTCTTTTGTTACAAGATCTACCACTAGACCTGAACGATCTAAAATACTGTGCTAGCTCCTCTCATTTTCCCACCTGTTCAAAAATCATTCTCAGACTATGAATACTATCTTAAGGCAGGTTTCTCTGCCCTCTACATGAAAGCAATCAATTATTGTTTAATGTTGTTTCCCACCAGCAATAATGAATGCCTTGATCAGAATCTCAGTGTGCTTTTTTGATTGTTCACAGTCCCTCCATTTCCAGTGCTTGCTTTCAATCAGGACAAGTCATTTAAATCTCATAGTTAATTTAGAACAGATGAAGGGGCAATTTAAGATGTTTCATTTGTGTAAATGCCAAATTTATAACAATGAATATTATCTTTTACCTTGCTATACAGCTTAATTTATTGCATCTAAGACCAATAAAACAGAGTAAGTACTGAGTGGTCCTAATAGCCAAGTGGAATCAAATTAGAGAAGAAAAAGCTGACATCTGAATTATAATGCATTAAGGTAAAACTGCAGCTGAATTTGAGAATGATTTCATTCCATTTGACTTTGAGAATACATACTTCTTTCAGTCTCATTTCAGAATTATAGAGCCTGAAAAGTGGTTTAAATCTAAAAACTACATGAAATAATATTTGTGGCTTTACAGTTCAGGTATCATTAAATTACTGTTTGTGTGACAACACCATATTGATAATGAACATTCTAGCTTATCATGTATCTATTGTTATCTAAATGTTACAAATAAATCTGGGTTAGGAACCAGAAGTAGAAAAACAGTTTAAACCGCTTTAAACAGAGCAAAAGAAGTGAGAGAGTGCATAAAAGGCATACTTGTTACACAGACAGTATTTAACAATTTATAGTGCAATTCCTCAAAGATTAGTCATAAGACTGATCTTATTTAACTATTGTCCTTGGCCCAAGTAGGCTTGTTCTAGTAAGATTTGTTTTCATGGGAATAATGGGAGGCATTGTCGACACAACTGAAGGATAGAACACGACGCAGGGAGCTGTGGGGAGAGAAGGAATGATTCTTCCTATCTATAATATGGAAGAGAGGACATTAAATATAAATCATTACACAACCTAAAGGGAGGCATTATGGACTAATATTCTATAATGCTGCATTGTTGTGAACCACAGCAGTTTTGAGCAATAAAATTGGGATCACTGGACTCAAGTTGATGACAGTTCTTACTTACCCTACACTGGGATTATTTTTCATTTTTAGTTCTGTAGATTTTTGAAGATGCTGGAACCTGCTTGGAGTCTACCAACCTGCATGCTTACACCTAGAGATGACATATTATTGAACAAAAGACTTTTCCCCTGACAAACTAAACCCATAATTTTGTAAATTAGAATATTCCTGGAGGAGAGTCAACAGAACTTGATACTTTATCTTCTCTTCATTCTTCCTAATGTCTTCTCCTCTCCCATATAAAAAATGTACTGTTCCATCTCAGTATCTGAAAAAAGGATAGCCCACTGCTATTTTAAGAACCACAGCCATAAAGTGTATCATTTTACTGCAATAAAAATTGTATTTAGGTTCCTTACATCTGCATAACTGTATTTACCTCTGCTCAAAGAATACTACTGTGGATGAATCTCATAATGAATTTTACTTTATTAATAAAGTATTTCATATCAAAGTACTTGTTGAATTCTTTCTACAGTTTTCTCTTAGTTTACACCAAATAAAAAACCTTTTAACATATATTCCAGTAAAGGTGCCAAAACCCAAACATTCAAAGTAATTTTTGTGCATTGTGAAGCCAACCTGAGCCACTACTAGGCAGATTAAATAACCAGGTCATTCGACCAAAGTATTCACTGCATTTGGTGTAATCACATCTCATTTGGATGAAAGAACACAAAGTATCAGGACAGAAAGAATCCCTTAGGTCATAGATTCAGACAACCATAATCACAGCTGAAAGTTTAAACACACTATTGCAAAAGAATGAATAGCATTTCAATCACTCTTTCAACAACTTGAATATCAACTAACTTTTCCCTTTCCTACACTCACTGTAAAAAAGAAGAGCCTTAACTAAACAGGTGCTTAACTGAAGGGTATGATGAAGAATCTGCTCAAAGCAGGGTTTTACTTTTTCATTTTTTTCCAGTCCTGATGAACCTAATAAGTATATAACATGCTACCCTGAAGGAAAACCTGGCCAGCCACAAATTGTTTTGTCAGTCTTATCTGAAAAATGAAGTGTCTCATCTGCTCAGGTGGTGGCAATTGATCTTGCACTGAAAATAAGAGCAGGACACACGAACTTGCCACCTGCAGAGGTTTCTTCTTGTACCTCCTGGTACAGCACATCAGAACACCCAACACCAGTATTAATTTTAACCAAGTCTCTTACCATGTCAAAGGCAAAATAAATTTTCTACAATTTAAGGGGGGGGAAACCCCCAGCAACTTCATAGTATCATAGTATCACAGTATCAGGGTTGGAAGAGACCACAAGGATCATCTAGTTCCAACCACCCTGCCACGGGCAGGGACACCATACACTAGATCAGGCTGGCCACAGCCTCATCCAGGCTGCTCTTAAACACCTCCAGGGACAGGGCCTCAACCACCTCCCTGCACAACCCATTTCAGGGCTTCACCACTCTCATGGGGAAGAACTTCCTCCTCACATCTAGCCTGAATCTCCCCACCTCCAGCTTCAGTCCATTTCCCCCTAGTCCTATCACTCCCTGATAGCCTGAGAAGTCCCTCCCCAGCCTTGTTGTAGGCCCCCTTCAGATACTGGAAGGCCACAATGAGGTCACCTCGGAGCCTTCTCTTCTCCAGACTGAACAGCCCCAACTCCTTCAGTCTGTCCTCATAGGAGAGGTGATCCAGCCCTCTGATCATCCTTGTGGCCCTGCTCTGGACACCTTCCAGCACCTCCAGATCCCTCTTGGAATAGGGGCTCCAGAATTGGAGACAGTACTCCAGGTGGAGTCTCACCAGAGCTGAGCAGAGGGGGAGAATCACCTCCCTTGACCTGCTGGCCACACTTCTCCTGATGCAGCCCAGGATCTGATTGGCTTTCCAGGCTGCAAGTGCACATTGAGAGCTCCTGTTGAGCTTCTCCTCCCCCAGCACCCCCAAGTCTCTCTCCTCAGGGCTGCTCTCCAGCCAGGCCCTGCCCAGCCTGGATTTGTGCCTGGGATTGCCTCGACCCAGCTGCAGGACCCTGCCCTTGGTCTTGTTGAACCTGATGAGGTTGGCTTGTGCCCACCTCTCCAGCCTGTCAAGGTCCCTCTGGATGGCATCCCTTCCCTCCAGCTGTCTGCTGCACCAACTTAACAATTTTAACAGCAGTAACTCCAAACAGAAAATTCTGCTCTGCTGTCTTTCTCTTCCATTCCCAGCCTTCATGATACACTTTGATTCTGGCATAATGCATACTCTGTAACATCAGCATGGGCTGGTAAAAGTCTGGTACCTAGACCCAAGTTATGTGATGTAGCAGCTCCAGTTCTACTCATTCCTTTTAGGCCTTTTATATAAACTCAAGATTGTATCTTTGAAGTACAGTGTATCCTTAATTTTATGTGCATAACTCGGTGCAGTTTCAGATGACTCACTTCAGCCATCTTTCTTTGCAGATGACACACAGTATGTTATTTCTCTGCTGTGAAAAAAACTTTGCTAATTGCAAACCTTTCATTTCATTCCTATTTCTGGAATTTTAAGTAAATTAACGGAACCTTCCACATTCAAAAGTGGAATGAATAAATGAAATAATCTGATTCTGCCAACAGTGGGGTGTGAGAAGTTGCTAAACTCATTGGGATCTGATAAGGAGTTTGCAAAGACCACTAATGTAAATTACCTGCCAACAGAGCACCATGCCAACTCCTGTTTCAAGGCATGTGTACTAGTGACAAAGACACAGACCAGACATCCCAACAGGCTTCTCAAGATGACTTTTATGTCAAAAGGCCACATTTGACTTTTATTCAAATAACATGGATATACTACTGACAGCTAAGGAGAAGAAACATAAATATGACCAGGTTCTGTAATAATACAACCAAGTCCCAGGTCATGATTTAGTGGGTCTTTGAAAAACCCGGTAGCTGTAGCAAGCTACTACCTAAGCACCTACCACATACTGCCAGGCAAAAGAAATAAAATGTAATCTGCTACAGGCTGTACTTCTGACTACCTCACAATACTTGGAAGTTCAGGATTACTAAAACTTGATTTCAGTCACCAGCTTTGGCATCATTATTGTACACTGGACATTATGAAATTCCTAGATTGATTATAGAATTCCATACCAGAGAATTCTCTAGTATGCCTGGTGACATCCTCTTCAGACACAGTGGAACGAGAAGCCACAGTGTTTCTCTGGGGCCTTTCCTTATATCAATAAAATAAACATATAGCATCTATATTTATTGTCTAATTATTGTCTCTCTAGCTTAGGTCTTGTTTTTTTGTTCTGATACCCAAATGGTTCAGCTGTCCTTTCCTATCTCCCTTTAAAGACGTCACAGTGCCTTTCACTGTCACACAAGCTTGTTTTTCTTGAATCTGCACACATTAATGGTGCCTAGTAGAATTATGCCCTGACTGATTCCTCTTGAAATCATCCTACAGAATGTATTATAGCACAGAAATGCAGATTTTCCCAATGCAGATGTGGATGCTGAATTTATTCCTCAATTGAAAATAGCATGCTGGTCCACACACATGGCTGAAGAGAACAGCATGGATGAAAAAAGTAAACATACTTTTTTTTTAGTATCATTACAGAGTTATAGCTAAATGTTTTAATCACTCTTAATTTCCAATAAACTTTCTTTCTTCATCCATAGCTGTTCTCTACCTGTCCAGGTCCAGATATTGTTGGGTAGATGTGTTTTACTGATTCATAGAATGGCTGAGGTTGGAAGGAACCTCTGGAGGACATCTTGTCCAATCCTCCCTGCTTAGCCAGGGCCCTAGAGCAGGCTGCTCAGAACCATGTCTAGACAACTTGTTAATATCTCCAATGTGAGAGACTCCAAAATATTTCTGGCAAACTGTGCCATAATTAAGTCACCCTCACAGTGTGGTATTCTCAAAACCCCAAACCACCAGAGTGTGGCAGAGAACCACCACAGTGTAGTTTCTCAAAACACACAAAAAAAGTGTCTCCTGATGCTCAGACAGCACCTCCTGTGATTCAGTTTGCGCCATTAGCTCTGTTCCTGTCACTGGGCACCACTTAAAAAGAGCCTCACTCCATCTCCTTTGTATCCTCTCTTCAGGTATTTATGTACACTGATAAGATCCACCTCCAGCCTTCTCTACTCTAGGCTAAACAGTCCCAGTTCTTTCAGCCTTTCCTCATAGGAGAGATGCTTCAGGCCCTTTGTCACCTCTGAAGCCCTTTGCTGGACTCTCTCCAGTATGTCCCTGTCTCTCCTGCATTGAAAAGCCTAAAACAGGACACAGCACTCCAGCTGTGGCTTCACCTGTGCTGAGTACAGGGGAAAAATCAATTGCCTCCTTCAACCTGCAGTCAATACTTTGCCTAATGAAGCCCAGAAAACCATTTGCCTTGGTGCCCTCACCGCCATCCTTTAATGCCAGGATGCTTTTCAGCTGAGTGGTCCTTAGCATACACTGATGCATAAAGTTTTTCTATCCTGGGTGGAGGACTTGACACTTCCCTTTGTTGAAAATCATGAGATTGCTGTCAACCCATTTCTCCAGCTTGTCAAGGTTTCTCTGCATGACCCTCTGGCTTATCAGCCACTCCTCTCAGTTTTATACCATTAACAAGCTTCCTGAGGGTGCTCTCTGTCAGCAATCTTATCAAACTGCAGAAGTGGGCTTTAAATAAAAAACACAAAGAAGTGCAAATGCAAAAGAATCTTCAGGTTTTGAGCAGTAATAGTAACACACAGTTACTAATAACACAGTTATTAAAAGGTTGGAACTAGATGACCTTTAAGATCTCGTTCAACTGAAGCCAATCTATGATTATTTTCCAGACCATTATTTTTAAAAGAGAAAGATATTTTTTTGGAACTGAAAGGTAGAGAGGCAGGTTTAACAAATCTCTTGGGATGTTTCAGTCACTTTCAGTTATAAACCAGAAAAGGTTTGAATTTTTGCATAGGTGAATAGATCAGATTGGTAATCCTGTTGAGGGAGGTAAAAGTACTGTTCTGCATTAAAAACTGACTAGAAGGCAAAATTAAATAGGAAGAAACAGCTAGATGTTGTTGACAAAAGCTGCATAGCAGGATGAAACAATTATCTGTTTGGAGAGCATTGGAAACCTGTTTGATATATTTATTAAATGGAAAAAAATGTAATAAAGACCATGATCTACACCCTCTTTTCCCTTGAAATGACTGCAAATCAGGTACAACTATGTTCAAACTGCAGTGGAGTAAAGTAAGTATGGAGGAAGATAAGAGAGAAAATCAGTTAATAAATTAATTTGGACACATATAGACATTCAAGCAATCCTGAATTTCATATACCAAATTTCACAGGCCAGTAAGAAGCCTGAAGCAGGAGTGGAAGTACAAATACAAATCAAGAAGACTGCCTCTTGTCAGTAATTTTTAACATTATCTATGTGCAGGCCTAAATGTCAACATCTAATCGTGCCTAATCTATTATTGACTTTTGTTTGTTTTCATAACATCCATCTGTGGCACCACTATCAATCAGCCTTTATTTCTTGACACACATCTCCTAAGTATAAAATACATCTACCAAACTATAGCTATTAAATATAACTTCTCAATTTGCTCTGCTATAATGAAAAGCCACTAGTGCTAAGGTTTGAAGACATTACTTACAATCAAAACTACTAATTATTCTAAAGTGGATAGGCTAAGTATTATTGAAACTTCTGATGTACTGTGGCAACAACAGGTGTGCCACGAGAAAAGGGCAACATAGGAAACTAGCTACACGTGTGACCTCCATTCTAACTGTGGTGATGGCTCGTGTTAATTAACGGTCTCATCTTATGAGGCGTACTTTTGCCTTTTCAGCACTTTCCAAACTAAAATATTCTATGTCAAACCCAATGTTTGAAGTGGACTTCTTCAAAACAACAAACCAACCAAACATTTAAAATGCTACAACATTTCCAAGGGCAAGAGAACAGAATGTATGCTTTGCATCTTTACTTAAAGAATATTAACATTTCTGTGAAGCATTTTGATAGACATTCAATGATGTCCTTTGCTACAAGGTTACATTTACCCAAGCTGAATATGTTCATGACAGCAATTTGAACACTTAGCAGTCCACCCTTAACAGACACTCTGTATCAGTTTGATTGCGCTGAGATTGTTATCACAGAGCAGCTAAGCATACTCCACAATAAAACTGTGAGGCTGAACAGGATTTCTCTTTCACTACATCTTCTGGCTTCTAAGCCAACAAATCCAGAAAGCTTTAATCTGTATTCTCTCATCTCATTGTGGTGGTGAGAGGTTCAGTTCTCCCACACACACACACACAAAGAAACCACAGCTCAGTCAGAGAAGTGAAAATGGATAAAGCTATATTTACAAGCAGGATGAGATGCAGTGAATATGGACACAATATACAGCATTTACAATAGATATACAGAAATATACAGCAAAGAACATAACACAGAAGACCTTTCCCTCCTCCAGCGAGGAGGGTTCCCCCAACTATACCCCATTCTCCCCTTCCTCCCTTTTTTCCCAAAAAGGGTTAGAGAGAGAAAAGGTAATTATTAAGGAGGAAATTCTGTTAGCTCAAAGCGTATGAAAGAATTAGTTGAAGGTCAGCACCCGCCAGCACAGACACAAAACAGCTGTTCCTCAGAGAGACTGAAACAGACAGACTGAACTGACTGAGATTCAAACTGAACTAAAGCTAAAATTTAAAGTTGCATTCTACCAATCTACCAATGAAATTAATTTAGAATATCTTTGTTTTCATTATGACACCAAAACATTCAGGCAGAGTGTTCCAGTAACTGTCCCTTTCCTAAAGGCATAGCCTGAAACGGTCACACTCATTCACAGATCTGAAAAAGTGAAAAGGAAGACAAACATCCCAAACCAAATGCATCAATGAGAAGTGGAACCACGAAAAACAGAAATGGAGATGAAATTGTGGGCACCAAAGGCCAGAGGCCATCTAGCAGAAGAATAAGGTTAAGAAAGGCAAAGAGGGGAAAGAAAGGAATGGGCAAATGAAATGATATAAAGAGCCACAGAGTGGGAGGTCACAACCATGAGAGTTCTTATGCAACTCAGAGAAGACAGCCCTGGCTTGTTACCTGAAAATGAGCCTATTTTACTTGAAGGTTTCAAAACTGCTCTGTTGCTTAACATAATCTACTGGGAAGATGTGTGCCTTCAGTGTTTATGTCACAAATGATGGCATCACTCTTGCCTTGAGTAATTCCTATCAGTAGAATCATAGAATCAATAAGGTTGGAAAAGACCTCAAAGATCATCAATCTTGAAAAAAAGCAAACCCATCATCCTGTATTAATGATATGTAAAGAGGAAGGAAAAAAAAGAACATTTTAAAATATAAAAATTGCAGTAGGGGAGGAAATTTCATATTAAATATGTTTTTATACTAATGAGATTAGAAAGTCTCATACCCAAAAGTTAAGAAAAGCCAGAACTGAAGTAGTCCCTATAGCTTACAGTTAGCATCAAAGACAGCTGGCTCCTAAGACTATGGGAGTCAAATTGCTCCATGAGCAAGCTGGCCAAGGCTTCTGATGTGAAGTTAAGGTCCTGACTTCAGGAAGGCTGTTAAGAGACCAGATATATGAAATGGCAAGAAAGTTTCAGCTCTTTATGTGGCATGAATGCACTTCATCTGCATTCCACTTTTTGACAAACTTAGTATTGATAGATTGTGGATTTTCAAGATGTGGTGGGTTGACCATGGCTGGACACCAGATACCTAATAAAGCCACGCTATCTCCCCCTTCCCCAGCTGTGCATGGGGAGAAAAGACAACAGAAGGCTTGTGGGCTGGGATAGGACAGAGAGATCATTTACTAATTACTGTCACAGTTAAACAGACTTGACTTGGAGAAATTAATTTAGTTTATTACCAAGCAAATCACAGTAAGGTAATGACACATAAAACCAGATCTTAAAAACACCTTCCTCTCCTTTCTGGGATTAACTTTACTTCCACTTTTCTCTACCTCCTCTCCCCAGTGGCAGGTGGAGACAAAGAATGGGGGTTGTGGTTAGTTCATCACACATTTCTGCCCCTCTTTCCCTCCTCAAGGAGAGAACTCCTCACACTCCACCCTCGCTTTAGCAAGGAGTCCTTCCCACAAGAAGCAATTCTCCATGCATTTCTCCAATGTGAGTCATTCACACAGGCTACAGTTCTTCATGAACTGCTCCAGCATGGGTCCCTCCACAGGGCACAGTTCTTCAGGAACAGACTCCTCTACCATGAATCCCCCACCGGGCCACAAGTCCTGCCAGCAAATATGCTCCAGCATGGGCTCCTCTCTCAACAGGTCCACAGGTCCTGCCAGGAGTCTGCTCCAAAATGAGTTTTCCAGTGAGGTCACAGCCTACTTTGGGCATCCACCTGCTCTGGCATGGAGCCCTCCAGGGGCTGCAGGTGGATATCTTCTCCACCATTAACCTCCATGGGCTGCAGGGGAATCTCTTCTCAGGTGCCTGGAGTACTTACTTTTCTTATTCTTAAATATGTTATCATAGAGGCATTACCTCCACCACTGATGGACTTAGGCTTAGTTGTCTGCTGTTTGCCATCTGGAATTGGATTTGTCAGACATTGAAGAAGCTTCTAGAAGCTTCTCACAGAATCCACCCCTGTAGCCCACCATCAAAATCCTGCCACACAAACAAATGTTCCTAGCAGAGAACAAAAAAAAACCCAAAGAATTTCACTGAAGACTATAATCATGAAAAACAAATTCCTTCAAACATGAAATGGGTGTCACAAAACAGTTACCCAAGCTGAAAGCTCTGGCCTTTAACTCTTCTCCTTAGTCTAGTGGCTATAGCAACACAGAAGGCTTGCTTAAAAGAAAATAGTGAAAAGTAAGTTTTGAAGAGATTCAGAGCTGATAAAATAACTATTGTTCACACAGAGCCATATGTTAAACAACAGCAACAACAAATGTTGGACTCCTTCCAACCATGGGCATTTATTCACATTAGATGCCTTGTAGATAGACTACAGAAAAAATGAGATTCATCTGCATCAAGAGGAACCATTAACATGATGTGGACTTCCATCTGATTTCCTCAATGATTTTTACAATCCAAAATGTCTTCAGCAGCAGTTCTTATACAATAATTCTCTTTAGTAGACTTTTATTTGCATAGTGTAAACAAGCATTCCTCTTCCTCTGAATACAACACATCTTTCTCACTTCCAATACACACCATTTCACAAAAGCAAATGCTTATCCTTGGTATGAAATGCTTCTCTATATTTCTTAAATAAACTAACTAAATCAATTCTTTCTGAAATTCTCAGCCTAGAAATCTGCAATTTAATGATGGGTTTTTTTATCATACACCAAAATCACAGGGTAAACATTCCTACTGATGTCTCAGCAGCAGCTTGAATTTTCATCGCATCTGATGGCAGTCTGAGTGCAAGTCTGGCTGAGAAGCTCATGTGTGCCACATCTGTCATCACGTTCATTCATTCTTAAATGCCAAGACTATTCATATTTACCTAAATTGCAAGTTCCCCTAAAAAATAAAGTCCAGTAAATGGAATGATTAAATCAAACATAGTACTCTGAGTGGGTGTTCCTACTGTATCATTCTGGCATATCATTTAGCAACTAAAGCAGAGACAAATATTTTACATTTCCTTTACTTTTCCCTTCAAAAAAGGCTAGGTCTCCTTTGCCCCCCACCCCCAATACATCTAAGATGTATTTGAACAATTTAATTCTAAATTTTAACAGAATATTTCCTGTAGAATTCTATTTTAAACCAGCTCCTGGGAAAACTGGCCTGGGAAACTTCAGACAGATAATCTCTTTTACCAAGATTACCATGCCAGTGCATTACCTTACAGAATGCTTTCTAATTCTTTTTTTAATTATTCCTTTATTTTAAGCTAAGAAGTAACCAGCTGCCAGAGAATACAAATTATAGTAGCAAGTGCACTCTAACCAATGGTCACTCACCAAGACAAATCACTCATTATATGCATCAATGATACTGTTTGATCTATGTGATTCTTCCCCTTTTGTTCTAGGTGCAGAAGCTGTTAAATGGATTGACACAGTAGAGCTCCCAGTAAATACACCTTGTACTATGTCCTTGTTCTCTGTGCACCTTCACAGTGTTTTGTTACAGATGGTGCCTACATCCCACCTTTCTTTCTGCATAGAACTGACACAGGACTGATTTTCTTCTCAGATAAAAACTGAGCAATTTTAAAAATCTGATGGCATGGAAGAATGCTGTGTTACAATTGCAGTTAATATATGTGTGCCTTAAAATGTTCACTCTGTTTGTGCTATCCAGCAGAGCTGCACTGACCTATGAGGAGCTGCTGTGCATCTAGCCCTCATTAATCTGGTATTGCTCTTTTTGGAGAATCAGTCATCAAACAGTAAACATCTTCAAAGACTGCCTGGAATTCAGTCAACTTGGAATAAATAAACCTATCTTTCTTCAGGAAGAAAAACTACCAGCTTCTTGCACACCTACCTGAACACAAACCAAGTATTTCAATTACAAGTATTACACCTTTCAATTCTTCTATCTTCCTACAGACTTTAAGTACAATCTTGAAGTACAAACACAGACAACATGGGGGACAGTGGAAAAGGGGAAAAAAGAGAAGCCAAATAAAAGAAAAGGAAGACCTTCTCTATGTTTCTTGTGAGGGGACTGTTTTGGACCAGCTGGTGCAAGAAGAGAGATCCATGGATAAAAGGCCAGCCCTGGCCATGTACCTTGCTCCACAGCAGCATCCTGTGGGCTTCTCTGTTGCATCATCCCCCACTTAGCCCCCATGTTTTTCAGAAGAATATTTCAAGCAACATTAAGGAAATAGTAGAGGTCATGAAGGTTGTGACGAAGTGAATGAAGCACAGCCTGGTGGGTAACACAAACCCAGGACTTAAATCCCTCCTCTGAATTTCAGTTTGTCTCCTTCTTTGCATAGAGATAAATTGCAGTAACACAGAACTTTGAAACAAGATATGAGGTTAGACAGAGAATTGAATATGGGGAGACTTAAGGAATCATTTAAAAACAGACTTTATAATACCATATTCCTTACAAGAAAGAGATTCAGACCCACGTTCTTTATTTTGGTTCACCCTGTTCCAAGTCTGTGTTTGATGTTTACACAGTTTATTGTGTTGTGCTGTATCTTGGTTTGGGGTGGTTTTTTTTTTAATGAGGAAATGTTTCTAAACATTCAAAACAAGATTTCAGAATTGTTAAACTTGGATTTAGAGACAAATATGCTTTAAATCCTCAGATTATTCTACAGAAAGGAAGTTGTTAATCTAGATATAATTTCCTCATAAATGTTTTTGAATTAAAAAAAAAAATGTGTAGGAAGTACCCAGGCATTGTTGGGGTTTTTATTGTCTATAGTATCTGAAGCATCCTAAAAATACCTTCATTGATTAAAAGCAATACATCTCTAATTATCATTATCAAGATAGAAAGCATCTTTATGCATTTTTTTATTGGATGATACGATTTAGTCCCAATAAAGGTCCAAGACACTAAGTGATAGCAATGCTAACTTACAGAACTATTATGTTGTGCATGAAACATTAAATCAGTAACACCTTCCTACTGACTAGGAAAAATTTTAGGTATTTTGGTTTTGAGATTTGTTGGGGTGGTCTTAGGTTGTTTTTTAATATGATATATTAGCAAGCATCAGATATCCAAATAAAATATACAGTTGGTTTAAAGCCAAGTTTGGTCTCAAAGCTGTGTCCTGTAACACATTAAAAAGTGTTACAAATGGAGGCTGTATTAACTGAAGCGACTTTTAATGCCTATTTAGAAAAGGCTTGTTCTGAGACATGGGGATGATCAATAGCCTACCTACACAAAAGGAGGCGTTGCAAGATTGATAACAAAAGCATCCTTGGAACTAGCATAACGATTGCTGAAGTAAGTGTTAGACTGGAAGACTAACTCAGGGGATTGCAAGATAAATGAACCAGCTGAAGATAATTTCACTGTTAGATTTTACATGCTTTTGTACAGTCTGGAAATAATCTGGCATAATTACAACAGAAGACAGAGTGATTATTACTCTGAGGACTAGGTACAGAAATGGAAAGTGTTTAGAAGTTCATTTTAAAACCCCTAAAACCCCAAATCTTTAAGTTCTAACAGGTTATACAAACAATACTAGAAAAATCCTGAATTTTACACAAATTGACAAGATAGACGTTCACAAAACCAAAATGACAAGGAAGTAGCAATCATCAACTAGAAAGTAATGTAAGAGAAAGCTCTGGGGCATAACTTTCTCATGAAGTTGAGTAAGTTGATTTGTACAGACCAGAAAGAAATCATGAAATCATGTTTTTATTGTGTAAGAGAAATCTGCTTTTTAATAGCAATTTGCAGTCCCAACACCTTATTATAAAGTTTGTCACACTATTAACAGGTTCAAAAACAGCTTCTGAAGATGTTTTGTTCACCACAAATGGTTTTTTACTCACTTCTACATGATAACATGCTTCCTGGAGGTCAGGATAGATTTTGACCAAATAATTTATTTCTCTACTTTGTTTCCACACTATTTACCATTTTCTTTGTCAGAGTTCAGTCTGTTAACAGGAATGACAAACAAAATGACAGCTTCTTCTTTATGTCAGTGTCAAATTAAGAGAAATCTACTGATCCTAATAGCAACATTCCATCTATAAACACATAGCTGGAATAAAAATATACCCAACATGGCTACACTACACTGGGATGTATAGCTTAACAGAGTAATAATAAAATGCTTCTCATATTGCACATGGGTATCAGTTTCTAAATATTGCTAATCAGCTAAAGGAGATTTTAAACCAGCTGGAGTTTTCATTTAAAAACACAGCCAACAAATTGTGTATTAACTTACTAACAATTAATTTCTTGAACTCCTAGACTTCTCTACAATTCTGAAGTGAAAAGTCTAACATGAGATATGAATAAACCCTTCATACAGACTTCAGATCCAAGTAATTAGATCTAAAACTATGTACCTGGAAACACAGAGATTTCTGTAAGAAAAAATTTCCTGAATAGTTTTTTCCATCTCTCATCTGTAAACTATTAGCAAAAGAGTTATCTGGCCAAAAATTAACTGTTAAATTTGCAGGAGGGTAAGAATGGCCATTCAGGACCAAACTCGAGGTATATCTGATCCAATACTGGAGGCCACTTTAAGAGCAGCCAGCAGACACTATGAAAAGGACCTAGTAAGAGAAGGCAGAGGCAGGACAGTCATCTCCTTTGCACTGTTGTCAGTCTGTTTTCTAGGCATTACGCTGGCTTGATTCCTGGTGGAGACAAGATGCTGGTTGAAACTGAAATCATTGATCTCCAAATAAATCATGAGAGATGGAAAAAACACTGCTCACTGTCAACTATTCCCTTTAGATTTTGTTTAGTTGGTGGCTGTTGGTTATTTTCCATACTCCTCTGTAATATTTAGCTTTCTCAACGATAGTTTCTCTGTGATATTTTCACACCCTCAAATTACATCAAAACTACTGTACTGACAAGGGTTTAAACTGCATCTGATTAAACTGCACACTTTTAAAGGTTTTAATATTTCCATATCAATCATTCTCATTTGTCCAAATCAAACTAATAAAATATGCAAACAGCACTGAGTATTGCCAAACACCACACCAGGAATATATCATGAAACATTAACTGAAAATCTGTTCATCTCATATTTATGGCATACAAATCAAGGCTTTTGGATACCAAGCAATTTTGTGCACATTTACAACTGTAGATGTTGCAAAGCCCTCATTAGCACACAAGTCTACACAGATGTGGGGAAATATTTTTAAAGTTTCTTAATAGCTTGAAACTAAAATATGATTCTGCTCATTATTTTATTTACACATTTAAAGGGGAATGACAAACTTTCAGTGAAATGGGTCTATGTATTTAATTTTCTCCTTTTTCCATAATGATGTAAATGCTCACAAAAATACGAGGTGAACAACTAAACATCAGAATCTACCTGAGATATCTTCTGCCAGTAAAACATTAGTCTCACTGAGAGAAGCTCACTCTCTACAGGCACATAATCCTTGGTCTCCTTATTGGTATGGGAAAATGATGAGTGCTGTATTCAGAGAGAGTGCTTAGTGATGATGGATTACACCTATGTAAAAATAAACGTGAATAAAAATAAGCCGACTTCTTTGAACTGATGAATAACTCCAGGTTATCTGAAAATGCAATACCAGCATCAAAAAGCTTTATTACCTACTTTGAGCTACCCAATTTGCATCAAGTGTAATCATTGTGAAAATAAAATCTATACACATTTCAGAACTGACATTTGACATTATTTTTACCTCTTTTTTTCTTTTTTGAAATAAATGAAAGAAAATGAATATAGGTGCCTTTTAAAAGGACACATTAAAAAACATCCACTTTGCATAACCTGACAAGAATGCAACTGAAAAAGCAATGACTTCCCATTACAAGTTCACTGATAGATGTGACACATTATAAACTCTGCAAGTTCTCTAATTTACTTCAGAAAACACTTGGTGACACGTAATGGCAGAGGTAGTCTGAAAGAAGCCAAGATAGAAAGTTTCCTTCTGGTTTACACGTATGTGGAAACACCTGTATGCATGTTTAGCACAGGATGCTGTTAAACTTTTACCCTGATGTGACCTTTATCTGAAAAGCTCATACATGTTTTGCATAAAGGAGCCCTCAGCTTAGATGCTATTATCTGTATTACTAAGTTTGAAAGTAATTGCTTGGTTCATTGTGTTCTAGCAACCAAACGTTAAAGCTAAAATACAGACTGAAACCTTGCATACAACTCATTCATAGCGGGATGTCATGAACGCGCCAACACCCACCCTGCATTATTAACCAAAGCTTATGTTTCAGGCAGTTCTGTTTCAAGAAACAGCAGTAGCACATTTTTCCTATGCAGCTTCATGGCCCTGCCTACCTATAGGGTTTTTCTTAGCAGTAAAATTTAGCCCTTGGCATTGTCACATTTTGGTTTTGAATTTACCACTCCATTAAGATGAATGATCAAGTCCACTTCCCTGTCAATATTATCGTGTGTGTCTGTTTGCTACAGATACTTTAAGACAACATACATTGATTTACTGGGTGAAGAATAACAAGCTAAGAGTCTTGGAACTATACAAATATATATTTCTGTTTAGGAAAACAAAGAAAAATATTAATCCCAACAGAGTTGTAACAATAATTTGTAAGACAAGTATACAAGTTCTCTCAATATCCCTCTTTAATAAATAGAAATAAGCACTAAAAGCTAAATGGAAGAGTTGTGCATTTACAAAGTCAGATTAATAAGAATTTTCCCCTTCCACCTTTTTCCCACAGCTAAGCAAGAAACCTGAAGAAAATATTCCTTTGCAATTTAGTGTCAGTGTTAGGTTTGTAAATGCAAAATGGAACACCAAATATATCGGATAGTAAACCAAGGTAAGTTACCATCATTACTGAAAATCCAATTTTTTTTGCAATGACTGCATATGTTTCTGCAATGCACATGATAAAATTATTACCCAATTAACATTAAGATTTCTTTTCTCTCAGTTAACTGCACAAGATTTAAAAAAAAATCTTCACAGCTGGGATTCCAAATGTTAGCAATTGGAGTTTTAAACTCACCCATTTAAGTGTTTACACAATGGGCACCTTCTTTCACTCATTTTCTCACATCCAGTTTCTGGATTCAGAGCAGGTCACCATTAAAACTAGACTCTTTTGCTAGTGCTTTATTAACTGGGTGGAGTGTGTGTTTTGAAGCACCAGTATTAACTCAGTAAATTCACATGTGTTTTGCTAGTTACAGTTATTACTTGACTTCTATGGTCTAACGACAGTACCAATGATAAAGGGTCGCTCGCTTTATTGGAACCTTTGAAACAAGGTGCAGAAAGAGAAATGATTCAGAAGGTAGCTAATTATCAATTCTCTATACAATACCCCAATGCCAAAACTTTTTTTGGGAAATGTTATGCCAACAGTAAAAAGACACTTCAACCCTGACAGACTTTTCTTTGGGCTAAGTGTTTCGGTAACTATTGTCTCCATTTTTCACCTCTTTTTTAAAACACTATTTAAATACTACTAATTTAACAGCAGGAATACCAAACAGCTTAGAAACACAATCTAGCTTGCATTATTGAATACAAACTCTTTATCTTTGAAGCATATTGTGTGTCTTGAGTTACTCCGTAACACACAATGGATATATTTTTTAAACCACATTCAGGCGTCTTGTTAAGCCTTGCAGTAATGTAGCAGTCATTAACATCCATTAATGAGTGGCATGGAAAGAAAATCGTGTTGTGCGACTGTGAAAACCAGATCTCTTATAAGGCATGAATAAGGGCAAAAACTAATACAGCACTGATAAGACTGGACGGCACATAATTATCACATTAAATTATTCACCACATTTAGTACCAAAGAAGTAAAGGAATAACAACTAAAGTTGGAATGCCCCTGTCATAACTGACTCTGGTTGTTCGGGTTATTTTTGGCCATGCTCTCCTATTTTCCTATTTTCTAGATATTTTATTCTTCTCAGTGTTACCCCCATTGATTCATTGATGCAATGAATACTCAAAATGGGTTGTAAAACAGAAGTGTTAAAATATATATTTCAGAGTACCACGACTAAACCCAGTTTGTTTTCTCTGCTCATTACTTTCCTCTATAGGCATTTTCAACGTTCCTTTCAATAACAGGAGGTGAAATAATTCCTGTGAGAAGCAACATTTAGTGCTGCCCTTCAGGTCCCATATTATCACTAATGTCACACCAAAATGCCATAACATGAAAGTTAAATTATACAAAAATATTAAAAGTAGGGAAGATTCTTTTAGTTGAGGAATAGATGTATCTGCCATCCTCCATAACTTGAGAGCTGCACATTAAACAACCATTTAAGGAAATGCTCTGCTCTATCCAGATGTTTGACAGCACATAACATGATGCTTCACATTCAGTTATGGGAGGGTTTTTTTTTCAGTTCTTCTGACAAAATTTGTTATCTTCTGAATGTGATATGCTTTTTAATTTTTATTTCATAAAAATAATTATTCCCTTCTTAATTTAGAGGCATTTTTCATAAACGCAGACATTGCAATTAAAAGAATTAAGCTACTGTCTTCAGTAAGACCTGATGAGCATGCACCTGTAACAAAGACTTTAAATGGGATTTTTATCGGACAAACAGACCGTAGCTGTAGAAATAAGGTGTTAAGGAAGGCCAGGCACCTTTATGTGGTTCTCTTAATGTATGGTGACATCGCTCAAACCCATTCTGCATACTTTGTTGTTGCAGGACTAAAGCAAACCCTAAAGTAAAAAGATGCTAGAACAAACACCTCACCGGGAGGTGACTTTTGGCTACCTGCTGTTCAGCATCTCGGTCACAACGCTCGCGGCCAGGGATGGCTTTGGAGAGCCCGCGTGCGCCCCTCTAGTCCCGGCAGCCGCGACGGCAGGGGACAGCACCTCGCCCCTCCCGAGACGTAGCCCGGGGCGAGGGGCAGGCAGCGAAATCATCCTGCTTCTCTCTCGCCAGACATCCGGCTTTTGCGGGGTGGGGGGCACGGGCGGCAGCACGGGATGCTCGCCGGGCGACGACTAGCCGCCGCGCCCGCCTCCGCACTCCTTCTACTCCCTCAGAAGCCGGGCGAGTCGCACCTACCGAGAGGGGTCGGTGGGAGCCCGCCGTTTCAGTGGGCCGGGCAGCGCTGGTGCTACTGCGAGCAGGTGCGGACCCTCGCCCCGCCCGCCGGTATCTCACACCCCGCGGCCGCCGGAAAGTTGTCGGGAGCCTGTTCGTACCGCACCCGGCGGCCGCCCTTACCGTGGTTGCTGGCGACGTGACCGCCGGCGGCGGGGCGCGCTGTCAGCAGGGGGAGGAAGAGGCCGACTCTCCAGAGCAATCCTCTCACCTCACAACACCCCATGGCTGGTACTCGCCGAGCGCCTCGCGTCCTCGGCCCGCCGAGGCTCCTCATCCTCCTTCAGGCCAGCGGGGAACGTCGCCACGGCGCCCTCGCCCGCTGCCCCGGCGGGGTCCGGTCTGATGCGGCCCGGCCGGGCTGCGCTGCCTGTACTGCCGCCTGGGACTGCACGGGCCGGGGCGGACGCATCCACCAGCAGCGTCCCGGGGCACGGCGGCGGCCCAGAGGGCGAGGGCGGCCAGGGGTGCCGGCAGCCCTCGCTGCCGCCCTGCGGCGAGGGACGGCGACGCGGGGAGCCCAGTGAGCTCCGACAACTTGAGAGGCAGAGGCGGCGGCGTGAGGGGTCGCACGTTGCTCCCTCCGCCGGCTCCGGCCAGCGACACCTTCAGCCCCGCATAAGCTCTCCCAGCACCTTCAGCAGCCTTCTCTGCAGAAACAGCCTCCTCCCCCGTCCGCGCCGCACGGTCCCCTGCATCCCTGTCCGCGGGTCGCGCCGAGGGGCTTCAGTTTCCCACGGTGAGCGTTTCGTTCCCCGCCGCAGAGCTCCTGAGGCGGGAGGGGGAGAAGGGCCGGGCGCCTCCTCACGATCCCGAAGGCATCAAGGAAACTTGTGGGATGGTATTCCCGACCCCTTCACCGCTGTCCACGGTTCCGACGCTCTACCCTGTCAGTCTGTCTCTTCCTCTCTGCCGCGCAGCAATCAGAAATCAGGCGGCTCTGGTGTGATATTCGCTGCTCCCTCCCAATTTGCGTGCCGCGCAGCCGGCTGCAGTTTTTTGGTGCCGCCGCTCCCCTGCCTCCCGCGGAGTGATTGCCCCCTCCGGCAGGGGAGCGGGGCGCACCGCTGCGCCCAGCCCGGTGGGTGCGGGGTCCACCTCCGCGGGGAGCGCCTCCGCGCTAGGGGCGCTCCGCCACACGCGCCCCGCCAGCCAACAGGAGGCCCCGGCGCACGCGGAATGGGGCGAGAGGGGCAGGGAGCGGCAGCGGCGGCCCCTCCTCAGCCGCGCTGCTGAGGGGAACGCGGCCGTGCGGAGCGGTGCGTGCTTGAGGCTCGCACCGGGAAGCCCCCCATCGCCCCGCTGCTGCCGCCAGCCCGCAGGTCAGATGCGTCCGGTCCAGCGCTAGAGGGGGTTGGCTGACAAGGCAAGGGGAGACAAACCCAGCTCGGCCAAGGGGCTCTGCTCAGCAGAAGGATGCGGCGGGCTTTGCCGTTGACGCTGTTTAAAGACAGGCGGGATGGTGGCCGCGCGCTGCCCTTGAGGCGCGGGCCTGGGTCAGGGCCTCCGCCCGCAGGTAGCTGTGTGGGCGCCAGGCAGGAGAGAAGGGATCCGTCCGCGACGTCATTTAGGAAGAACCGGTTTCCTAAAGTTACGCCAAGGGGGTAACAGGAGACCGACAAACGTGAGCCCGCCGCGCTTGGGCATCCTGAAACATTCACTCGTGTTTTGATTTGGGATTGATTGATTTATTTTCCTCAGGTGGTAGGAGCGTGTGGAAGGCTGGGGAAGCCGATCGGAGAGGAGCGTGAGGGTGGGTGTCCTCGTCAGGTCTGCCGGCTCCTGTCACCCCTGCCAGGCCTCCGCGCTCACTCCGGGCTGGACCTGCTGCTGCTCAGCACAGCTCCGGCATGCTGCCTCTTGCTTCTACTGCACGGAGCCTGCCAGCGTTTCAGTTTCTGAATTTGTACAATGGCTGAAACCAACAACATTTGAAGATACTCATATCCATATTTATGAGTTCCCCAAATCAGGTGTCTAAATCCACATGGAGGAGCAAAAAACGCGCTATGAGTCCCAAAGCTGCTGAGTTTGTATAAATCCCGTTGAATTCAATGGGTATCGTTTCTGCTGAGATGCCTGAATAGATACTCACAGAAAAGCTATATATGGAAACAATTACTTCACAATGCAAGAATAAATAATTTTAATATTAAGGGTTGTTTTCAAAGGAGTTGTTCAATGACCAAAGCCAACACAGAAATAAATACTTGAGGGCTTTTAGGATTTTTTTGTCAGGTTACAGCAGGCCTACAATAGTGCATTATTTCCTGTACTTGGCTATATTACAACAGGCTGTAAGGCAAAGAATATTCAAAAAGGTAACAGGGAAAGCATCAGGAAATATTTACAGTTAGTGAAAAAAAAGTCATTAATGTTTTGCATTAGTTTCATGGGGAGGTAAAAGGAGAAAGTTAATTGTTAGAATTTGGGGATTGAACTGGATCACCTCTTACAACCCAAACTATTCTATGATTCTACATATCACAATTAGAACTAGCATTTTAGAATTAGCATGGTCAGAAGGTTAGCTTTTGAGGGTAATGAGTGAGAATTCAAATTTTCCTTCTGCTTCAATTCTTGGTTCAGTAATAAAATGCTTCCCAATTAGACTGTCATGTATAAAGGACATCATGTATAAAGATCCTTCAAATTAAGATGAGTCATTTGGGCCCACATACTATCAGTACCACTGCTTGTCTGCAGAGTCAGGAAAGGAGTTTTCATTTGTCTATCCAAAAGGGCAATTTGCACAGCAAAAGTGAGATCCCTTTCTGCATGTCTACTGTTAACATGATATATATTTGGTTTTTTTAGAACATAAAACTTTCCTTGGACAGCCCTAGTAACACAAACACACATACATACGTGTGTGTATATATATATATATATATTAGTGTGCGCTCCATATACTTAGGTGCGCTTGTGCATCTTCATATGAACCTGAATGCACATCGGATGGGCACACTGCACATTTTCCATCCTTACTTCCTAGCAATGAATCTGTGTTAGACTTCTTCAAGGAGCTTAAAAAGTCTGTCTTACCAGAACTTCTTTTGCTTTTACATGTCACATCAGACTATAGCTGAATTCAAAAAGGAAGCAGTGAAAGATGTGACAGGAGGACAGACAAAATGTTTTTATGTTTCCTTTCACATGCAAAGCACAGCTTGAACTCCACCAGCCAAAGGAAACTGTTCAGAGGCAGAACAGCTAAAATGACTGGCATTTTCTCTAAGGTGTCCCTTTGCCAACATTTAAATGGCTACAGAATTTCTGGGAGACAACTTTGATAAAGCAGTGCTCATTTATTTACATGTACATTACATTTCATTGTGTATTACAATGAATTCCAAGTTAACCACCAAGCCATGTTCTTTTAGATGGGTGCAAACCTGGTAAATGTAAGAGAGGGCAACAAAAACATTAAATATCCAAAGGCAGAACCCATTTATATATGGAGTTTTTTACTCCAGAAACCATTTAGTATTGTCAGCAGTTCAGCAATACATTTTTTAAGGGGTAATTGCTCTGAGTAAGACAAAGAAGAGGATCCACAGTTTGAGGACTTTCATCCACAGATTTCTACAAAGTATGTTTTCGTAGCAAGGAAATCCATGTATTCTCATTCTTAAACCAGAATTAGGTCTGTTCTGGGAACCTATTTTTGTTATTTTCTTAGATAAAGGTATCATACTTCTTTTAGAAACAAATAAGAAAATAAATGTAGTCTAGTCATCAAATTAGATGTAGTAGCCTGTCCTTTCATCTTTGGGTGCTTACCCGTACATACGTTTGTGTTCATTATAATAAAATGGTAACAATTTTTAACAAGCCATTACTTTTTTGTTACAATTCCTCATAATACAGCATTGCATTGTGTGTTAGTCCTTTGAATCATCATTCACCACTGTATGTGGTTTGGTGTGATCACAGGAAGTATTTTAATTAAGACACTGACAGAGAACAAATTTGTAATAAACCACATTTTCCGTGCAGCACTCAATGCATGGATGCTGACATTCCTGAAATACTTGGGCTGAGACACTTGGATTAGGATTTTGTAGAAGTGTGACACTCGCACATGTGGACCTGAAGTGTAAAATGTATACTAAGAAAAATACTAATGATCTAATATACAAAAAAAACCCCAAACTAACAATCAGATTATCTAATACTGATCCTTTAAAGTCTGGGCCAGTAGATTTTTTTCTTTTAGTGAACAGAATACATTGCAGGTTTGTCATTCCAACCAGACATAAAGTTTCTCATAGTATCTTTCTGGTCAGGGTTATAAATTACATTTCCCCATAAAATAAAATGTGAATTCCATTTTGTTATACATTATATTCTCCTCTGTCTAGAGATATACACTTTTCCCCCCCCTTGAATGAGTGAGCCTTTTAGTTTAATGGCGTCTTTATTTTTTAGCATATTTAATGACAGAGCAACAATAGATCACTACTGGCATTTTGCTTCTTCCTACCATAGTTCCCAAATATGGTATGTGCAGCAGCTCACGTTCAGTTGTTTTTTTTCAGTATTTGCAGATTTTGACAGTTTTCTGTGGTCAAAAAAAACCCCAAAAAACATCCCCACACACTTCAAAGGAAATAAAAATTAGGTTAACAAATTCTTAGGCTTATTACCTACCCTATTACTGATACAGGAAAAAAGATAACGAAAGAACAAGGGATGACTGTCAAGAAGAAAACCATCAAGAAGAAAACCATGGATGCCAAGAAAAGTGCTAGAAAGAGTACCAAGGCTGAATAGGTATTTGTATTCTGACATTAAAATTATATTTTTAGTTATGGAACTAAATCAACACTTTAGTTATTAAATTTCTGTGCTGCAGAATATTTTGTTATGGGCTTACACGTACAGGATCCAACTGTAAAAGTAATTTGCCAATTCTTTATATGTATTATGTAAGCTACGTTACTAGATTACATTTTTCTTTTCAGTTGTCTTCAATGTTGTCTCCTGTTCTCTGCACACTAATTCTAGTGCTCTGCACAGTGTAAGGGTGCAATTTAATTGACAAGGAACCAATTATACTGAACAATGTTTTAGGGAAATAAGAGACAGAAAGTGCAGGATAGTAGCTTCATCCCTGTATTGTTACATGCCAAGCTTTGAATTGCCTCAATTTTTTTTTACACTAAAACTACTGAAACATGATGATGAGATTATAGGATGTAGATTGTACAATGCTCCACATCTTTCACAGTTTACACATCGCTGTTGCAGAACAGCGTGTACAACAAGCCTTTCTTCATGTCCAGTATTTCCTCTGGCATTTCCATGGTAATTTAGATAACAAAATACCCCAATTTTAAAAGGCTCATTCAGGTAAATCAGTTACTATGGTTTTCAATTACAATTTCTTCAGATTTTGCAGGAGGGTCTAATACTGATAGATTTGTCCTGGAAACCTTTCAAGAAGAAGAAATTTGTTGACAGTGGATATTTTCAATATTTAACTTCAGTGAGTGGAATGTTGCTACAGTAGGGTTCCAGAAAAAGGCAGGATGAATTAAATCAAGTATCCCAATGGAGAGGAATGGAACATCTAGACTACAAAAACAGGTATTGTGACCTCGCTGACAATGGAGGAGCTGCAGTTTTCCTCATAGTGGTGGCAGAGCTACTGTCAGAGATGTAGGTATGGCTGTGGATTAGTAGATCATCTGAATTAAAATGCAAGAGAGCAGAGTTGCATACTAATCAAACTTGGGAGTCCAAGACAGGTAAGCTTTTATATAAAGGTTTTATGCATCTCAGTTAATTAAATAATTCCAGCTGAATTAATTGCAAATTGAGTTGGGACTTAAAATGCTAAAAAAATTTTATTCACAAACAAAATGCTTTGGGGAGGGAAAAAAAAAAGGACAAACCCCCTCCCCCGCCCTGTAGTTGCTAGAGAGAGAGCTAGATTCACACTATCCAAATAGTCTGAACTCTTTATCTCCTGGAAGTTAGAACACTTCCATTGCAGTTGTAGCAGCACATAAAGCTTCCTGAATTCTTTTCTAACAATATTTAGAACAAATTAATGGTTGTAGTGAGATATTTATTAACTAGAAGCATTGGTAATACCGCCGTACCTGAACGTATAGTGCTAATGCTATGAGCATTCTTCATCACATTAACAAGACTACATGCCCAGTTCTATTGATCTGTGTTTCAAATTGAAATATTACTGCTAAGACTTAAATAAAACCCACTTACAGCTTTAAAAGATACTTATACTTAAGTACCTTTTATGAAAAGACAAGTTCTTAAATCTCACACCATAGTCACCAAAATTGTGAGACAAAAAGCAAGATAAAAAAGATTAATTCTTATTGTAGGTTGTGATAAAACCAGAGTTCTCCTTTTGAATGGTGTTAGCTACAGACAAACTGGAGCTATCTATATCTAAATATTCTGCTAGAGTTACACAGTACTTTAGAAAAATGGAAAAATTGTCACATACTTTAATACATACAGCTTCTGAAAGCAAACCCTGTGGCTATGTACTATTTTACTTGAACTAATGCTGTATCTCCTTAAAGATTTGAATCTTCCTGATTGTTTTTCCCTTTTGGTACTGCTGCCTTGTAGATGGGAATGAGAAAACACTGAGGTTGGCTTAGTACAAACAACAATAAAGGCAAGCAACCACACTTATTATAAAGACATACCTTTTTGCCCTTATCCAACTGCAGCTTAATGCAGAAATTGCTTCAGGCACTGGAGCAAACATGTTTATCATTACCACAGATTAATGTTCATCTTGAACAGTAAGTCCTATACATGGTTACGTTTTCTTAGCAACTGGTGTGATGTGATGTATACAGTTCTGCATATCAAGCTAAGATAATCTCTAGGAGAAGCAATTTTTCCCATGGAAAACTTGAATAGGATGCAGTTAGTATATCGTACACAAGACACAGGTGGTAATTATATCAACATAGTGGATATAATCCGAGCTACTCCCAGAACTGATGAGTGAAAATATCGTTAGTTGTATGCAATGGTCCTTCATACTACCACTGAACTATTTTGGTGACTTCACTTAGTCTCAAATTCCACACAAAATATTCTAACTTTAATTTTGAAATAGTGTTAGCATTTAATAAACTGCCCCAAGTTGGATAACATCTGTCTTTCGCATACACTTAAAATGACATAGAGGGTGCAGTCACTCCTAATGATTACAGTACATTTGGACCTCTCAAGCAACCTTTAGTTTGCCCTTAAAACATGAAAAGGACATACTGGAACACAGTCACAAGCTATTAACTGAACTTTGAAAAATACTAATATTCCATCAAGTTTATTAACTTAAAATATGCACAAAACATCAAACACTTTTAGACACAATTAACACTTATTAGTGTTACAAACCCTGAAACTGCAACTTTACTTGGACATCCTGCTGCTTTCCACCAGCAACAACATATTTGTTGGACATTTGAGGAATGCATTTGATTTTGGTGAGCATAAGAAATTACCTGTTTTGTAAGGGCATCAAGTAGCCTGCATATTGTAACTATAAATTAGGCAAATTAACATTTAGGAATTTTTATATATGTGATTAAATTAATAATACATTGGAGACTGGTATTAACTCCTACAGGAACATCCTCAAAGTCTGTGTAGTCTGTGTAGTCATCTGTGAATTTCCCAGTTTTCCATATAATTGTATAAATAACGTCTTTACGTTATTAGGCACTAGCTTGCAAAGGCTGTATTCCCAGGGATACCTCCTCTTCAAACTTAGTCTGATTGAAGGTTCTCTGTATCTGTCTAGAAGTAAAACACATAAAGTGAAACTGGGCTAGACTGGGCTACAGGGCAAGTTCTTATGCTTAACATTTTCATAGAATCATAGAATCAACAAGGCTGGAAAAGACCTCAGAGATCATCAAGTCCAACCTGTCACCCAACACCTCATGCACCAAGTGCCACGTCCAATCCCCTCTTGAACACCTCCAGGGATGGTAACTCCACCATCTCCCTGGGCAGCACATTCCAATGGCAAATTACTCTTCTGTGAAGAACTTTCTCCTCCAGCCTAAACTTCCCCTGGAGCAGCTTGAGACTGGACAGCCATTTTGAGTGGACAGCCATGGCACCCTGAAAATTCCTGCAGGGTCTATGAAATTTACCCTCTATGCTATTCGCTCTGCCTTAGCCGAAGCATATTAGGGAAAGAAGTTCTGGTAGCAGAATGAGATTCCAAATACTGTT
This sequence comes from Colaptes auratus, assembly GCA_015227895.2. Classification (NCBI taxonomy): domain Eukaryota; kingdom Metazoa; phylum Chordata; class Aves; order Piciformes; family Picidae; genus Colaptes; species Colaptes auratus. The sequence continues at coordinate 38,973,246 of CM037633.1, forward strand.
CATGATAAAGAATTAATCAAATTGTTAAGGAATGTTGTTACATGCTAACAAGCCTTATTTATAAAATCTCCAAAATTCCATTTATATGGATAATGTAAAAAAAAAACACCTAAAACCTGTTCAAACAACAAGGACTCAGTTGCTAAAAATAAAGATTTAAGAGTTTTGTGAATAAGTATTACAGATTTTTTTACTTTCTTAGTATAAAATGTATTTAGTGCCTAATCCCTGTTCCGTTCAATACGCAGAATTAGTGTTCAGTACTGTAAAATTGAATGAGGCAGCAAGGTATTAAAAACATCACTTGCTTGAGTTAGAATTTAGCCTTCAGGAAACTCAATTCTGTTCTGACCTTTGTTACAACCTTTTGCTATGACACCAAAGTCATAGAAATCAATGTTAATCACACGTAGCAGAACTGATCACCTACGTGAGAGTTGTCAATAACAAGTAAAAGAGGTAGTGACCCAAGGTCACAAAATATAAAACCTATCTCACCCTTTTTTTCTTGACTATGAGTGACCCTCTCCCTCTCTTTCTTCTTATAACCTCCCATTTTTACTGCAACCCAGTTCTTCCTTGAACATATCCTTTGAATATGTTTCCTGGTTGCCTTATTAGACACAAGATTAAAGAAACACAGGATGCATTACTCGTGGGAAGTAAGAAACTAAAGGTCTTTCTGAGTTTTGCAAGGCCAAAACTACTATGATTTTAACTCAAACTTTGGTAAATGAGAAAGAAATTGCTGTACATTTTTTTTCATATGACACACAGTTAGCAAATAGTTATGGTGCAACTTGGTACATCAAATTGCACCAGTTCCACCAAATTAAAAGGGCAATTATAAAAGCAGTCTTTGTAAGAGGAGGTTTGCTTAAACCTTGAGTAGAAAGGAGATGCCACGTTCCTTTGTAAATACATGACTCTTTGTATCTCTTCAGGCAGGTGTGACAGGCTGGGCTAACCTAAAGCAGAAATAAACAAACACCTGTAACATTGCCGGTAAATCTGGCATAAATGAAGTGAAATTTATCCCATAATATATCACTACAGAGGGGAAAAACACAGGATCTTTTGTTTTCAAACAAAAGATCAAGTAATAATAAGAAAAAATAAAATCTAATGTGTGTGGATAATTTTGTGCCAGTAACCCCTTGTGCTTTGAGCTTTGAAACTCCTCTGCTTACAGTGATTGTCTCTGCAGAGGTATCTGTTGCTTTATCTTTGTTATGTTTCATTATTTCTTAGAGACTTCTGCTTGAAGTTTCTTTGCTACCACAACTTCATCTGGCTGTCTTTTACTAATCCTTCCAGTGTTTCCTGGTAATGTGGAAAAAAAATTAACCCCTGCTTTAGATGCATGATTGTTTCTGTTCATCAGGGTTTCATTCACAGTATAATTTACTATGTTGCTCTGTAAGTTATATTAAAAAAAAAAACCCACACTTGTGTGCATTGGCTGTTTAAAGAGATCCCAGGCAGGTTAAGTGAGACTGTGGTAAACAAACATTTTTTTCCTTTGGTTTCTGAAATCTGTGCATTTTAACCACCCTAAATACTTCATCAGCTTTGCTAATAATTGTTAGATAATGAAAGAATGAATGGAAATTGTAACGCCAAGATTTTACCTGGATACCATCACCATTTTTGTGAAGAAAAAGGCACTTCAGTAAGTGCAGATAAGTAAATACAATTTTTGTAGTCATCAGCTGCTGATGTAATAGCAGAAAACTACAATAATAAAGGTTAGGTGGTATGCCTGGGAATCTAGCAACTGAATTAGTAACTCGAATCTTACAATATTTTATAGCATTATACAGTAAGAATCATATAATCCTTTAACCTGTGATCTTTATTCCATTTCAACTCAGAAACGTGGCTGTTTCTAAGAGGGAAAGATCTGTATGACCCTACTGATCATAGGATAATTAGTCCATCTCAGCTAAAGGAAACATTTGAACTAATTTAGTATACATGCTTTTAATAGTCTGAGCCTAATTTTCTAAACCATTTCCTTTTCAAGCTGGATTGATGGTAGTTTTGAAATATTTAATTTGATGCTATATTGAAAGCAAACATTAGGCAGAAGTTTGTGCTTTTTGTCCTAAGCATTAAACTAAATGGTGTTCTCATGGAGATGAGAAAAATTACATAAAATGTTGTCGCTGACACTGCTTTTTAAACTCTATCACTTCTAATTTGAGCAAGGAAGAATATTTTCAAAATGCAGAGTACAAAAGCACTTTAAATTATTGTACCATCAGAAGGCAGAAAAGGATGAGAACATGGAGCTCCTAACTGATTCATATTTCAGAACTAACAACCAACCTAGCACATCTTACTCCAAACGCTGTTTTCGAAGACAGAAAGGCCAACAATACCAATAATGCTAATTTTTCAGGAAAAGAAATTAATCTTAAGGGTGCATTGTATGAATAAAGCGAACACAAAGTGAACTGTTACAGGAACTAACAAATGGGTTTAAAGCTGAGTGATTTCCTACTTGTTCATTTTTAAAAGATTTTAAGTAGCATATGGGTAAAGAATGGGAGAAGTTTTAATTTGTTATTACATACAAGATGCCACTAGAGGGACTTGTACAGCCAAGAGTAACTTACATGAACTTCAGAGGGAGTTACGGAAACATTATTAACAAACATGCAAACAGGAATAAGTAGTTACAGTTATATTTTTTAATCACACCTAAAAAGAACTCTGCCTCTCCATCTCCGTCCTTTCTTGACTGTATCCTATGTGTTTTATAATACTGACATCCTAGAATACAGTATCAGGAGTTTATGTAAATCACATAAATAAAAATAGACTTTATTTTGACTCCTGAATATGGCTTAATTCCTTTAAAATTTTCTCACTTCTCTTAATTGAAATTTAATCTGTGCAACTGGAACGGTTAATTTGTTTCTGTGCAAGCCCCTACATATATGTAGGTAACAAATATTCTATGAGGTGAAAGCAATGAAGAATTTTCAAATTAATTTTGAGAAAAAAAGTCTTCACAGTGATTTAGCTGCATCACAGGGCTAAGCTGCTGAAAAGGGATAAGGAATTCTCTGCCCTGTATTATATTATAAATTGAACACCTGAACTGCAGTAAAGAGATATTTCTGTCCCTTTAGGTTTTTCTACACATCTGTTTCAGGTAGTAAAATATGCAACATAAATCTAACAATAGAAACATTGTGTTGCTGTAAGAAATAAATTGAGAGTAAAGCACGCAGCCAAACTATGACAAAAAAAGATATTTGTGTAATTGTCTGCTGTGAATTTCAATGTGTGGTTAAAATGCATTGATAGCTGGCTTCATAATTGTTCCAGACAATGCCTCAATTTATCTTAGCAGATAAAAAACAAAGCAGCACAAATTTAAATTAATGAGAAGCATATTTCATGTGACTTTTTACTTTGATCATTGAAAGGATATAGCCAATCAAAGTTTGACCATACTTTTTGATCTTATAAAAGTGCACTTTTAAAACCTTTAAAATCAGTGTTCTGAATTTTAAGACAGGATGAGTTGAGGTATTTAATGCAAGGATAATTTTGTGCCACTGAAATGGCTGGATCTAACTGAGAGCAGCAAACATCTCTTACCTTTCCAAATGATTCAAGAAAAATATTTTTGGCAAAAAAAGAAACATGTTTAAAACATCCCAACTCAAATCTGAAAGTAGTGTCATATTGCAGAAAATGCATTTGCAAAGAACATGGTCTTGTTTTCAGACTGAACCAAAGGGTAAAAACTTGACAATCTTTTTGCATTATTAAGACAGTAAACTATCACTGTAGGGAATATAACAAAATCAGTTTACAGAACATAATTCGTGCAAGAAGAATGCTTACTTAAAATGGAACAAAAGAATGCAGAAAAATAATACAATACAATACAATAATACAATACACCACCAGGCTGGAAGAGACCTTCAAGATCAAAATACTGCCACTTTGATTAAAAGTTTGGGTTTATGTCATTAGCTCTTCATGGTTTTTTTACAAGAGTTTGTTTTGTTTTGTTTTTCTCATGAAATACCTAATGAGAGGTGCAATATTATGTGTATGTGTGGGTTTGCTGTTAATTTTTATAAGGGGAATTGAAAATTTCACAGTAGAGCATTAAACTAAGTGGATTAAGTGACCTTCTGGTACTTTGCAGAAAGAAAAACAATGAAAAGAAAAATCCTGTCAAACTTAATTTAGAAAGTTTTTATTAAATCAACAGTGTAAGTAAAGCTTTCTCTCATCAAGTTGCCAGTCACATATGCTGATATGCAAGGAGAATACATCATGGCAAGTTCTGTACTACAGTGATATGTAGTGTATAAGGATGATTACATGAATCCAGAGATGATAAAAACAAACTAAACTTTAAAAGAAGACAGACATTTAAAATTAGGTGTAAAAATGACTACCATTTCCTTAGCAAAGCAGTCACTTCTAGGGAGGCAGCTGTGTCTAATTTATAATTTATCTTACCAACACATACAATCCTGAACATCTGCAAATGGGAAGCTCTGAATTCAAGGGACAGAGGAATGCGGTCATGGGGCGTAATCAAAATCCCCCAAATCTTGACACATACAATGTGAATTAATGTGACTCTATCACTGTACACTAAGCTGAATGCAGTAATACATATTTATGGGCTACTGAGCATTCAAGTGTTTTCTTCTAAACTTTTGTCCATGGAAAGTCATCACTCTCCTTTACCTCACATCTCATGTACTGCCTGAGCTTGTAACCTCCACTTAGCCTGGAAAGGTAAGCTGACTTTTGCTGACTGCAGTAACTACTCATATATACTAAAATACTGCACTGTTTCTGATGGCTATTGTGTGTTTTTATGTATTGCCTTATCCTAGGTACTAATACTTGGACTTACCTAAAAGATGATTCAATAACAGATCTACATTTTGACAAATTCAGATTATTTTTTAAAATTACAAGGCAGGATAGATATATGTATCTCCTGAAAGAGTAGAGTAGAATGGAATGGAATGGAATGGAATGGAATGGAATGGAATGGAATGGAATGGAATGGAATGGAATAGAATAGAATAGAATAGAATAGAATAGAATAGAATAGAATTAACCAGGTTGGAAAAGACCTTTGAGATCATTAAGTCCAACCTATCACCCAACACCATCTAATCAACTAAACCATGGCACCAATGATGGTGACTCCACCACCTCCCTGGGTAGCACATTCCAATGGTCAATCTCTCTTTTCTGTGAAGAGCTTCTTCCTAACATCCAGCCTAAACCTCCCCTGATGCAGCTTGAGACTGGGTCCTCTTGTTCTGGTGAAGGTTGCCTGGGAGAAGAGACCAACCCCCACCTGGCTACAACCTCCCTTCAGGTAGTTGTAGACAGCAAAAAGGTTAAAAAAGGTGCAAAAAGGTTAAAAAAGCTTAAAATTGTTTTATAAAGGTTTAGAAAGTTTAAAAAATACAACAAGGTTAAAAAACACAACAGTACCTTGTAACATTTCCATTTCTATTACAGTTTCAAGTTTTGAATACAGTTATAAGATTCAAAAAAGTATATGAAACCAATCATTTGGCTGGGTAAGGAAGAACTAAATTAAATAACTTGGAATAGGAATATTGCCTATATGAACTCAGATCTTCATTAAATTCAGACTGTATTTTTAAAATCATGTATTAAAAATGGTTCCAAGGTATAGCTGCTGGTAGCCTGTGTGAGACCAGAGTGTCCTGACTGTCAAATTGCCTTCCCAGTTTCACCCAAACCTGCCCTTTTCAGTGGACTGTGCCAAACTGTGCACTGACACTGGGCCTGATCCTAACCATGACTTGCTGGCTGGTGTTCCCATTTTGACCTTCCCCATTACAGACAGCAGGCAGCATGGCTGGCTGGTGTCTCTTCAGGGTTGGAGTGCTGGGAGCCATAAGGGCTTCCTTAGAATGGCAAGACAGAGCCTTCTTGCCTGCCAGGGTGTACAAGCTGAGGCAGTCCCAGCCATGAGCACCTCTCTGGGGACTGAGGGTTGAATAGGGATCAGTGCTGTGATCATCAGGTCCATGACTGGCCAGGGCAGGGCAGCAGTGCAGTTGAGGCTGCATCTCAGGCAGGGACTAAACATGAGACCCTCAGCTGAAAGGAGCTCCCACAGGCAGGGTTCAGCTCTGACAACTTCCTTATAGCAGAGCACTTTTGGGGAGCTTCCCTCCATGGCCTGTGGCCGGACAAAGACCATGCTCGGCTGTGCTGACTCTGAGGTCAGCATTCCCCATCACCTGCCCCCAGGAGCAGAGACAGTCTTAGGGCCTTTACAACAGCCATCTCTGGCTTGGACTTCAGCTTGTTCCTAATGTGTTTTTCTTGATGTGAATCTGCGTCATAGCTGCAATCTTTTCCACAAATTCCTTAGAATACCCAAAATGTTCATCTAGTTATTTTGAGGCATTGGTAACGCCCTTGTGCAAGGCAATACTGCAAATGTTATTTGCAGAGCTAAGTACTCCGGATAGAAGCAGTCACTCTGTACATGTAGCCTGTGTAGGGAAAAATCCATTCAGATTTCACATCATGCTAAGTAGTTGTAACAAATGGCACCTGTGCACTGCAAATTCAATATCCGTACTGAGAGATCGTAGAGCTACATTCCAAGCATCAGAAGTGGGCAATACTGTACTATTTAAACATACACTTAACAAACCTGTGAAATGGCAATTCCAACGGCAAACAGATCTCTTTTCTCTGCTAAGACCACTTGTATTGCCTCTTCAAGCTGATCTCATCTGCTGTAGTGTGTGTCATGATATAAATATTTTCCTGTTTTACCTAGATGGATTAATGGTTCAATGGAGACCTGTGGCAAGTGGATTTCCTCAGGGATGAGTACTGGCACTGGTGGTGTTTAACATCTTTGTTGGTGACATGGACAGTGGGATTCAGAGCACTCTCAGCAAGTTTGCCAACACCACCAATGTGTGGTGCAGACAACATGCTGGAGGGAAGGGATGTCAGCCAGAAGGACCTTGACAGGCTCAAGAGTTTGGCACCCGCCAACCTCATGAAGTTCAACAAGGCAAAGTCCTGCACCTGGACTGGGGCAATCTCAAGCACAAGCTGGTGATGAGTGGATTGAGAGCAGCCCTACAGAGAAGGACTTGGTGGTGCTGGTTGTTGAGGTGCTTGACGTAAGTCAGTAATGTCTGTGGGCAGCCTAGAAAGCCAACCATATGCTGGGTGGCATCAAAAAGTATGTGGCCAGCAGGGAGGTGATTCTGCCCCTCTCCTCTGCTCTCATGAGACCCCACATGGAGTACTGTGCCCAATTCTGGAGTCCCCAACACAAGAAAGACATAAATATGTTGGAGAGGGTCCAGAGGAGGGCCACAAAGATGATTAGAGGATTGTAACACCTCTTCTGTGAGAACAGACTGAGGGAGTTGGGTCTGTTGAGCTTGGAGAAGGACCCAGGGAGGCCTCATAGCAACCTTCCAGTACCTGAAGGGTGCCTACAGGAAGTCTGGAAAGGGACTATAATAAGGGCAGGTGACAGGACATGGAGCATCTACAACAGAGTAGATTTAGACTGGATATTATGAAGAAGTTCTCTATTATGAGGGTGGTGAGACACTGGAATGGCTTGCCCAGAGAAATTGAGGATGACTTATCCTTGGAACTGATTAAGACCAGGCTGGATAAGTCTTTGAACAACCTGGTCTAGTAGGAGGTGTCCTAGATAATCTTCCACCTCAAGCCATTCAAGGTTGGACTAGGTGATCCTTGAGGTCCCTTCCAACCATTCTATCAATGATTCTATAAAGCTCATGCTATAAAAAGCAAGCCTCCTTCAGCTAAATCTTTTTCAAGCTACCTAAAGAGTTCTTTTGTACCTGACACAATGAGTGAATCCTGGAAGGACTTAAAAATAACTTACTTTTTTGGGCATCCAAAATAAATGTAGATATCCAGGAAATGGAAAGGTAGTACTGGATATCTTTAGCTGTTAGGGAGATGCTGGAACTTTTAATTCAGAGACATTAATCCAAACTTAATATTGTTCTAAGTATCTGAAATTAGGAACAGACAATTTGCATAATTAGAGGCTGTGATGGAAAGCTATAATTAATACAATATTAATTTTTAAGTGGATTAAACGGAACAGCTTTTTCTTGACATAATCCAAAACTATGTAAAAAGTGACTGTTATTAAAGGAGTCTAAAGTGAGAAAATGTGAGAGAAGTATTTCAGCTTATCCCCACATGCATTATTTTTAAATCTCTGCAGAGGTTAAAGTTCAGACAGATCACAACATACAGAAACAAAACAGAAATGATGACTCAGATAAGTAGGCTAGCCTTTGAACCTGGCTTCTATCTTTCAGGTAATGAAATTAATTAATACCAGCACTGACTTTTACAAGCATTAACATTTAACAGGAATATCAGAAAATCTTCTTGACATTAGGAATTTAAGATCTCAAGCTTCTTCCTCTGTCTGAGATTTTAAATACTCTCACATTGTCCCTCTCCCTGGCCTGCTCCCTATTTCCTTTTCACTTTATGCAGAGATCTCTTGGGGTTATAATTCCAGCACTAGTAGCAGACATTTAGTCTTCTAAAGAAAAAAAAAATTCTAATAAGAGAGGAAGTCTGATGCAAAGAAATTAGTTTTGCACTGGCTTCGTTGTCTAATTCAGCGTTTTACCATTGGTGTATCTGAAATGAGAACTTGTATTCCAAATGGCTGTTTGATCTGACCTTAGATTTTATCTTGCTAAGAACAGCATAGAGCTGGGCTAGGCTTCTGGAGGTGACATTGGATGATTCCAGCTGAGGAAACATAAAAATTCATTGCTTTGATATTATAAGGGGACTTTCAAACAATCTGCTGTCAGAAACAAAATTCCCTTTTCTGAAGTCTTTTGTGATCGTAAACTTTTTGTGGGTAGTAAACTTTTTATTTACTCTGCCATTTTTTTACATGAAAAATATTCTTTTCTAACATATTATTCATTAGTGTGATTTTTATTTGAGGTCATTGGGCACTTCTTTGATCCTGAATTGTTAAAATGGATTAATTGTTAAAATTAATCAATTTTATAGACAATGGGAAATCTGTTTAACTACAATAAAATATAATTTTTGGGCTCTTAGCAATAAGCACAGTGTTCAAGCTACTCCACTTATTCAATACTGCAAATTTTGACAGAAAACTCCTTCCATTATACTTTGTCCTTTTTGGAAACTCATTCATTCACAAATGCCTTCTGACTCGAGGAATCTATAACAACACTTATCAAAACATTCTCCATCATGTCCCAACTCCTGTGCATAATGGGGTTCCAGCTTTGACTTCTAGAGAGTTTTCTGTGCATATCTGTGCTAGTTTTAGGCTATGCCTTTAAATTTTATCTGCAGATTTTGAGCAGAAGAGTAGAAACTTTGAAATAAGTCACTATTGGGTGTAAAAAGCAAAACCAAAAGATTGTTCTAAACAAATTAATTGGATAAATGCCTGGGATGAGAAGAGCTGTACCAGAACAATTCTTCACATTTCCCATTTTTTCCATTCTTTTTCTCTTCTCTTCTGATCATGGCTGTTTTGCTTCGCTCAGGAGATAATGTGCTTCTGGCTGGCCTTGGGATAAGTCTAAGCTGCTGCTTTTCTCTCTCTGCTCCTCTCTCTGTCTCTCTTGGGACAGGAGGGTTTGTGGGGGACAGTGGAATGGCTTCCCAGGTCTTTTGACCAGGTTGTTTTTTTTTGGTTGTTGTTTGCTAATTGTAAATATCTGGATAATATTGTAACTCCTGTATATTTTGTACCTATTCATTGCATTCCGTTGTAAAGTGTAGATTTTGCTTGTAAATACAGCTCCATTTGCTTCTAACTGAGTTGGTCTGGCTAAAAGTTAATGCTGGGGTGAAACTTCAACCCACCACAATATCCTCATTTGCTTTGTTTTGTGAGATCAGAGAGCATTTTTCATTAATACCAGGTACTGAAGTCAGTTTTTATTCTGGATACAAAGCATAAATACATCTAGAATCTTGAGCACTGAGTTATGAGTTTCATACTTTAGCATGAAAGTTTCATGACCGAGATCCTGTAGTGGAGTTCAATCTTGATTCAGGTACATGTGTTCTACAAAGCATATGGAAATAATGAGATATTTTATAATGGAATTCACAAATAAGTAACACACCAGGAGATGTCTGAACTGGCAATATGTAATGATTGGAAGTTCTGTGCTTCTAAAATGCAGTAATTTTTAGCTCAGAATTCAAGATACTTGAAGCCGTTTTGTGGAGCAGGGTGGCAGGTAGGGCATATTGGTTTGTGCTTTGCATTGCAGATGGGAGAACTGCATCCTGTATCTGTAATTAGGATTGCTTGTCCTTTGAATAGTTCACATTGCTGCTTTATTTTGTAATGAGCACACTTTTAGTCAGACACAGACTTCTTTTTTTCAATTTTGTTGTTGGGTTTGTGTGGGTTTTTTAAACGTATGATTTCTATTTTTGTAGATGATCTAAATATTAGCAGCCAGGCATTTCAGTTTGTGGGCATCCATGTTATGAACTGATTCCTACAGATAGGGTCTAAGATGGGGAGAAGAGAATAGAACTGTTAGCAAGATGAAACTCCTTGAGCTGCAGCTTGTAGCTAAGGAGCCTTTAAAGGTGTGTAGGGGAAAAAAAAATCTTCATTTTCATATCCTGAAAATGGACCGTGTTAAGCTCCATTTCCTTCCTCACAGGTTGCTTGACTCCTGCAATGAGAATGTACAACTTCAATTAAGTTTTCTTTCAATGGAACATAATTTTCAGAGACACACATGTTATAGCTGATATTGGGCAAAATTATTCCTTCCTAGAATTCCACTCAATTCCTTTTATGTTAATGTCGACCATCTGCCATGTATATGGGCCAAAATAAAGAGCATAGAATCATAGAGTGGCTTAGGTCAGAAGGGACCTTAGAGATCATCTGCTCCAACCTCTTCACCATGACTCAACTAGTCTCAAGGCCTCATCCAGTCAGCCTTGAACACCCCCAGGGAGGAGGCATCCACAAACTCCCTGGGCAGTGTATTCCAGAGTCCCACCACCCTCATGCTGAAGAACTTATTTCTAAAGTCCAGTCTAAACCTTTTCTCCCTCAGCTTAAAACCATTCCCTCTTGTTCTGTCACTAGACACTGTTATGAAAAGTCCCTCTCCAGCCTTCCTGTAGGATCCCTTCAGATATTGGAAGACAGCCATAAGGTCCCTCTGTAGATTTCTCTTCTCTAGGCTGAACCACTGCAGCTCCCTCAGCCTAATCTCAAAGCAAAGTTGTTCCAGCCCTTGGATCATCTTTGTGGCTCTGCTTTGGATTTGCTCCAACAGCTCTGTGTCCTTCATGTGATAGGGACACCATAACTGGACACAATATTCAAGGTGAGGTCTCACAAGAGCAGAGCAAAGGGAAAGAATCACCTCTCTTGCCCTGCTGGCCACACTCCTCTTCATGCAGCCCAGGATACAATTTGCCTCTGGGCTGCATGAGCTCACTGCCAGCTCATGTTCAACTTCTCACCAATCAATACACCCAAGTCTCTTTCTTCAGAGCTACTCTCAACCCACACTGCACCAAGTATGTGTGCCTGGGGTTGGCCTGACCTGTATGCAGGACCTTGCACTTTGACTTGTTGAACTTCATGTGGTTGGTTTTCATAATACATCTGTTTTAAACATGTTTGTTTTAGGTTTACATGGTGTATATTCTATTGTTGAATAATTACATTATTGTATTACTAGTGCTGTCTTGTATTACTTTTTATAATGTCCTCAGAGTTTTTGCTAAAAGTACTGTGAGCTTCAAAGATAATGGAAATACACAGCCACATATTCTCAGTGTCTTATTTCTCACATAGATTCTTTTATGAATTAAATGATTGTTAATTATAACTTTGAATGTTGACATTTCTTTCCGTGTTAGGTAGTGTAATTCCTTCTTTTTATTTTTGTGTAAGCACTTCCATAAGATATACAGCAGCCATTTGGTTTATTTGACTTAAAAACAATCAGTTGCTGAAAGGATATCAGACATGAATGTAGCTTGGTAACAGACTTTGATTTCTTATATACATCATGAATAAGTATTCAAGATACACTGCAATATTTTATTGGTTCCATCAGATTTTGTCTATTACACAACCTTCAGACTGTAAATCCTGTAAGTCAGTGGAATATTCTGCCTTGAATAATTTATTTACTATTACATTATAAATTGCAATATTCTGTCAAATTTCATGCTACCCAATTAAAATAATGCAGTTGATTGAAGACTGATACTATTGGTAACATGATCTTCCCCAGTAAATTGTAGATAACACTAATGAGACTTAGTATAAGGTAAGAAGAAACGACAAAGGTGAGCATAAAGTCAGGAAGTAAACAGATCTAAAGTACTTTTTTTATACAGAATAGAACACAGAATTAACCAGGTTGGAAAAGACCTTTGAGATCATCAAGTCCAACCTATCACCCAACATCATCTAATCAACTAAACCATGGCACCATGTTGATAGGATAGGATAGAATAGAATAGAATAGAATAGAATAGAATAGAATAGAATAGAATAGAATAGAATAGAATAGAATAGACCAGGTTGGAAGAGACTTTCAAGATCATTGTGTCCATTGTCCATGTGGCAATGAAATCATTAGCATTCCAAGAATGTGAAATTTTGCATATTTGTCATTTAATTTCTTTTAAAGTGTCAGAGATTTTGATTATCCTTTAAAACAGCTGTCCTTCAAGTGACTGTTTTATTTATATAGCAGTATAAGACTAGTGGTTAATTCTCTTATGACAGTAAGAGATAAACAACTATGAAGTCAATATAGTAATGGACTATAAATAAGCAGGCAATTTACAGCCCATATTATCAGTTCTGTGCTTTTTAGAATCTAATTAGCTGTGCTTTGCACAATTTTATTTTTATTTCAATACTTGATTCTCCTGTGTGAGATATGTCTGATATGCTCTAACTCTCCACTTAAACTGGACCAGTGCAGAGTAACCATCTCAAAAGTCAGTGGATTGCAATAGGGTAATTAGCCGAAATGAGCATCAGTGTTCACAATTCCTGCCCTGATACACAGAGATTGGATACCAAAGTAATGACTTCTTTCTATAATTGCAGGGCTAGTCTTCTTTAAATGGCTTTCTACTAATGCTGCAGTATTTTATTTATTAAGTAATTTACTTCTAAATGGAAGATTATAGATTTACAGCATAGAGGGTCAAATTTTCCTTACTAATTGCAAAATGGAAGTGTCTATGAAATTATGTTTGCATTCTGCTTTTCCAGAATAAAAACCCCTGAAACCTGCTGCACGTAATAGCAAGATAGCCAGAGAGTGCTATTCCTATTATTCAAATGCCTCTTAGTGCAACCAGTTTCAGCTTGTTCTAAAATCTCACTTCCATTTACTTTTGAGTAATACATAAATACTTTTCCTTCACTTTTAATGAAAAATATATTAAAATATTAAATAACTCAGTGGTTTCCTTTCTTCTTTCATATCTGGAACTGAGGAAAAAATTATTTATTCAAACCAGCTAAACTATTCAAGGTACAAGAAAACTGGATTCCAATTAGTGAAAATAGGATTTATTGCCTGAGTTATTATCACCTCTCTCAGCTGCTCCACCTTCTTTGATAATGTTATGCATCTTCAATTATTTATTTATCTGTAGCAGTTTGGGCTGGGTGCCCTCTGCTGTGTTTACTTCCTGTGTCCAGAAGTCCAGCCCAGAGGGGTGGACACAGGAAATTAGGTATTTCATACCATAATTCTCTGCAACACTATAAGATCCAGCGTGTGGTCTGGCACTTCCTCTTTCTTCTCCTCTCCATCACCTGGTAACTGGGGGATATGTCTCCTGGCCATGGGCCTGGCTAGGCCCATGGCCATGGGGGGATGGGCAGTCTCAGATCTGGCCAGCTGAGACTAGCCTAGCAGTGAGGGGAGGGGGGAGAAGAAGGAGCCCTGGGGGTCTTGGATGTACCCCCAGGTGGGGATGGGATGTTTCTGGGTCTGCTTTGGGATTTCTTTTGTCACTGTGCTTCTGGCTCTCTGTACATAGTCACTGCTTTCCATTTAAACTTTCCACCACTTTTGCAATCTGTTTGTTTGAGTCATTATTTCTGCCTGTGGTGGGGAGGGGGTCTGCCTCAACCCATTACATTATCTCTCGCGAGCGTGCACGGGAGCGAGTGCCTGACGTCAGCCGCGGGAGATTTAAATCCCAGCCGGGCTGTGCGGGCGGCGCCAGTTCGGCTCAATCGCCAGTCAGAACCGCTCCTTCGGGACAGCTCCGCTTGCCTAGTGAGTTTCTGCTGGGCTTTTTGCCTTGCTTTCGGGGTTTAGCGGGTCGGGAGGACTCCTGGGGGGCAGGGATTGAGGCGGGCTCGTGCTCTCGCGAGCGTGCACGGGAGCGAGTGCCTGACGTCAGCCGCGGGAGATTTAAATCCCAGCCGGGCTGTGCGGGCGACGCCAGTTCGGCTCAGTCGCTGCCTTTCGGCTGCTTGCGCAAAAAAAAAAAAATAATTTTTTTTTGTTTGCTTTGGTTTTGTTTTTTGTTTTTTGTTTTCACTCATACGCTGCACCATGGTCATTACTCGGACCAAGGGTAGAAAAATAGCATCTACCCAGACAGAGTTGTTTCTCCAGCATGCTGGAGTCCAGGCTGCCAGCTGCGGAGAGTGCTTCAGCCTGGCAGTTGGAATAGAGGGAGAGGGAGAGGGAGAGGACGCCTGTGTCAGGTGTGAGCAGGTGAACTTTCTCCTCAGCCTGGTGGCTGACCTGAAGGATGAAGTGGCCAAGCTGAAAGAGGAGGTGTCTAGGCTGAGGTCAATAAGGGAAAGCGAACGGGAGTTAGACTTGTGGGAGAAGGCTCTGCAGATCTCCCCTGCTGAGGGCCGGGCCCTGAAAACGGAGAGGGATGGACACAGGTCCCTGCCAAGGGTGGCAAGAGAAATCCACCCCGGCCCTCTCCTCCTCCTCCGCTGCCCTTGCGTAATAAGTATGAGGCCCTGCAGGCTGAGGGCGGTGGGGATGAGAGGGCTGAGGAGCGGCCATCCAGAGGGGAGACCAGGGCCAAGCGGTCCCTGCCGGCTGTAACGACCAGCTCTGGGGAGCAGCCTAAGGCCAAGCCTAAGACCAAGCGGCCACCACCAGCTATAATGACCGGCTCCACAAAGAGAAGGAGAAGGGTTATAGTTGTTGGGGACTCTCTCCTGGGGGGTACTGAGGGACCCATATGTCGTCCCGACCCATCCCACAGGGAGGTCTGCTCTCTACCTGGGGCGCGGATAAGGGATATTGCAAGGGGAATCCCCAAGCTCATCAGTCCCTCTGACTATTACCCTCTACTGGTAATACAGGCTGGGAGTGATGAGATCGACAGGAAGGGCACCAGGGCAATTAAGAAGGAGTTCAGGGCCCTTGGACAATTGATTGATGGGGCAGGCGCGCAAGTGGTGTTCTGCTCAGTTCCCTCAGTGGCAGGGGAGTACACTGAGAGGAACAGGAGAACCCACACCATCAATAAGTGGCTCAGGGAATGGTGCCAGCGGAGGAACTTTGGTTTCTTTGATCATGGGCCTACTCTTACAGCACCCGACCTGCTGGGTCCTGATGGGGTGCATTTATCTAGAAGGGGCAAGAGAGTCCTAGCACTAGAGTTGGCAGGGCTCATTAGGAGGGCTTTAAACTAGGTCTGAAGGGGGAGGGTGAAGACATCGGTCCCTCTGCAGAGGTAAGAGTAGGGCACAAGGTAGGGTCAACTGAGAGGTCGGGAGCCCAGCTGCAGTGCATGTACACCAATGCACGCAGCCTAGACAATAAGCAAGAGGAGCTGGAGGTCCTAATCCACCAGGGCAACTATGATATAGTTGCCATCTCAGAAACATGGTGGGACAACACGCACGATTGGAGTGCTACACTGGGGGGTTACAGGCTCTTTAGGAGGGATAGGAGAGGGAGAAGAGGAGGAGGGGTGGCTTTGTATATTAGGGAGACACTTTCTGCCTCTGAACTTGAGGTGGAAGATGAAGGAAATTGAGAGCCTGTGGGTTAAAATCAGAGGGCAACCCAACAAATCTGACATCCTGGTTGGAGTCTGTTATAGACCACCCAACCAGGATGAGGAGATGGATGAATTATTCTATAAACAACTGGAGGCTGTCTCAAGATCATCAGATCTTGTCCTCGTGGGTGACTTCAATCTGCCAGATATCTGCTGGGAACTTAATTCAGCAGAGAGAAGGCAGTCCAGAAGATTCCTGGAGCGAATAGAGGACTGCTTCCTAACGCAGCTGTTAAGCGAGCCTACCAGGGGACAGGCTCTGCTTGACCTGCTGCTCTCCAATAGGGAAGGGCTGGTGGGAGATGTGACCGTGGGAGGCTGCCTAGGGTGCAGTGACCACGAGATAGTGAAGTTTTCAATATGCAGGGAGATAGGGAGGAGTACCAACAGAACCTTCACCCTGGACTTCCGGAGGGCAAACTTCAGCCTCTTTAAGAAACTAATTTGTAAAGTTCCCTGGGTACCAACCCTCATGAACCGAGGGGTCCAGGAGGGTTGGACCTACTTCAAAAAGGAGCTCTTGAGGGCACAGGAACTGGCGGTCCCCATGTGTCGAAAGATGAGCCGGCGGGGAAGGCGACCGGCCTGGATGAGCAAGCAGCTCCTGGGGGAATTAAGGGAAAAAAGAGGCTGTATCACCTTTGGAAGGGGGGAAGGCTTCTCGAGGTAGGTTCAAGGAAGTGGTTAGATTATGTAGGAATAAAATTAGAGAGGCAAAGGCCCAGTTAGAACTGAAACTGGCCACCTCTGTGAAAGAAAATAAAAAGCAATTTTACAAATATATCAACGCTAAAAAGAAGGGCAAGAAGAACCTCCACTCCTTACTGGACCTGGAGGGGAACACGGTGACCGAAGATGAGGATAAGGCTGAGGTCCTGAACGCCTTCTTTGCCTCCATGTTTAACAGCAAGGCAGGAGTCCAGGATGAGTGGCCTCCTGAGCTGGGTAATAGGGTCGGGGAGCAGTGTAATGCCCCAGAAATCCATGAGGAATTAGTTCGGGACCTGCTGAGCCACTTGGACACCCACAAGTCTATGGGACCGGATGGGATCCATCCTAGGGTGCTGAGAGAGCTGGCAGATGAGCTGGCCAAGCCGCTCTCCATCATTTTCCTCCAGTCTTGGCTCACTGGAGAGGTCCCAGATGACTGGAAACTGGCCAATGTGATCCCCATCCACAAGAAGGGACGGATGGAGGAGCCCGGAAACTACAGGCCAGTCAGCCTGACCTCAGTGCCAGGGAAAGTGATGGAACAGATTATCCTGGAGGCAATAACTGCGCACCTGAAGGATGGCCAAGGGCTCAGGTCCAGCCAACATGGATTTAGGAAGGGCAGGTCCTGCCTCTCCAACCTGATCTCCTTCTATGATCAGGTGACCCGTCTGGTGGACGTGGGGAGGCCTGTGGATGTAGTCTATCTGGACTTCAGCAAGGCCTTTGACACCGTCCCCCACAGTAAACTGCTGGCTAAACTGTCAGCTCGTGGTTTGGACCGCAACACTCTGTGCTGGGTTAGGAACTGGCTGGAGGGCCGAGCCCAGAGAGTGGTGGTGAATGGTGCCACGTCCGGCTGGCGGCCAGTCACCAGCGGCGTCCCCAGGGATCGGTGCTGGGCCCCATCCTCTTTAACATCTTCATTGATGATATGGATGAGGGGGTTGAGTCAGTCATCAGCAAGTTTGCAGATGACACCAAGTTGGGAACAGATGTTAGTCAGTTAGAGGGTAGAAAGGCTCTGCAGAGGGACCTCGACCGACTGGACAGATGGGCAGAGTCCAATGGGATGGCATTTAATAAGTCCAAGTGCCGGGTGCTGCACTTTGGCCACGGCAACCCCATGCAGAGCTACAGGCTGGGGTCAGAGTGGCTGGAGAGCTGCCAAACAGAGAGGGACCTGGGGGTGCTGATTGACACCCACCTAAACATGAGCCAACAGTGTGCCCAGGTGGCCAAGAAGGCCAATGGCATCCTGGCCTGTATTGGGAATAGTGTGGCCAGCAGGAGCAGGGAGGTCATTCTGCCCCTGTACTCTGCATTGGTTAGGCCACACCTTGAGTACTGTGTCCAGTTCTGGGCCCATCAGTTTAAGAAGGACATCGAGATACTTGAACGTGTCCAGAAAAGGGCAACAAGGCTGGTGAGAGGCCTTGAGCACAAGCCCTATGAGGAGAGGCTGAGGGAGCTGGGATTGTTTAGCCTGGAGAAGAGAAGGATCAGAGGTGACCTCATTGCCCTCTACAACTACCTGAAGGGTGGTTGTAGACAGGAGGGGGTTGGTCTCTTCTCCCAGGCAACCAGCACCAGAACAAGGGGACACAGTCTCAAGCTGTGCCAGGGGAGGTTTAGACTCGACGTGAGGAGGAAGTTCTTCACTGAGCGAGTCATTCGTCATTGGAATGGGCTGCCCAGGGAGGTGGTGGAGTCGCCGTCCCTGGAGGTGTTCAAGGGGAGATTGGACGTGGCGCTTGGTGCCATGGTCTAGTTGTGAGGTCTGTTGGGACAGGTTGGACTTGATGATCCTTGGGGTCTCTTCCAACCTTGGTTATACTGTGATACTGTGATCTTATCTACTCCTTTATTTTATACAGTTCTCCTGTCTCTTTTGTTTGGGTTTTTTTTTCCACTAGTGGATTTCTTTTTTGAGTTGTGCTTTTGAGAAGGAAATATTTCCTTCATGTCGTTTCCCAAGATAGGTTCATCTGTACAACAGATATGCACATCAAGAAACTATCTTCATGGCAGTGTTATGAATGACACACTGAATAAAGAAACATAGCATTTGACTGATAAGATCGTAAGGATAAATCTAAGTTTTGTAACACTTAGAGTATTTTCTCAAGTTCAGTCTGAAAGATAGAGTGTTGTTTGTGCATTGTTACTGTTTCAGATGTCTAGCTGCAATTGCTCATGATGCCTGCCTTTTGCATTTGACAGGTGCTTCAGTTCCCTTCCAAAATAGACATGAATTCTTTCTGGTGACGCCCATGTGTTGTAAGACTGTTTTCCAGAACCGTGCTTGTACATCTTTGTCTAAGAACCAGTGCTGGTGCTGGGCAAGCTTCTCATTTTGCATGTTCATCCCAGCCTTGTCCTACAAGATGCATAGACGACTTTTTCTCTGGTCTCTACTTTGTGATCTACTCAAGACAAACAAATTATTCAAAAGAAGCATTTTAATTTGCACAGTTTCTCAAAGCTAGGATATGATCCTCAAGAAAATCCATCAAACTGATAGAAGAAATAAAAACACAGCATGAGTGTAACTAAGAAAGAACCCAGAAGCAGATTAATTTGTGCTATAGAAAAAATAGTATCTGTAAGGACCAGAAGATAAAGATCACAAAAATGTTGTAGCTGCCAGATAGTTTATCTTTTTACCTTGATATATTATCACCCCTGACATACTGTGTTTGGTGAATGACTGCACCAGGTTGCCTGGTCCTAGGAAACAGTCACAGTCAGGTTGGATGGAGCTCTGATCTGGTTTAAGATGTCCCTGCTCACTGCAGGGAGGATTGGACTAGATGACTCTTCAAGGTCCCTTTCAACTCAAACTATTCTATGATTCTTTGATATCTTCTTTAACAGCTAATACAGGAAAAAGATCTGAAATACTTCTATATGGCTGATATTCAACCCTAGAAAGACATTCAAAACGTAAGTGCAATAATAGTCTGCAAACAGATATTCTGACTATCAGCAGCCCTATCACATCAGCTGGTGAGGAAACCACTGAGTGGAAAGATAGTTATAACTTTTACAGCTGCCACTTAATTTAGAATATATTACCTACAGCTGTTCCAAAAAGTTGATACTGTCAAAAATGAAGACCTCCAAATGTAGAGAAATTTTATATATATTCAAAAATATTTTTGAAATATGATTTAACATAAAAATGTAACAGCTCCCGAGTCAAGCTTCCATTTTCTTCATTTGTATTCCACTCTAACCTTATAAGCTTCATAAAGACAGCACAGGAAAATAACAAACTATTTCTTTCAGATGCATTGCTAAAGCTATCTAAGAAGGAAGCACTCAGTAGAATAGAATAGAATAGAATAGAATTAGAATAGAATAGAATAGAATAGAATAGAATAGAATAGAATAGAATAGAATAGAATAGAATAGAATTAATCAGGTTGGAAAAGACCTTTGAGGTCATCAAGTCCAACCTATCACCCAACACCATCTAACCAGCTATACCATGGCACCAAGCACTCCATCCAGTCTCTGTGAAGAACTTCTTCCTAACATCCAAACTAAACCTTCCCTGGTGCCACTTGAGACCGTGTCCTCTTGTTCTGTTGGTAGTTGCCTCAGAGAAGAGACCAACCCCCACCTGGCTACAACATCCCTTCAGGCAGTTGTAGACAGCAATAAGGTCTCCTCTGAGCCTCCTCTTCTCCAGGCTAAGCAACCCCTTCCAGCAACTCAACATCCTTCCTAAACTGAGGGGCCCAGAACTGGACACAGGGCTAAGGTGTGACCTTACCAATGCTGAGTACAGAGGCAGAATGACTTCCCTGCTCCTGCTGGCCACACTATTCCTGATGCAGGCCAGGATGCCATTGGCCTTCTTGGCCACCTGGGCACACTGATGGCTCATGTTCAGCCTACTGTCAACCAGTATCCCCAGTTCCCTTTCTCCTGGCTGCTCTCCAGCCACTCTGACCCCAGCCTGTAATGCAGTATAATATGCTCTTTAGAATATAATGTGTAAACAAATAAACTAACAATTAAGCAAATGTAATGATTGATTGTTAATTGGTTGAAAAGACAAGCAAGAAAAGTGAATACATTTGTTTACCATTGGCCACCTCCTTAAATGTAAGTCATGTTTAGGGAGTCTAAGAAGAGTGTCCCCTGACTCAATTTGATCAAGCTTACCCACAGGTACTCAAGTCATAGGAAAGAGGTTCTTGCAGATAAACTATTGCCTGCATAAAGAAAACAAAATATCTTTGTAAGATGATTTGCAGTAAGGATCTAAACATGCTTCTACTGTGCATACAAACTATTAGTGTTGAATTAAATATTGAGAGTGATAGGGAACAACTAAATTAAATTATAAATGTTAATGCTGGATCCCTAAGGCAGCTCAAGTCACTGGTCCCTTACAATAAAGGTAGGAGGCAGATGTTGTGTAAATCCAATTCAGTGGCAGAGCTTGCCCTGCACTGCTTGACAAGCAGAGCAGTCATTACCTTTCAACTATAAACAGCTATATGCATCTTAGGAAATAAATCAAGGACTTGAACTAGCAGATTTTACAGCAGAATTAGATACCAACTTTGGTAGCTTCCTGTGTCAGAAAGTCCTCCTTCTTTTGGGACAGTTTGCTAAAAGAAGCATGAGTATTATCTCAATGTTCAGAGTCACCTGGCTGGTATTCTTTGCTGACTTTGCCCCATCAGATCACCATATCTCTCAATATAAAACAATTGAAAGGTATTTGGAATGCAGTTTGAAGTTGGATGAGGTGAGAAGTTGTCTATAGAGTCATGCAAGTTCTATGTGCTACAGAACTATATGAAATATTTGGCAAGTACCTACATGTCATTAGCTTTCTACAAATGCAAGAATTTCATTGTTGCACTTGGTAGAAGGCAGTGTGAGCTGGATGAGGGAAAATCTGCACAGCTCTACTCTGGCATTTTTAAACAGAAATCCTGTTCACCTCTCTCAACTGCTTTCAGATCATTGCTAGAGCTGTTCCATCCTATGTTATTAAAACACATGAACTGTATAGGAAAAACAACCTTTATTTCCCCATCCATTAATTCTTATAATCTTATTACAGCAAGAAGGAAATTATTGTTTTGTTCATACAAAAAGTATGGTTTAACTATCAGCTCTAAAATCTGCAGCACCTTTGATGAAACTGTAGATAGTTTGCATGGAATCACAGAATAATAGGGGCTGGAAGGGACTTCAAAAGATTGTTGAGCCCAGCCCTCTGCCAGAGCAGGATCTCCTTGAGTAGATCACACAGGAATGCATCCAGGTAGGTTTTGAAAATCTCCAGAGAAGGAGACTCCACAACTTCGCTGGGCAGCCTGTTCCAATGTTCTGTCACCCTCACAGTTTTCCTTATGTTTATGTGGAACTTCCTATGCTCTGGCTTGCACCTGCTGCCCCTTGGCCTATCTTGTACATGAAATTTATATCTTTTGTATGTTAAACTTCACCATCCTTCAGTGTTAGTGTATTCTACAAGAACAACCAGATGAATCGTGTCTAGTACAAGTTACAAGTATAACTGTGTTGGTTTTCTCAGAGCACACTGATTTAATGTTTGAGCCACTTAAGGAAAAAGTCATGACAGTGTTCTCTTTCTAAATAAAAAGAAAGTAAAACAATAGCTTGTTTAAACTGATTCATATGCTCCAGTTCTTTAATTTTTCTTCTTGTGTTTATCAGAACTCATTGCTGGTGGATTTTCTTCCAAAAATACCTTATTAAGTCTTTTAAAAGATACTTCTTCCTCTCCCAGTGTAGACAAACAAAATCTAAAAACTAAAGGCTCAAAATGCAGCATCATGAAAAATAAGCCATGACCTTGAACTTGTAATTTCTTTCCAAGGATTTTGTCTTTGATGATTGAATATTTGGGGTAATATTCTATATTCCATTTCTCCCCATTTTTGAAATTGCTGTCAGGTTCTGTGTGTCTGTGAATTTGTGCACACATTCATATGCAAGCATGTACTGATGTGAACTGCTAAACACAGCTTGAAAATGAATTCTTTTTCTCCAAGAAGAATACATTTTTAACCATTTTTCTTCATTGGTGGTTAGAGGTGATACCTCTTAGTATGGTCCTGCAAGACCCTGCGAGAATCAAGCAACCAACAGCAGCAGGTAGCTGCCTCCTAGCTAGAAGGCAGTTAATGGAAAAAAAAATTCCTGTCCTTATGTACCATAAGGAAAATTAATTTAAATCACTAGCTATAATTTATGTGGATGCAGTTGATATGTCTCACCAGAAATTCCATAATTCTGCTTTTCAGTCAGGCCAGCTGTGTGAAGCCAACTTCTTATGGGTGACTGGAAAAATGTGATTTAATTTATGTTTCAAACATAGGTTTAAAATGGAAGCAAGAAGGAAATCCAGATACATGAAGTAAAGATGCACTCCATACAAGCCTTTTAACACCAACTACAGGTTTGCAATACACTTAAAATACAAAATTTAGAAGTTATATTGTTCTGAACAGTGCCCAACAAGAGAATGGAGGCGAAATTCTAGCAGGGAAATCCTTGCTGTTGCTGTTACATACAGTATCATGGACATGAATAGCAGGATTTGTATTATCTCTTTTCTAGATCAGTTACAATTTCTAGGTTTTAACTCCAGTTCACTGAATGCTGATGTGCCTCTCCAAGATGCACAATAGCTGCTCCGTGGTCTCAGTGCTTGAGTCTCAGAGGTAGCTGCTCTCCTAAGGAGCCAGGGTAAAATCACTAAAAAGTAATGGTGTGCAGGTTTCACAGATATGTCTCTGCTCTGGGACAAGGCAATCCTGGCAGACCATAATATTTCTAAGGCAATATACTCCTCCCTTCCTGTTTAATGAGCCACAGATTTTTAATCTGGGAGTTTGGGTGATAAGCAGAAGGAATGCACAAAAGGTTGGTCTAGAGGCATCTGCATGTTCTACACGATTGTGTTTAATAGAGTCAATGAAAAGATGGGAATCAGAACCAGCTTCAGTTTGATGTTCTCTCTGGTAATTTTTAATCACATTATAGGAGTACAAATGCACATTTGCTTTCAACTAATAGGCTGTATTTTACTGATACTCTTTAATGTAATTTTAACTGTACACAACCAGGACTTGAGTTACACAACAAAACTGGAAGAACATCTAAATCCAATTTGTAAAATCATTCAGAAGAGAATTGTAGTAGAGGATTTTCCACCCATTAAAGGCTGACTACGGCTGTATCACGGATGTATAAAAACCAGTTCATGTCACAATGAAAGAAGTGCAAGATGGCAACTCCTTACATGACTTCAAATACTCATACTGTACTGTGACCGGTTTTGGCTGTGCCTTTAAGAAAGAGACAGTGGCTGAACACTCTGGCTGAATATTTTTGATATTTAAACAAAAACAAGAGAGTCTAAACTAATTTCATTGGTAGGTTTAAGTTTTGTCAGTTCTGTCTGGGTTCTGGCTGTGTTCATTCTGTACCTTTCCCTCTGTTCATGTGGGCTGGTCGGCTTCTCTCTCTCTGAAGCAGGAGTGGCCGTGAATTAACAGAGCTAACCAGATAAGAAAACTAATTCTTGCATTTGCTTTGAGCTAACAGAATTTTTCCTCCTTAATTGCCTTTCTCTCTCTCTCTAACCCTTTTTGGGAAAAAGGGGAGGTAGGGAGGAAGAGAGGGGGGTTCAGGGAACCCCCCTGGCCGGCTGGAGGGAAAAAGCTTTTCTGCATTACGTTCATTGCTGTGTATTTCTGTATCTATTGTAAATATTGTATATTTGTGTACGTATTCATTGCATTCCATTGATGCCTGGAAATATAGCTTTCATCTGCTTTTCCGACTGAGCTAGCTGTGGTCTCTTTCTTTGTGTGTGTGTGTGGGAACTTTCTCACCCCACCACATGTACTTATGAAAGTAGAAAAATAATAGATATAAACAAGGTAAGATGATCCACAAAATGTGAGGAAAATAAAAAAATCTACAAGACGATAATGATACCATTTAGAAGCATGGCTCTGTGGTTCTGTGAGTTACCTGGTCTGCTTTTCAAGTCATAGCAATGCATAATTTTGTAAGAGCAGTCTGCCACACAACACACTCCACCCTTACCATGCTGCTACCAAAATGTCAAGCTTTTAGCATTGGCTGCACTGTACCTCCTTCACTCCACTGTACCCCAACTTTGCCTGCTTAAGATCATAACCCTGTCATGAACAGGCATCCTATATAATGAGTTGGGTGGTTGGAAAAGAGCTTAGCTGTAAACCCAGTATTTCCTAATTCTCTGTAACAGGTTCTATCATCTCTTGATCATCTCTTGATGAGAAAAGTAGCAACAGCATCCCCAAAACTACCAGTACAAAATAAAGTTATCCCAACTCCCTGTGAAGAGCACATTCAGTACTATGCTTTTGTTTAAGTGCAAAAGATCACAATTCAATCAGAATCAAATCAAATCGAATCGAATCGAATCGAATCGAATCGAATCGAATCGAATCGAATAGAATAGAATAGAATAACCAGGTTCGGAAGACCTCAGAGATCATCAAGTCCAACCTATCACTCAACACTGTCTAATCAACTAAACCATGGCACCAAGTGCCTCATCCAGTCTCTTCCTAAACACCTCCAGTGATGGTGACTCCACCATCTCCCTGGGCAGCACATTCCAATGGCAAATCTCTCTTTCTGGGAAGAACTTCTTCCTAACATCCTGCCTAAACCTCCCCTGGCACAGGTTGAGACTGTGTCCTCTTGTTCTGGTGCTGGTTGCCTGGGAGAAGAGACCAACCCCCACCTGGCTACAGCCTCCCTTCAGGTAGGTGTAGACAGCAATAAGGTCTCCTCTGAGCCTCCTCTTCTCCAGGCTAAGCAACCCCAGCTCCCTCAGCCTCTCCTCTCAGGGCTGTGCTCCAAATCCCTCCCCAGCTTTGTTGCCCTTCTCTGCTACATTCCAGCACCTCAATATCTTTCCTAAACTGAGGAGCCCAGAACTGGACACAGGACTCAAGGTGTGGCCTAAACAGTGCTGAGTACAGGGGCAGAATGGCTTCCCTGTTCTTGCTGCCCACACTATTCCAGGATGCCATTGGCCTTCTTGGCCACCTGAGCACACTGCTAGCTTGTGTTCAGCCTACTGTCAACCAGTACCCCCCAGGTCCCTTTCTGCCTGGCTGCTCTCCAGCCACTCTGTCCCCAGCCTGTAGCAATGCATGGGGTTCTTGTGGCCAGTGTGTAGAACCAGTCTCATGCCCTTGGACTCTGCCCATCTATCCAGCCTGGCAAGGTCCCTCTGCAGGCTCTCCTACCTCTAACAGATCAACTCCTGCCCCCAGCTTGGTGTCATCTGCAAATTTACTGATGATGCATTTGATCAGATGAACTCCCTTTTCTTTAACACTAAGGAAGAGGTTTTGCGTTGCAGGGAAGATTGAAGTGTTGTAGTTCCTGTGATGGTCTGGATTTACCACTTTTTCTTCTATAATTTAGATCTGGAGGGAGAAAGACAGAACCAGAAGTACCCTAAGCTCTACTAACAACTAAGTGTTTTGAGTTTCCAATGGCTCCGTTTGGAATTTCCAAAGGTAAACCACGGGAAGCTTAAATGAAACCTCTTCAAATAGGACTATGAAAAAATGCATGTCTTTAGTGGACAGATTTTCCTATTGTTAATATCAACATGCACAGGCGAGTGCTTCCCTAAGTTCACAGGTGAAAATCACACTGAACTGTCTTAATGATGAGAGATTTTAAACTACAGATTTTATGAGGAAGAATAAATCCCTTCCCAGCAATTATCAAACAAGTGCTGCTTGTTTTCTTTCACAAACTGTCACCTTCTCACTCCACTTATGCTGAAAGACTTTCCTGACATCTGTGATGATAATGACATCTCTGCTGTTCAAGACACTTTTGTGTTCTGTATTTTCACCCCTCCCCCCTGCTAGCTTATGTTGTACTACAGGCCAGGCCCTGGTTCTGCTCATTCACAGGGGTTCCTCTGTGAAATCTTCATGACAGTACTGAAATATCAAATCAAAACAAAAAGTCACTCTTCTTTTTTTTCCTTTCCCTTTTCCTTTCCCTTTCCCTTTTTTCCTTTTCCTTTTCCTTTCCCTTTCCCTTTTTTCCTTTTCCTTTTCCTTTTCTTTTTCCTTTTCCTCTTCCTTTCCCTTTTCCTCTTTTCCTTTCCCTTTTCCTCTTTTCCTTTCCCTTTTCCTTTTCCTTTTCCTTTTCCCTTTTCCTTTTTTTCTTTTTCTTATTCTTTCCTTCTCTTTCTCTTTCTCTTTCTCTTTCTCTTTCTCTTTCTCTTTCTCTTTCTCTTTCTCTTTCTCTTTCTCTTTCTCTTTCTCTTTCTCTTTCTCTTTTTCCCTTGCTTTTAGGAAATAATATCATTTGGTACATCACGCATGGAATCATGTTGTAATAAATGAAATTGTTGCTTGTGGCAAGAGGCCTAGTGGAAAAATGATTAAAGTCTGAAAGAACTGTCTATTTCCAGCATGCCATCAAAGCCTAAACCTAGAGAGGAGTGTTAGATTTGATAGGGTGTGCATCTCTTGCAGTATCTTGAGGTATGGATTTGATTGCTGTTCGATGGCATTTACCCCTTACAGTTGAACACATTTCTCGTGTTACCTGACCTACACATTCCTCTTATGCTATAGTGCAGGTCTCCTAGAAAAGCATTTTATTGAAAGCAGCATATTGTTAGCTAGACAAACTGGTTTTAAGTCCAGGAAAAAGTAAATTACAAAAAATGGTCTGGAAGCAGGTTTGACTTTTGTGTCCGGTTTCAATACATATTTTTGGTTTGCTGTGTTTTTTCATGTGTCCTTCAACAATTCTCTCCAATAGGACACATTCATCCCTCTGTATAAAATATGTAGTACAATTCATTACATCTTTGAACTCTAGGAATCATGGTCTTGTACAATGAGCTCTGCACATTTCAGGCTATGTTCAAGACTGACATCTGCCTCATTTAATACTCACTACATACATGGTAGTGTAGGGAGTAAGTAATTTGTGAATTTGGAGTCTGACACACAAAAAAGACTTAAATCCCATATTATGATCTCTGTATCAGACTGGAAGGGTGATTGTAGTAAAAGCATAAATATTTACACTTTGTCTGGACCACTCTACTACTACCCATCTTGCAAACTTCAGCTGAAGGGATATATTTTAATTATTCTTCTATATTCTGTTTTTTATTCCTTGAATAATATAATTTTCAAGTCTACTCATGTATTACTACAATTATAGGAAAACATTATAAGAATTCATAATGATGATGCACTATCATACATTTATCTGTGTTCTGATTTCATCCCTGGAGGCTTTAGCCTTTATCTAGGTAATTACTGACATTTTCAACAATTTCCAGTCTCTGCTAATCTTGGACATTATAAATTGCAAATTGAAAGTTATTGATTACTCATTTTCTTTATGTAACTGAGAATGTTCAATGCCTTAGAGGAACTAACTTCAGCTCCTCAGCCATCTGGCTTGATATTATATCCTCACTATCCACTCTGCAAATGACATCACCTCTCCTGTCCTCAGTCCTACGAAATGTGGGAAGTTTCTACATAACCATGTGACTTCACTTTAATAAATCTGCTCCCCTTTGCAGTAGGATCAGAGGATATGAAACATAGAACTAGTTTTCCACCATGGCTGTGGTGTAGTGCATGCTACTCAGTCTGTTCCTCTTGCAAGTGCCTGCCTCTAGAGATGTTGCAACAGAATCACACTGTAGCCTGCGGGACTGACTGCAGCTTTTTTATATTACAACATAGAACAGGCTGAATCAACATCCCTGGTCACAAATATATACACCAGGGGACCCCTCCTCCTGGGAGGGGGAAACCAAGTCCACTTGGAATGAAACTTTCATTCTGTTCTGTATTTTAGACTTTCAGATTAAAGAAAAAACAAAGACTGAAGTGAGTGTAAGAAAGTTAAAGTTAGTGATTTTCTGTAATGCAAGGCAATAGTGACTATGTCAATGGATAAGGGATGAGCTATAGTTTCATAGTTTCAGTTAGGGTTGGAAGGGACCACAAGGATCATCTAGTTCCAACCCCCCTGCCATGGGCAGGGACACTCTACACTAGATCAGGCTGGCCAGAGCCTCATTCAGCCTGGGCTTAAACACCTCAATGGACAGGGCCTCAACCACCTCCCTGCACAACCCATTCCAGGGCCTCACCACCCTCACGGTGAAGAACTTCCTCCTCACATCTAGCCTGAATCTCCCCACCTTCAGCTTCATTCCATTCCCCCTAGTCCTATCACTCCCTGATAGCCTGAGAAGTCCCTCCCCAGCCTTCCTGTAGGCCCCCTTCAGATACTGGAAGGCCACAATGAGGTCACCTCGGAGCCTTCTCTTCTCCACACTGAACAGCCCCAACTCCTTCAGTCTGTCCTCACAGGAGAGGTGCTCCAGCCCTCTGCTCATCCTCGTGGCCCTTCTCTGGACACCTTCCAGCACCTCCAGATCCCTCTTGGAATAGGGGCTCCAGAACTGGAGGCAGTACTCCAGCTGGGGTCTCACCAGAGCTGAGTAGAGGGGGAGAATCACCTCCCTTGCCCTGCTGGCCACACTTCTCCTGCTGCAGCCCAGGCTCTGATTGGCTTTCCGGGCTGCAAGTGCACATTGAGAGCTCCTGTTGAGCTTCTCGTCCACCAGCACCCCCAAGTCTCTCTCCTCTGGGCTGCTCCCCAGCCAGTCCCTGCCCAGCCTGGATTTGTGCCTGGGATTGCCTCGACCCAGATGCAGGACCCTGCCCTTGGTCTTGTTGAAGCTCATGAGGTTGGCTTGTGCCCACCTCTCCAGCCTGTCCAGCTCCCTCTGGATGGCATCCCTTCCCTCCAGCCTGTCTGCTGCACCACACAGCTTGGTGTCATCAGCAAACTTGCTGAGGGTGCACTCAATGCCACTGTCCATGGCACCCACAAAGATGTTGAACAAGCCTGGTCCCAGGACTGATCCCTGAGGGACTCTGCTTGTCCCTGGCCTCCACTGGAACATGGACCCATTGACAGCCACTCTTTGGGTGCGGCCATCAAGCCAGTTCTTTATCCATCTGGTGGTCCATCCATCAAACCCATGTGTCACCAGCTTGGAGACCAGGATGTGGTGTGGGACAGTGTCAAAGGCTTTGCTCAGGTCCAGGTAAACGACATCAGTTGCTCGCCCCTCAGCTATTAATGCTGTCACTTGTTCATAGAAGGCCACCAGGTTTGTCAGGCAGGATTTGCCCTTGGCAAAGCCATGCTGACTGCTCCAAATCACCTCTTCACTACTCTTCTGAGATCCTCCCTCCAGGAGGATCTGCTCCACAATCTTTCTGGGCACAGAGGTGAGACTGACTGGCCTGGAGTTCCCTGGTTCCTCCTTCTTACCCTTTTTGAAAATGGGAGCAATGTTTGCCCTTTTCCAGCCTGTGGGGACTGCCCCCAGCTGCCATGACTTTTGGAATAGACTAGAGAGGGGCTTAGCAACCTCATCTGCCAGTTCTCTCAGCACCCGTGGGTGTATCCCGTCGGGTCCCATGGACTTGAACACTTTCAGGCTCTTCAGGTGATCACCAACCTGAGCTTCACTTACCATGGGCAGTTCTTCCTCCCTGTCCCTGGCATCGTCTGCCATGACTCCAGGAGTGTGGCTGGAGGCCCTTGCAGTGAAGACTGAGGTAAAGAAGTTATTGAGTACCTCAGCCTTTTCCACATCACTTGTGACCAATTCACCAGTTTCCTTTCTGAGGGGGCCCACACCTTCCCTACTCTTCTTCATGCCATTAATATGCCTGTAGAAGTTCTTAGTGCTCCCTTTAACCTCCCTGGCTAGATTCAATTCAAGCTCTGCTTTGGCTTTCCTAACCAGGCCTCTTGCTGCTCGGGCAGCTTCCTTATCTCCCCCTGTTCTATCTGTCCTTCCCTCCACTGCCTGTAGAGTTTCTTTTTAAGTAATAGTGTGTCCAGGAGCTCCTTGTTCATCCAGGCAGGCCTCCTAGCGTTCTTCCCTGCTTTTCTCTTTGTTGGTATACATAGCTCCTGGACACAGAGGAGGTGGTCCTTGAACACTGCCCAGCTGTCCTGGGTCCCTCTTCCCTCCAGGGCTTCGTCCCACGACACTTTGGCTAGCAGATTCCTGAAGCGATCGAAGTCTGCACGCCTAAAGTCTAGGGTCATAAGCTTAGAATAGGTCCTCCTGATAGCCCTGAGGATATTAAATTCAACTGCTTCATGGTCACTGCAGCCAAGGCAGTCTCTGAGCCTCACATTGGTTACCAGCCCTTCCCTGTTGGTGAGAACAAGGTCCAGCATAGCACCTTCTCTTGTTGGTTCCTCTACCATTTGGAGGAGGAAGTTGTCTTCTATGCAGTCCAGGAACATCCTGGATTGCTGATGCCTTGCTGTGTTGTCCCTCCAACAGATGTCAGGGTGGTTGAAATCACCCATGAGGACCAGGGCTTGTGACCTGGAAGCCGCTTCTATTTGCCTGTGGAGGGCCTCATCTGCTTGGTTCTGCTGGTCAGGTGGCCTGTAGGAGACCCCCACAGTAATATCTCCTTCCCCTGTCTTGCCTTTGATTTTAACCCATACACTCTCAACCATCTCATCATCCCTCCCCAGGTGGAGTTCTGCTGACTCCAGCTGGTTCTTGACATAGAGGGCAACACCTCCTCCTCTCCTTCCCTGCCTATCCTTCCTAAAAAGCTTGTACCCATCTATCTCTGCATTCCAGTCATGGGAATCATCCCACCAAGTGTCAGCAATGCCCACTATGTCATGGCCTCCCAGCAGCACAGTGCCCTTAATTCATCCTGTTTGTTGCCCAAGCTGCGTGCATTTGCATAGCAGCACTTCAGCTGGGCTGGCCCTGTCGTCCTCTTCTGCCAATTCCCCTTGGTTTCCACAGGGTGTCCTGGTGTGTCATCTGTGTCTTGCCTCAGGGCAGCAAGTTGAGAGCCCTTAGCAGCTCTCCATCCCACTGCCTCTGGTGAGCTGCCCCTCTGCTTGTCACAGGCCAGCAGGAGACTATTAACCCCTTCCCCCTTCAAATCTAGTTTAAAGCCCTGTCAATGAGCCCTGCCAATTCCTGCCCCAGGATCCTTTTCCCCCTCTGGGACAAGTGTGCCCATTAGTTGTTTGCAGCTCTGGTGCCTTGTAAACCAAGCCATGATTGTAGAACCCAAATCCCTGTCGATGGCACCAGCCCCAGAGCCATGAATTGACCTGTTGGCTCTTCCTCAGTGCTCCCTCATCCATCGCTGACATTAGAGGGATAGCAGAGAACACAACCTGAGCTCCTGATCCCTTTAGCAGGTGCCCCAAGGCTCTGAAATCTCTTTTAATTGATTGTGAGCCTCTTGTTGTTGCATCGTCACTACCCACCTGAAAGACCAGCAGTGGGTAGTAGTCTGAAGGACTCAGGAGGTTGGGAATTTTGCCTATAATGTCCTTTCCTTGGGCACCAGGGAGGCAGCAGATCTCCCTATGAAATGGGTCTGGTCTGCATATTGGGCCCTCTGCTCCCTTCAGTAGGGAGTCTCCTGTAACGATGACCCTGCGAGGTTTCTTTTCTGGACTAGTTTTGATGGCTGGCCTGAGGCAACCTGTCATTGGTGCAGCTTCTGCCTTCCTTGAGTCCTCGTCCTCACCTATGACCTGTTCCTCCTGCAGAGCCTCATACCTATTCTGTACCTGCACTGCAGGCAGTGTGCTGCTCAAAGCAGCAGGCTTGCTCCCTCTGCATTTCTTCCGTCGGGCAGAGACCTGCTCCCATTGGCCCTGCCCTTGTGGGTTACTGCAGGGAGGCTGAGAGGCTTGCTGATGGGAAGGTACCAAACTCCCTGCTCCACTAAGAGTCACCCCCTGCTCTGGTTTTGTAGAGGCTAGATTTTGTAAATAGTCCATATTCCTTTTCTGTCTCTTACAGCTCTTAGCCTTTCTACCTCTTCTTTTAGTTCAGCCACCATGCTCATCAGATCCCTGATCTGCTCACATCTGACACAGGAGTTGTTCCTTCCATCCTCCATGTCGAGTGCCAGGTCCCAGCACTCACTGCAGCCACCCACCTGAACACCTGCATGCGTGTGAGTGGCCTCTGTTTGGGTGCCCACTGTTCTTCTACTAGCCTTACTTCTAGTAGTAACCCTGTTGCTGTAATGCTGCTGTAACCACCCTCTTAACCACCCTCTCCACCCGGCTTTTTTTGTTTTTTTTCCCTCCCGTCAAGTGAGAATGCTCTCAGAGCCGAGCTCCCCCTGCCCGCTCTCAGGGCCGAGCTCCCCCTGCCCGCTCTCAGGGCCGAGCTCCCCCTGCCCGCTCTCAGAGCCGAGCTCCCCCTGCCCGCTCTCAGGGCCGAGCTCCCCCTGCCCGCTCTCAGGGCCGAGCGCCTCGCCGCTGCCCGCTCTCAGAGCCGAGCGCCTCGCCGCTGCCTGCTCTCTCAGCCCCGCGCTGGGGTCTGTTTGGTTTGCGCGCGGTTTCCACGGCAACCCCTCCCCCTGCTACGTCACTGCCCTCAGGCACGTAGGCAACCCGAGCCTGCTGCCCCTCCTCCCCTCTCCAGGAGGTCCCGAGCCACCAGCCCCTTACCTCCCGAAAAGCAAGGAAAGCAAAGCCAAAAGCAAGCTCCCAGAGCCGAGCTCCTCGCCGCTGCCTGCTCTCTCAGCCACGCGCTGGGGTCTATGGATGTGTGTGATCTATCTGGACTCTGCAAGGCCTCTGATACGGCCCTCCCCAACATCCTACTTGACAAATTTGATACAGATTTGATTGCTGGACTGTTCAGTGGATGAGGAATTGGCTGGATAGCTGCCTTCAGAGTGTGGTGCTCAATGGCTTGAAGTCCAGATAAAGAGAAGTCACAAGCGGTGTCCCTCAGGGTTCTGTACTGGGACCTGTGCTGTTTAGAATTTTTGTCAGTGAAATAGGCAGTGGGATTGAATGCAACATCAGCAGTGTGCAGATGACACCAAGCTGAGTGGTGTTGATACAACAGAGGGACAGGATGTCATCCAGAGGGACCAGAACAAGCTGGAGAGGTGGGTCCAGGTGAACCTTCTGAGGTTCAACAAGAGCAAGTGCAGGGTTGTGCACCTGGGTTGGAACAATCCTCTCTATCAATACAGACTGGGGAGGAGGTGATAGAAAGCAGCCCTGTGGAGCAGGACTTGGGGGTGCTGATGGATGAGAAGCTGGACGTGAGCAGGCAGTGTAAGCTTGCAGCCCAGGAGGCCAATCACATCCAGGAGGCTAACAGATCCAGAGTGGTTATTCTGCCACTTTGCTCTGGTAAGACCTCACCTGAAGTACTGCATCCAGCTATGGAGCCCTCAATATAGGAAGGACAGGGACCTGATGCAGAGGTCCAAAAGAGGGCCACAAGATTATCAAAGGGTTGAAGCACCTCTGCTACAAGTCAGGCTGAGGGAGATGGGGTTGTTGAGAAGAGGAGGCTTTGGGGAGACCTAATAGCAGCCTCCCCGTACCTGAAGGGGACCTACAAGAGAGATGGGGAGAGTCTGTTTGCAAAGGCCTGCAGTGACAGGACAAGGGACAATGGCTTTAAGCTGGAGAAAAGGAGATTTAGATTGGATGTTAGGAAAAAGTTCTTTACTATGAGGCCAGTGGAACACTGGAACAGGTTGCCCAGGGAAGGTGGTTGAGGCCCCTTCCCTGGGCTCAACAGGGCCCTGGGCAGCCTGGTTAGGTTGGGGATGTCCCTGCTGTGGGGAGGTCGAACTGGATGAGCTTTGGAGGTCATTCCAGCCTGGACCATTCTATGATTCTATGAAATATGCAATCAAGTAAAGAAACTAAAAAGGAAGTGAATAAAAGCCAGAATGGAGCATTACGTTTTCACAACACCTTTTTCATATGAAACAGGTAAGTGTGCCTTTCAAGCTGAGCTGCTGTTCATGGCATACTTGTACTGCTATCTGTACAGTTCTTTTTGCTTTCTACTTCTGTCATAATGAAAGTAGAAAGTAGAAAGTGGGGTGTTCTTCTATGAAAGAAACATCAAAAGTATTCCTACAAATATGACCTAATGAAGTCTCATGTGACAAACAAAATATAACAAATCTCTATCTGCCTCTGTGTCAGGAAGGGAGAAAAATCTCCATTTCAGTGGGTGGTGGAAAAACATTCATCACAAGTTCAGAGTGAAGCTACACTCTTGCTCTGAAGAAGACATCTCTTACTTGACAATAATCACATTGTATATTTTAGTTATCTGTAGAACTTGTACATCTTCTTAAATTTCATGTAAATGAACCTCGATGAATAATTACCATTCAGCCTTTCAAGGTGGGGATGGTTGCACATGCTCACATTTAAAGACTCAGGAGAAATGTGTCATCATTGAAATGTGTCTTAAGAAGCAGTGTCTCTTTCAGACAGTGCAGACACACAAGGCTGCAACTCTTACTACTGAACTGCTGGAATAAGTTTTATTTGTAGAGAACTTTTAAAAGCATTTATCACCTTTTGAGTTCATGGAAGTATTTTTTGGCCTTGTCTTTTGTTCTACAACTTTGAGTTGTGCCTCTGAGAGGACTAACAAGAAAAGCCATAGGGTTTTATTAATTTGAAAATACAAAACATTTGGAGTATCTCGGTTCCATCTGGATGGACTTTTTCAGCCTCTACACTGCTAAACTGTCTTTAAAGAAGCAGCTTTCTTCTGTCTGTTTTCTACAGCTCTAGATGTGTTGTCATGGGACTTAACTTATATTTGGACTTTCAGAGTTTCATAGTTTTAGACTTCTGGTGTTTAATTATTTTTTTCCCCCAGAAAGGCATTAACAGGCATTAGAGCAACAGAAAGGAGGAGAAAAGTAGAATTAGCAGTAATCAAGTGGAACAAATGCAAACCAAACAAGTAACATCGATTGTAAAAAATAGCTTCTAAAGAGCTAAGGCTCTTTGTCTGTCCTGTACAGGAAGGACAGTCACTGACAAAAGCAGTGGGGAAAATGTATAAAATACTTTAGACCACAGCTGTCTTGGGCTTAGCTGGGCTAGTGCTAAAGAAGCACGTTCCCTAAAGGGAGGGGCAATAGACAAAGGCAGCCAGCTGAACCTGCCAATGGACTGTTCAATAACACACTGTCCTCATGCCTGCTATATAAGGAAAAGTCCAGCTGGGACAAGGGTGGGTGTGTTGGGCAGGCAGCATGGCAGTGCCAGGATCAGGGTGAGGATCAGGCAGACTGGCAGGGACATTGTAGTGAGTATTGCATTTTATATCACTGCTGGTATACTATTTCATAAGTATTATTGTTATTCTTCATTGTTTTTCTCTCTTTGTGCTGTTCTATTAAACTATCCTTATATCAACCAGTAGAGTTTTGCTTTTTTTGGCCAATTTTCCTTCCCATCCAACCAAGCAGTTGGGAGGGTGGCAGTTACCTGAGCTGCTGCCTGGAGCTTGGCTGACAGCTAGGCCTGAGCCATGACAAAACCCTTATTTACCAGATCATTTGAAAAAGAAAAAAAATCCATGCTGACTATGACTCTGTTGAAGTTGCTTTGGTACATGTACAGGTGTGTCTCCATCATAAAACATAAGCACTCAACTGAAGTGAAATTTGGGCATGTTTGAAAGTCAGGCAGCTGATTGCTGCAAGGACTTCATCAGCCACAATCAGGATATTAAGTCAGAATCCCAATGAGCTATCAAGCTGAAAGCTTCTGAAGGACTGAAGTGGAACACCAGGAGCTACACCAGCACTAATACCACAGATAATTCTGGAAATGCTGGGCATCCTCAATGGCCTTTGTCATTAAGGATCAATGACCTTTGTCATTAAGGATCACCTTGTGCTGGGTTACACCCATCCTGGAGTGGGAGGGGTTAGGGGGTGGGGCTGAAAGAGCCCAGTGCATCAGGAGAACAAAAGAATCTTGACCCAGGTGGGTAGAGAAGGACTTGGTTTCCTCCTCCCAGGATCAAAGGGTGGTCTATTCCACTCACCCTTCCTGTCCAGCCAGCCTATAAAAATGAGAACATTTGGTGCCATTGCCCTCTTTTGGTGCCCAATGTGTGGTTCAAACCATGACCCTGAGATTAAGAGTCTCATTCTCTACTGACTGAGCTAGCTGGGCCAAAATATTTCACTGATTTGAGCCTTAACTGGAGTTTAAGAGCTCAGATGATAACAAATTGAGAATTCCTCCCCCTTCCTTTTCCCTGGTAAGGAAAGGGAAAGAAAAAAAGTAAAAAAGGAGAAAAAAAAAGGGGTAGGGGAAAGGGAAGGAGGTGAATCTACAAAAAAGAAATATTCTGGAGTTGGATTGGAAGTAAGAGAAGTAATTTTTAAAAACTATATACATATATATCTCAGAAACAGGGAGGGTTTACAAGGGTAAGGGATAAGGATAAATAGGAAAATAAACAAAAGCAAGCCTGGATGGCCTTGTATTTCCCTGGATGTAAGTGGATTCAGTCCTTTAGGGAGCATGGGTGCAGCTTGGAGAGGGAGCCAGGTCCAACTGTGTGGCCAGTGCAGGAAATCAGCAGCTGAGGTTCTTTTAAGCAGGCAAGGCAGGAGAAGAGGGCAATGGCAGCAAACATCCTCCTTTTCAGAGGCTTGCTGGACAGGAAGGGGGAGTGGAATAGACCACCTTTGACCCAGGGGATCCCTCCTCCTGGGAGGGGGAAACCAAGTCCTTCTCTACCCACCCGGGTCAAGTTTCTTTTGTCGTTCTGATGAGCTGGGATCTTTCAGCTCCCCCTCCCAGGATGGGTGCAACCCAGCACACCCCTTCTCTGTGCCCAGAAGCAAAGTATACAGACAAAGCAGGAAAGAATGCCAGGAGACCTGCCTGGATGAGCAAGTAGCTCCTGGACACACTGGCACAAAAGAAACTGTACAAGAAATGAAAGAAAGGGAAGCTAGAATGGGGGGTGGAGGGGGTGGCATATAAGGAAGCTGCCCAAGCAGCAAGAGACCAAGTTAAAAAAGCTAAAGCTCAGTTAGAATTAAATGTAGCCAGGGAGATCAAGGGGAATAGAAGAAGTTTCTACAGGTACACTGATTGTAAAAGGAAGGCTAAGGAAGGTGTGGGTCCCCTCAGAAAGGAAATGGAAGAACTGGTGACAGGTGATGTGGAGAAGGCTGAGGTTCTCAAGGACTTCTTTACATCAGTCTTCCCTGGCAAAGGCGTCAGCCACACTCCTGAATTCACAGAAGTTATTGGCAGGGGCTGGTGGAAAGAACTGCCTATTGTAAGTGAAGATCAGGCTCATGACCATCTCAAGAACTTGAGAGTGCACAAGTCCATGGGACCTGACAGGATACATCCAGAGGTACTGAGGGAATTGGTGGATGAGGTCATTAAACCACTCTGTATTATATTCCAAAAGTCCTGGCAGTCTGGGGAGGTCCCCACTGACTGGAAAAGGGGAAACATAGGTGTTTAAGGCCAGGCTGGATGAGGCTCTGGCCAGCCTGATCTAGTGTAGAGTGTCCCTGCCCATGGCAGGGGGGTTGGAACTAGATGATCCTTGTGGTCCCTTCCAACCCTAACTGAAACTATGAAACTATGAAACTTAACTCCCATTTTCAAGAAGGGAAAGAAGGATGATCCGGGGAACTATAAGCCAGGCAGTCTCACCTCTGTGCCCAGTAAGATCATGGAGCAGATCCTCCTGGAGGCACTGCTGAGGCAGAAGAATAACAAAGTGGTGATTTGGTACAATCAATACAGCTTCATAAAGGGCAAACCTGCCTGACAAACCTGGTGACCTTCTGTCAAGGTCACAACATGAACAGACAAAGGGAGATCAACCAATGTAATTTATCTGGACCTGAACAAAGCCATTGACACTGTCCCACATGACATCCTATGCTGATTTGAGCTTTACCCGAGTCCAAAAGCCCAAATGGAAACACATTTAGATTCCTTCCCCATTTCCCTTTTCCTGGTAAAGTAAAGCAAATTAGGCAGGAGGAAGGAGAGGTAAAATCATGAAAGAAGATGGTCTGGAATCAGTTTGGAAGTAAAATTGGTGATTTTTTAAACTATATATATATATATATATGTATATATCAGTAACAGGGAAGGTTACAAAGGTGTAAGGAAAAGCATAAATAGAAAAATATACAAACCCAGGCCCAGCTGGCATTGCATTCCCTTGATTCAGTTCTTTAGAAAGTGTGGATGCAGCATGGAGGTAGGAAAGGCCTGCCACGTGGTGAGTGCAGGAAGCAGCCACAGCAGATGACCTCTCTCAAGCAGGCAAGGCAGGGAAGAGAGAAAGAGCTAAGAGGAGTCTCTCATTAAACAGGCCTACTGGACAGGGAGAGGGAGTGGAATATACCTTTGGCCCAGCAGACTCCTCCTCCTGGGAGGGGGAAAACCAAATTTCTCTCTCTTTCTGCCCACCTGGATCACCTTTTTTCCACCTTGGGTCTGGGTTCTTTTCAGACCCCCATCAAGGATGGCTGTAACTTGGGGCACATCCTGAACTCCAAGCTGGTAAAATAAGGGTTTGATTGATGGACTGGCTTGACAGCTGCACCAAAAGAGTGGCTGTCAATGGTCCATGTCTAAGTGGAGGCCAGGGACAAGTGGAGTCCCTCAAAGATCAGTACCGGGACAAGGCTTATTTAACATCGTTGTTGGTGCCATGGACAGTGGCATTGAGTGCACCCTCAGCAAGTTTGCCGATGACACCAAGCTGTGTGGTGTGGCAGACATGCTGGAGGGAAGGGATGCCATCCGAGGGCCCATGACAACCTCATGAGGTTCAGCAAGACCAAGTGCAGGCTTCTGCATCTGGATCAGGGCAACCCCAGGCACTGATACAGGCTGGGCAGGGACTGGCTTGAGAGCAGCCCTGAAGAAAAGGCCTTGGGGGTGCTGGTGGATGAGAAGCTCAGTATGAGCCACCAGTGAGCACTTGCAGCCCAGAAAGCCAACCAGAGCCTGAGTTGTATCAAGAGAAGCACAGCCAGCAGGTTGAGAGAGGTGATTATTCTCTTCTACACTGCTCTCATGAGACCCCACCTGGAGTACTGCATCCAGTTCTGGAGCCCCTGTTACAAGAAGGGTATGGACATGCTGGACCGTGTCCAGAGAAGGGCCACAAGGATGATAAGAGGGCTGCCTGAGAGGACAGGCTGAGAGAGTTGAGGTGATTCAGTTTGTAGAAGAGAAGGCTCCAAGGAGACCTTATTGTGACCTTCCAGTATCTGAAGGGAGAAGGCTGGTGAAGGACTTTTTGGGGTGTCTAGCGGTTGTTGGACTAGGGGGAATGGATCCTCATAGAGGAGGGTAGATTTAGGTCAGATGTTAGGAAGAAGTTCTTCACCATGAAGGTGGTGAGACACTGGCACAGGTTGCCCAGGGATGTAGTAGAAGCCTCATCCCTGGAGGTTTTTAAGGCCAGGCTGGATGTGGCTCTGGCAACCTGATGTAGTGTGAGGTGTCCCTGCCCATGGCAGGGGGGTTGGAACTAGATGATCCCTGGGGTCCCTACCAACCCTGACAATTCTGTGATTACTATAAGTGTGGCTGCATATTGCAGAATTGCATTGTAAAACATTGCAATAAAGTGTATGGGTTTATGTATTTTATATTCAACATTTCCTGGCAGTGGCATCTCCAAACACCACCATAACTTATTTGCTAAGTATATTTACAGGTTCTATTCTATTCTCCACATATGAAGACAGTTAAATGATTTAAGCAAACATCTAAGAATTTCCAATACAGTGATTCAAATTGGAAATAAAGATGCTGAGATCTGCAGTTTCCCACAAATAGGACTCTGTAGCAGATGAGCTGGGTACACACGATGTGCTCCTCTGTCCGGTATCTTCCCAGATGCTGTGAAGATTCCTGGAGTGCATGGAGGACAGCTTCCTGATGCAGCTGTTAAGTGAGCCTACCAGGGGTCAGGCTCTGCTTGACCTGCTGTTCTCCAATAGAGAAGGGCTGGTGGGAGATGTGTCTGTGGGAGGCTGCCTGGGGTGCAGCGACCATGAGGTGGTGAAGTGTTCAATATGAAGGGAGGATAGGGAGGAGCACCAACAGAACCCTCACCTTGGACTGCCGGAGGGCGACCTTCAGCCTGTTTAAGAAAATTATTTGCAAAGTTCCCTGGGTATCAGCCCTCAAGAACCGAGGGGTCCAGGCTGGTTGGAGCTATTTCAAACAGGAGCTCTTGAAGGCACAGGAACTGGCGGTTCCCATCTGCTGAAAGATGAGCCGAGGGGAAGGCGACCAGTCTGGATGAGCAAGCAGCTCCTGGAGGAACTAAGGATAAAAAAGAGGCTGTATCACCTTTGGAAGGAGGGGAAGGGTTCTCCTGATATGTTTAAGGATGTTGTTAGATTATGTAGGAGAAAAATTCAACAGGCAAAGGCCCAGTTGGAACTGAAGCTGAACACCTCTGTGAAAGATAACAAAAAGCATTTTTACAAATACATTAATGCTAAAAAGACGGCAAGAAGAACCTGCACTCCTTATTGGACCTGGAGGCGAACACTGTAACTAAAGATGAGGAAAAGGCTGAGGTCCTGAACACCTTCTTTGCCTCAATTTTCAACAGTAAGTTCTGGACAAGTGGCCTCCTGAGCTGGGTGACAGGGTCAGTGTAATGCCCCTGAAATCCATGAGGAATCAGTTTGGGACTTTCTGAGCCACTTGGATACTCACAAGTCCATGGGACCAGAAGGGATCCATCCTAGGGTGCTGAGAGAGCTGGCAGATGAGCTGCCAAGCCGCTCTCCATCATTTTCCTCCAGTCCTGGCTCACCGGAGAGGTCCCAGATGACTGGAAACTGGCCAATGTGGTCCCCATCCACAAGAAGGGTCGGATGGAGGAACCTGGAAACACCAGGCCTGGCAGCCTGAC
Source organism: Colaptes auratus (assembly GCA_015227895.2). Taxonomy (NCBI): domain Eukaryota; kingdom Metazoa; phylum Chordata; class Aves; order Piciformes; family Picidae; genus Colaptes; species Colaptes auratus. The sequence goes on from CM037633.1 coordinate 39,014,983, forward strand.
CTCAGTGCCAGGGAAAATCATGGAGCAGATTATCCTGGGGGCAATAACTGCGCACCTGAAGGATGGCCAAGGGCTCAGGTCCAGCCAACATGGATTTAGGAGGGGCAGGTCCTGCCTCTCCAACCTGATCTCCTTCTATGATCAGGTGACTGCCTGGTGGATGTGGGGAAGGCTGTGGATGTGGGGAAGGCTGTGGATGTGGTCTACCTGGACTTCAGCAAGGCCTTTGACACTGTCCCCCACAGCAAACTCTGGGCCAAGCTGTCAGCTCTTGGCTTGGATAGCAACACTCTGAGCTGGGTTAGGAACTGGCTGGAGGGCCGAGCCCAGAGAGTGGTGGTGAATGGTGCCACAGCCAGCTGGCAGCCAGTCACTAGTGGCGTGCCCCAGGGATCAGTGCTGGGCCCCATCCTCTTTAATATCTTCATTGATGATCTGGATGAGGGGATTGAGTCAGTTATCAGCAAGTTTGCAGATGACACCAAGTTGGGAGCAGATGTTGGTCAGTTAGAGGGCAGAAGGGCTCTGCAGAGGGACCTCCAACAACTGGACAGATAGGCAGAGCCCAACAAGAAGGCATTCCACAAATCCAAGTGCCAGGTGCTGCACTTTGGCCACAACAACCCCATGCAGAGCTACAGGCTGGGGTCGGAGTGGCTGGAGAGCTGCCAAACAGAGAGGGACCTGGGGGTGCTGATTGACAGCTGCCTAAACATGAGCCAGCAGTGTGCCCAGGTGGCCAAGAAGGCCAATGGCATCCTGGCCTACATTAGGAATGGTGTGACCAGCAGGAGCAGGGAAGTCATTGTGCCCCTGTACTCTGCACTGGTTAGGTCACACCTTGAGTACTGTGTCCAGTTCTGGGCCCCTCAGTTTAAGAAGGACATTGAGACACTTGAATGTGTCCAGAGAAGGGCAACAAGGCTGGGGAGAGGCCTTGAGCACAAGCCCTATGAAGAGAGGCTGAGGGAGCTGGGATTGTTTAACCTGGAGAAGAGGAGGCTCAGGGGAGACCTTATTGCTATCTATAAATACCTGAAGGGTGATTGTAGCCAGGAGGGAGTTGGTCTCTTCTCTCTAGCAACCAGCACCAGAACAAGAGGACACAGTCTCAAGCTGTGCCAGGGAAAGTTTAGGCTCAAGGTGAGGAGAAAGTTCTTCACTGAGAGAGTCATTTGCCATTGGAATGTGCTACCCAGGGTGGTGGTGGAGTCACCATTCGTGGAGGTGTTCAAGAGGTGATTGGATGTGGCACTTGGTGCCATGGTTTAGTCATGAGGTCTGTGGTGACAGGTTGGACTTGATGATGTTTGAGGTCTCTTCCCATAAATTCTTCGTAGAAAGAGAGATTGGCCATTGGAATGTGCTGCCCAGGGAGGTGGTGGAGCCATCATCCCTGGAGGTGTTTAAGTGGAGCCTGGGTGAGGCACTTGTTGCCATGGTTTAGTTGATTAGATGGTGTTGGGTGATAGGTTGGACTTAATCCTCTCAATGGTCTTTCCCAACCTGGTGTTATGGTTTATGAATTTATTGGCTGGAAATGTGATAAAATATTAATATTATTTATGAAATATAAAAAATTGTTTTCCACACCAATTGATTCAGGTTCGTTTGCCCGGTCAACAGCAAGTGAATTACACACAGTGGAAGGCTAATAAACAGCAGAGTAACAGTCTAGAACAATCAGAACTTGGAATACAGAGGAACAAACTAGAATCTCCCTGCTCACGCAAAACTAAACAGCACTGCTGCCTCGGGTGGCACAGACGAACCACCGTCGAGGTCACAACGGAGCTGTCTAAGAGGTACCAAGCTCTACGCCTCAGAAACAACCAGGTGAAATAGCGCGTTCTGCTCACCAACCGCCGGGCAGTATCCACAGGTTTAGAGGAAATGAGAGGGAGCAGGCTGCTGGGGTGAGGGCCCAACTTTAGCACCACACCGTGAAACAAAGAAGCTACTTGCTCTAGAGGTAGGAGTGAGTAGGGTGCTTGTTGCCACCCTTGAATCCCATTAACGAACTGGGGAGAGAGGTGAGAGAGTAACTAGCATGCAAGCTATGAGTGTGATGAGTGAGCTAGGAGCATAAGAGGTCTTGCTTTATAAATTCCCTTTTCGCAAAGGGAAGGGCCCAAAGGCACATCAGCCATTCACATCCCGCCAAGCAATTCACAATGTCTATGAGGCAAGTAAACTGCACACGCCTTCTCTCATGGCGTCTGACACGAGCAGTCACCTCTCTGAAACGTGAGGCTCGGGGTTCAGCTGCCACTCCCCTCCAGGCCGCCTTAAAGGTGCCTGCCTATTGAGCTCCTCGACCTCAATCCGGACCCTGTAACAGAGAGGGAGGAGAAAGGAGCAGTGGCTCAAAACAGATTTAACTGTCTTGTTAACGCCTCTTCCAGGACATCTGGATAATTCTATTCTATTCTATTCTATTCTATTCTATTCTATTCTATTCTATTCTATTCTATTCTATTCTATTCTATTCTATTCTCCCTCACTGTGCTGTAGCCTTTCTGTGGCTCTTCTGGGATTCAGTTCTCTTGGAGCTTCAGCTACAACTTCATCAGCGTTTGGCTCTTGTCTCTTTCGTGGTAAGAACAAGGCAAACTTAAACCATCTTGACAATTAATGGCATTTGGTAACTGGGACACCTGATAGCTTAACCTATAGGATGGAGCATATCCAAGCATGGCCAGGGGTGCTGTAAAGGTCTAATGTCTCGATCCTGAGAGGGAAAGAGATTCAGGTTTTTAATGAATATTCCCGTGTTGTGAAATTAGAGGCACAAACGAGGCCAAAATATCAACAGCTAGACTATTTATTACATAAATACAGTGGATGGACATAAATAAAGTGGATAGATCAGAAGGGGATAGAGAGAAAATAGAGAGAGAAGAGAGAAAAGGAAAGGAATTATATTACCACACCCCTCACCACCCCCCAAGACAGTTTGAGTCTGTGGAGGAAAGGTAAACGGTGCTGCAGGAGATGTCGGGTCTGTAGAGGAAGGGTGATGAGGCTTTGGCTGTAGAAGGGATGTGGTCCTCTGGGCAGCTTCTTCAGCTCCATGAGTTGCAGCAGCCGGAACTTAGGGCATGGAGAGAGGGTTTACAGAGTCCAAGGTCCGTTGTGCTGGCCCCGTGATCCTTCCAGCGTGTGGTGCTGCATTTTGCTTCTCCAGTTTTCTTCTCCTGTTTTCTTCTCCTAAAAGCCAGTAGTTGCTCCAGTCTTTTATACAGTTTTTTAGTCCTCAGGCAAGTGTCCAGGCATTGTTCCCCAGGATATCGTTCTGGGAAATCATCCTTAGGTAAGTGTTCAGGTATCATTCCCCAGGAAATCTTTTTGTGTAATCAAGTGAGTTTGGGCAGCCGTCTGGATGGAGGGGGGAGGAGGCCTCCACCTCCTCCTGCTCCATCTACCTACCCACACACCCTTTACACATCAGGGAATCCATTGTCCTTTCCTGGGGTATCTGATGGCTGGAAATGGTCTTGTCCTGAAGGCGTGATGGCTGGGCCCTTGGACCATTGTTGTAGGCCAGCTGCAGTCCCGTGAGCAAGGTTATCTTTGCACCTTCCAAGAGTCCTTCCAGTGGCTCTGCCCAACGCACATCAGCTATTGTCTGGGCAAGCAGCAAGGGATTTTATCTTTGTTGAGTCACACCAGGAGAGACAAGCTTTAGACTCTCACAGGTGCATACAGTTCACAGGCATGTTACAGAGTTAATTACATGTGCTACACATTTGCCTGGACCATCTGGATCCCAGGAAGTGTCCAGGTTAGCGCATTCACAGGTGCTTAGCCCACTGTCTGGGTTAAGGCATGTTTTCAGGACAAACATGCTAAAAATAATGACTCCAGAAATGGCTCTGACAAAAAAGTAAATGTTTGTCGAAGTCCACAATTCCAAATTCATACTTGATGTAAAATGCCACACTTTTAGGCCTGCCACTTCCCTGAATGGCAGATTCAAACACCAGCTTTCTGCTAGAGCATGCAAGAGGTCTATCCAAAGGCATGAGTAGAAAGATGAGCTAATTTCTGCAGTGGCTGTTGTTCATGACTGCAATATAAAGTTTAATGCTTTTGCTTAAATAAGTATTGACCTTAGCTGATTCAGTGGTATTTCAGCTGAGAGAATTCCTGATTTATCTTTTTTTTTATTAAAGGTCACAAAACTAGTTCATTCTGCTGTTTGGTTACACCAGTACTCTGTTTTAATAACTTCATTTTGAATACTACTCTGCTTAAATGGAGCAGGAGCTCTCTCTCTCCATTAAGCAGGAGAAATCCTTCACTGCTTGGCTACTTTCACGAGCTGGCATTTTTTGCAGCTGTGTGTGCCAGTTTACTTTTTGCCAAGCATTCTAGCTTTTCATGGCAGCCAAGGAAGAGTATTTTGGTGAAACTGCAAAATGATGAAAGGAAAATGCAACAAGTTATAACACCTACCCTCACTGAATAAGTCATGCAAAATGCTCTCAGACGGACACACTATCTGAGAGCTGTCAAACCAAAGAAGTCTTGACACATGCTTCTAAGTACTAAACCCACACACTATTTCCTTTCACTTCTACCGCAGCAATGCTGAAAGAGTTCATGATTATGTTTGATATTAATGGCTTGTTTTCATTAATTGACTGCTGTTGGGACTGATATGCAATATTAATATATTAATATCTTCCATTGCTAGATGTAATGCTCTTTATAGCAAGGCAAGGCTTAAACCAGTTAACAGGTTAGGACTACTGGAAAGGATTGAGAAACAGAAGATAAGGGGCTCATCAGGACCAAAGGAGATAATTAATCTGGAAAGCACAACTTAAGAAAATACTCAGGAGAAGCTAAAAAATTGCTGGTTTTGAAAGATGATGCAGACAACTCTGTTGGCAACTCTTGTGGGGGTGAGTGGAATAGGGGGCCTAGAAGAAGGTGCTGTGAAGGCTAGTATCTACTCATAGGAGCAAATAATGATAGTGAAAGACATGGATTATAAGAAGATGCTCCAGGAAAGGATTTTTTTTCCTGTATACCTTGTATAAGTTAAAACAGACCTTCATATTTTAAGGCCTTTGTAGCTATCACAGTAATACCAAAAAAAAACCCCAACAAAAAAACAAAGGCCAAATTCTCCTCTTTTACAGATGATTTTATTCTAACAAAGCTTTAGTGTAAGTTTAGTGTTGTCTTTCAGTAGTCAGGGTGTTTTTAAAGTATATACTTTTTTCCTGTTAAAATCTATTATAGATGGAAATTAATAGTCTTCCTCAAGGGAGCAGAAAATGTATGGTTTCCAACAGCTTTCTTATTGAACCAAAATCAGATCTTACATCTGAATGTAAAGATGAAGCTATAATGGCAGTAATTTGTGCAGGTGCTAATGAACTGTTTCTGAAAGTTGCTAGACTCAGAGTACTGGACACTAAATCACTAGCAGCCTAAATATGTTGCACTATTGAATGAACTGTTATGTTTGCAGAAGAGTAGTACTGACTCAGAAGAGTAGTGAAGAGGTGATTGGGAGCAGTCAGCATGGCTTTGCCAAGGGCAAATCCTGCCTGACAAACCTGGTGGCCTTCTATGAACAGGTGACAGCATTAATAGATGAGGGGCGAGCAACTGATGTCGTTTACCTGGACCTGAGCAAAGCCTTTGACACTGTCCCACACCACATCCTGGTCTCCAGGCTGGTGACACATGGGTTTGATGGATGGACCACCAGATGGATAAAGAACTGGCTTGATGGCCACACCCAAAGAGTGGCTGTCAATGGGTCCATGTCCCAGTGGAGGCCAGTGACAAGCAGAGTCCCTCAGGGAACAGTCCTGGGACCAGGCTTGTTCAACATCTCTGTGGGTGCCATGGACAGTGGCATTGAGTGCACCCTCAGCAAGGCTGCTGATGACACCAAGCTGTGTGGTGCAGCAGACAGCTGGAGGGAAGGGATGCCATCCAGAGGGACCTTGAGAGGCTGGAGAGGTGGGCACAAGCCAACCTCATGAGCTTCAACAAGACCAAGGGCAGGGTCCTGCATCTGGGTCGAGGCAATCCCAGGCACAAATCCAGGCTGGGCAGTGACTGGCTGGGGAGCAGCCCTGAGGAGAGAAACTTGGGGCTGCTGGTGGAGGAGAAGCTCAACAGGAGCTCTCAGTGTGCACTTGCAGCCCGGAAAGCCAATCAGATCCGGGATGCCTCAGTTGCTCTGAGGCAACTCTTGTTGCAAGAGCCCGATAAGGAGGGTTTATTTACACTGAATACTTGTTCCCTGAAAAAGCATAGGGAATAAATAGCTATTGGTATACAGTATTTTTTACTGTCTTGAAAAATTGCTGATTTTGGTGACTGAGCCCTAGTGGCAGCTCAGAGTAATGAAGGATGAAACATTTTCCAATTCACAAAGCAGGAATTTGCACAATGCCAGATGTAAGTCTTTACAACACCAAATTGGACAGAAAGTAAATACTGCTCTAAAACTCCTGTAATGTTTATTAGGCAGTGTCATAGGTGTTTACTAACAGAGTCATCTGTAGCCAAACAAAAGGGAAATATTGGTAAATACTAACCAGTATCAGTTTTGTCCTAGCTCTGGTCACTGTTCACCCACATAGACTGTGCAGCAATGGAATTACTATAACCTCTTTAAGCGAAAGACTTCAAAAGATTAGATTTGTTAGCACGTATCAGAAAGCATGAACTAGTTATAACAGAAAGGATGAAGTGCCTAGGTATTTTCTCTCAACCTGTGCCACAGGAATCTGGGCAGCCACATTTTTCCCTTTTTACAAGGCAGTAAAACATGAAAAACTTTATCCTCTCTGTTTATGCAATGTGCAACATATTTCTATCTTACAGGCCTATTTCACCAGAGAAGATGTATTTCATTTAGCATGATGCTTAGAAGCCAGGGCAGTGCTTAAATGTCAAAACCCCTTCTCCAGCTGGTGCTTCGGAAATTTATCTCATATTACGAAGCCCATCCATAGCTGTATGGCTCCCATGAGAAAAAACCCACAGTCATTTGCTCTCCACAACGAGGCACAATTACTTGAATATATTCACAGTGACTAATCAGTGTTGAAGAAAACACTAAGCTCCAGTTTCATCCTCCTTACTATGCCAGCGACTGGATTTAAAGTGCTATTTTTTTTTTCAGAGGCAACTGCTGCCTCTCTGATTATAGCAGGAAAGCAAGGCACAGTCAGCAAGGCACAGTCAGCAAGGCACAGTCAGCAAGCCTAGATAGGGTTGACTATGCTCTGCACTTCTCCTGGCATGGGACCCAGTGGCTCCCGTACGGTGACTGAGTCTGACAGCCAGGGTCCCTGCAGGGGAGCTGGGCAACTGGAAGCACCAGAGCAGCTCTAGTCCTGGACATTAGGCACCTCCCTGGGCACAGGATAAGGTCAGGCTGGACCATGTGCCTGCAGGTGGGCTCAGCTCAGTGGGGCTCATGGCTGGGCAGGGTGTGGAGGGCTGGATTGCTGTGGTGTTGCTGGAGCAGGGGCTGACAGTCCCAGGAGGCTGACATGTGGTTCTGGGCCCTGGTTAGAGTGTCAGAGCCCTGGGGAAGTTCATACCCAGGTGCTTTCCATCCACCCCACATTGCAAGGGCCCACAATGCAGTCCTTGGGGTAGCTCTGGTAGCCTCCTTGGGCTACCACAGAGAAGGAGCAAGAAAGAAGAGAAAGGGTAATTAAATACTGACATATGTAATGGCATTTTGTTGTTCACAGAAACATAATACTATAGAAATATTTAATTATTGCTAGTTAATGATAAATTATACATGAATGTTGAAGAAACACTTACCTTTATTTCTCTCATTGGTTTTAAGTGAAGGCCACAGAAAAGTCCAAGATCTTTCCTTCAGCAAACAGCCTCCTCTCTGCTAGATTAAATCCCTACAAGATTTCATTATTGTACTGTGGGAAAATAAACAGCTTTTTGGACTACTTCATATTTGTAGAAAACAAATGGTGTAATATCAGTAATACCCCTCTGTGAACTGGAACATACATCATAAGCTCCTGACACTTGCTTTGTTTTCTTTAAAAGCTTCTTTATTCAAAACATATTTTCCCACTGTCTGTCAGGAAACAACTGCTTGGATGCTTAGCATCTCACAATAAGTGTCATATCTTTTGCCAAGGAAGGGATTACTCCATTGCAAAGACAAATGATAAAGATCTGAAGCAAATCCAAGGCAAAATGCCAATCACAGGCAAAATTACAGAAGCTGTGAATCAGCAATACGCTGATGTACATAAATAATTAGAGGAATTAGTTTTGGTTAGAACACGCAAACAATCACAGTGATGTGCAGTGGATTTCATTGTTTTCAAAAGCTGCTACTTAACAGGCTTTGGCCTTGTGCTCCATCTTTGCCACAGATTCTAGCCTAACATATCCCATTAATTTGGCAGCACGATTTATGACTGTTGTTGCAAATTCCATAGTGATCATTCAAAAGGTGAGCCAAGATGATTCTTTCTTACAACCTTAAGGTATCTGTGGTGGTTTCAGGCTATGCCTTTAAGATTCAGTTACAGATTTTGAGCAGAAAAATAGAAAAATATAAATAAATCACTATTGGGTGTGAAAAGGAAAACAGAAGATTATTCTAAACAAACTCGTTGGGTAAATATCTGGAGTAAGAGGAGCTGTACCATAACAATTCTTCCCCTTTTCTCTTCTCTTCTGATCTCAGCTCTTTTGCTTCACTCAGGAGAGATAACCTGCTTATCAGCTGGCCTTGACTAAGCCTAACTTCTCTGCGCCTTTCTCATGTTCCTTTTGTACAGAGGGGAGGGAGGGAGAAGCTGGTAGCTTCCTGTGGTCCTCGGCCAGGGGGGTTCCTTGTGCTGTTTATTAACTCTTAATATCTGTAAATATAGTAACTCCTGTATGCTTTCAATGTACGCATTCATTGCATTCCATCATGGAGCGTAGACTGTGCTTGTAAATACAGCTCCATTTGCTTCTAGCTGAGTTGGTCTGGCAAAGTTAAAGCTGGGGGGGAAACTTCAACCCAAAACAGCATCAATCAAAGTAGTACTGTGTTGTGCTGTATTAGGAATAATAATCATTTGTTGTCTCACCAGTGAGAAAAATACTGCTATCAGGAGTTTATCTGACTCTTTGTAATTTTGCAATTTTTGGTGCAATTATTCTATGTAATGAGATAGTAAATATGTAATTTTTAATTATCTGACTATATGTATGGAGTTAGGCTTCATACCTACACTATTTTTGTATTTTAAAGATTTTTATTGAACTATGCATTAATGCTTTACCACCTCAGTTCTAATAAACTGTGTAAAATCTCCCTGTTTTATTCTGTAGATGAGCCTTGCAGCTGACTAAAACTGTTAAATGAGTCACTTAGCAGGAATTTAAAGTCACATGCCATCTCATTTTCATCACTTCTTAAGGTATGTAAAATTTTCATCATCATCACAGTTTCACCAAGGTTGGAAGAGACCTCAAAGATCATTGAATCCAATCTGTCACCACAGACCTCATGACTAGACCATGGCACCAAGTGCCACATCCAATCCCCTCTTGAACACCTCCAGGGACGGTGACTCCACCACCTCCCTGGGCAGCACATTCCAATGGCCAATGACTCTCTCAGTGAAGAACTTCCTCCTCACCTCGAGCCTAAACTTCCCCTGGCACAGCTTGAGACTGTGTCCTCTTGTCCTGGTGCTGGTTGTTAGAGAGAAGAGACCAACCTCTTCCTGGCTACAACCACTTTTCAGGTAGTTGTAGAGAGCAATGAGGTCTCCCCTGAGCCTCCTCTTCTTCAGGCTAAACAACCCCAGCTCCCTCAGCCTCTCCTCACAGGGCTGTGCTCAAGGCCTCTCCCCAGCCTTGTTGCCCTTCTCTGGACACGTTCAAGTGTCTCAATGTCCTTCCTAAACTGAGGGGCCCAGAACTGGACACATTTTCATTTAGTTATGAGTGTTAATGCAGCAGTATCTAGCACATCATTGTCTTTTATTCATAGCTAGCACCTGAACCAGTTAGCTTTAAATTGCAGATGTTTGCAGTACAATTTAACTAACACTTCATTTTTAAATAGATCACCTTTTCCCAAATTCACCCGCAATATGAACAGCATTGTAAAAGAAACACATCAAAGCTGGCAGAAGGGCTACAAGCAGTAAACTAGTCTCATTTGCTTTCATTATTTGGTGGTTCACAGGATTAGTAATTATGATATTTGTCTTTCTTTGACCTTCTAAATTGTCTCAGGTGTTGTGGGAATTGTACATTATTCTTCCCTGAGTTTGAGTTTTAACATTTGTACTTTTAGAAATAAAAGGTATGAGAAAACAGCCTAGACTGTCATCATATGTTAAAGGAAGAGAAATGCAGCCTGTAAGTTAAATCCTTAAAAGTAATTCCACTGAACTATGGAAAATCGTTAATGCAGAAATTATCACTGGGCTCTGACATAAACTTATAAGTAAATCAGAATGGAATTTGTCTATATGTAAGCTTACTGCCTGATAACATTACCAGCAAAAGTGTGGCCAGCAGGAGCAGCGAAGTCATTCTGCCCTGTACTCGGCACTGGTTAGGCCACACCTTGAGCCCTGTGTCCAGTTCTGGGCCCTCAGTTTAGGAGAGATATTGAGTTGCTGGAAGGTGTCCAGAGAAGGGCAACAAAGCTGGTGATTTGCATGAGCTTTTTAAAGGACATGACACCAGAACAGAAGTTTGCATTATAGTTCCCTTCCTCAAGTGCAGATTCTGAAAGAATCCATTCATTCCAAAGATGTGGCATTAAAGTTTTCTCAGATATACCTTTGAGCAGCTGAGCTCAAACCATTGCCTGAGTCGAGTACTACATGTTTGCAATGCGTCCTTGCATTTTCTATTTCATCAAACAAGTGCAAATGGTGAGGGATTTTTCTGATCAACAGTTACCTTTGTCTATCCCTCCTATCTCTAGATCCCAAGTTTTTCTGTTGATCTTTTCAAAAGCCTATAAAAGTGGAAGAAACCATATATGTACAAATGCCTTTAAAATAGCACTTCTTGGCAAAAACCCACATTATTGTGAAGAACTGTTTGAAACTGCTATTGCCTTAGCTGAAGTGAAGTGATACTCAGTGCCACCACTATGCCTCAGCTGCAGAATGGAATAGGTGACAATTGCAAGCACTTAAAATAACTGTTTCTAACAAATAGAAGACTGTCTTAACCCTGGATATCAGACCTGGATATTTTCACAGCTGCATAATATGATAACCGTGAGGATCTTAATTATTCTAAGCACTGGAATTAAGTTTTAAGTGAAGTAAGACACTTCACTTGTGGTCATGAGCCATTCTGCAGTATCTTTCAGGGGTTCATAGTAAGTACTGCTGTTTATACAGACACAGCTGTAATGTCACTTATTATTAGCATCAATTAGCACGACAGAAACTGACCCAGAAGTGCTGAAGTGAGCAATTCTAGGGTAATAGCTGTTTATCTCACAGTGTGGTTTAATAAAGATCTTGTGTTCCTAAAAATTGGCATATTTAAACACAATTTTTTCTCTCATAGATGCAACCCTTTCTGCAAATTATTTGAAGGGTAGGGGCCACTTGTCCTTTCTACACTAATGCCTCAAACATTTACAGAGCTCAGAGGTTTGGTAGCAGGTTTGCAATATGTTCAGGTTTGCAATATGTTATGGTTTGCTGACATTTTGTTTATGTTTGAGTGTTTGTTTGTTTGTTTGTTTTTAATATATCAGCATCATTCCAGAGTTCTCGGCAGTTTCCCTGTTAGAGTGCAATTTTGCCAGTAGAAGCCTGTACTCCCTATTAGGCAGGAGTCAAAGGGCACCTCCCAGCCCATGCAGATTGAAATTGTGTTAGGAGTGATTACTTACATGTACCATAAGTAGGAAGGTCTTCTATGTTCTAGTCAGGTGAAAAATAGTATCTGGGTTATTTTCCTGTTCAACAGCTTCTAGGCAGGTCATGGGACTACTTTCAGAATCTGCTATCTATATTAATGGAGGAGCTGCTTTTCTTTAGGTCTAGAAAAGGATTTTGCCTTTGTGGTTGGTTCAAACAAGAGCTCAGACAAGACAACTGCAATAGATGCAGTTCACGAGTTCTCTACAATGGTTTCTCCATTCAGATGACTAAGAAAGTTCATTTCAGGTTATTGTAGTGCATCAGATGTCATTGCTTGTTTTAAATTGATTTACAAGAGGGGTTGGCTGAGTTAAAATGGACTTATTAGAAGACCTCTGCATGAATTTTCTAAATTCCTACCATTAAAAAATTGGAAAGCATCCATCTCTCAGGGCAGGAAGGTCCAAGGGATGTGGGATGGAAGGAACTGGCAGTATTCTTTTAATTTTTTTTTTTTTTTTAATAAAAGAGCTCAAAATACCCCTACAGCAAAACCAACCAACAACATCAAGGAGACAGGGAAAATGACCATGAAATGTTCTGTACTTTACAACTTCCTAAAGGTTAATATCAGATAAAGGTACAGTCTTACCCAGAGGTATTCTTGACTTGCAGGGGGGAATTGGGACCAGTAAGCATTACTTTAAGTATCACAGCTTAAGAATTGCTGAATTTTGCAAAGAAAATTCTGTGAATATGTCCTCTTCCCTTCTCAGTTCTTTTGGGTATTGTTTTAATACACATGGAGAGTCTGATACTTCAAATATTTTTATTTTCAAAGGTGAGTGAGGTAACTCATAGAGTTATCATACACATCCCTGGAAAAGAATTAAATAGCCAAGCAGCTAGGCAGCATTTGCTGAACAACTGGTCAGAGTGACAGACAGTTTATTTTTGCTTTTAAATCAAAATCTGTCCACTTTTGTATCATTTAGTTAGTTACCTGTCCTCCACAAAGCTTACACTGGTGCTGCAAGGTTCTCCAGGTCTAAAAATTTGGAACTAGTAGACATTCCTTCCTGTTTCCTTCTGTTGCATATTCTGTCTGTTAAACAGCAAATTACATCAGACCATCACAGAAAACTTCAGCCTGGAACAAGAAGAAAAGAGTAAACCAAAAAAAGTAGTAAGTACTAGAGGAACATTGTTCACATTTTCAGCAGAGGGCAAAAAAAACTTGGTTGAGATATTTTCATTTGCCATAAGGCTGAAAGATGTAAAAAGTTGCTATTATGTTATTATTTCTCATCCTGTTGATTGCCTTGCTTCTGTCTCAGACTCAACTTTGTCTTCTTCTTGCAAGTTTCCTTTTTCTAGTGCTGAACTGCTGGGACTCTCAAGTGCTGGTAGCCTATAAGCTTCTGTTTCTCCCTTGGATCTTTGCTGTCTGTATCTCAGCACCCTGGTTCTTCAGCTCTCGGTGGCTGTTGCAGGTGATTTCACCATTAGCTCATTTGGGCTTGGTTCCTTTCTGGAACCATCCAGGAAAGCAGAAAAGAAAGGCAGAAAGAACCTGCCTCTGCTGGAAGTGGCACAATGCCTTTGAGCATCTGAATGAGTCTATATCATCTCTTTCCTGTATCCTCACTTAGCAAATGAGTACCTGGTAGATCTCTGAGAATATACAACACAAATAGTAAATGTTGCATCAAATAAGCTGTGAAGTGTAACAAGGAAATAAAGGATCATCCTTGACACCTGTCTTATCAACACCAGTGAAAAAAATACACCTGAGGGTTGAGTTTATTTTCTGTGTTACCTCATGAAACCCTATGCAAAAATTGAACATTGTTTCTGAATTCCCAGACTCGATACTGCCCCTTTTCCACTGATACACAACTATAAATGAAGGCCAATTCAAGCACCCTGTAAGGCACAACAGTAGCTGTGCAGGCAGGCAGGCAGAGACACACAGAGATAAATCAAATTTTTAGTAGTTGAAGTGGAAACAGGAAGTATAGGACAAGGAAAGGGAGCATCTGTTGGCACCACTGAGCTACCACAGACTGACTTATCATATTGAAGAGTGAAATACATTCTTTCTACAAAAAGTATATAAAAATCTTGTTAATAATTTGCTTATGACCAAGTCATAGTTTCATAGTTTCATAGTTTCAGTTAGGGTTGGAAGGGACCACAAGGATCATCTAGTTCCACCCCCCCCTGCCATGGGCAGGGACAACCTACACTAGATCAGCCTGGTCAGAGCCTCATCCAGCCTGGTCTTAAACACTTCCAGGGACGGGGCCTCAACCACCTCCCTGGACAACCCATTCCAGGGCTTCACCACTCTCACGGTGAAGAACTTCCTCCTCACATCTAGCCTGAATCTCCCCACCTCCAGCTTCATTCCATTCCCCCTAGTCCTATCACTCCCTGATAGTCTGAAAAAGTCCCTCCCCAGCCTTCTTGTAGGCCCCCTTCAGATACTGGAAGGCCACAATGAGGTCACCTCGGAGCCTTCTCTTCTCCAGACTGAACAGCCCCAACTCCTTCAGTCTGTCCTCATAGGAGAGGTGCTCCAGCCCTCTGATCATCCTCGTGGCCCTTCTCTGGACACGCTCCAGCACCTCCAGATCCCTCTTGTAATAGGGGCTCCAGAACTGGACGCAGTACTCCAGGTGGGGTCTCACCAGAGCTGAGTAGGGGGAGAATCACCTCCCTTGACCTGCTGGCCACACTTCTCCTGATGCAGCCCAGGATCTGATTGGCTTTCCGGGCTGCAAGTGCACATTGAGAGCTCATGTTGAGCTTCTCGTCCACCAGCACCCCAAGTCTCTCTCCTCTGGGCTGCTCCCCAGCCAGTCACTGCCCAGCCTGTATTTGTGCCTGGGATTGCCTCGACCCAGATGCAGGACCCTGCACTTGGTCTTGTTGAAGCTCATGAGGTTGGCCTGTGCCCACCTCTCCAGCCTGTCAAGGTCCCTCTGGATGGCATCCCTTTCCTCCAGCGTGTCTGCTGCACCACACAGCTTGGTGTCATCAGCAAACTTGCTGAGGGTGCACTCAATGCCACTGTCCATGTCACCCACAAAGATGTTGAACAAGACTGGTCCCAGGACTGATCCCTGAGGGACTCCGCTTGTCACTGGCCTCCACTGGGACATGGACCCATTGACAGCCACTCTTTGGGTGCGGCCATCAAGCCAGTTCCTTATCCATCTGGTGGTCCATCCATCAAACCCGTGTGTCACCAGCTTGGAGACCAGGATGTGGTGTGGGACAGTGTCAAAGGCTTTGCTCAGGTCCAGGTAAACGACATCAGTTGCTCGCCCCTCATCTATTAATGCTGTCACCTGTTCATAGAAGGCCACCAGGTTTGTCAGGCAGGATTTGCCCTTGGCAAAGCCATGCTGACTGCTCCCAATCACCTCTTCACTACTCTTCTGAGTCAGTAGTGCCTCCAGGAGGATCTGCTCCATGATCTTTCCGGGCACAGAGGTGAGACTGACCGGCCTGTAGTCCTACAATTTCTATTCCAGGCACACAGTGAAGCACTGAAGAGATCTGGTGTCTCATCACAGTTCAGTGAGGATGACTCCTGAAGACAGTATCTCCCATTATCTTGTCCTTTCAGCTTGAGCAAGGTAAAATAGAATTGTCTAAAGTCATTAAAGAAAGAGTAAACATTGCTTTGTAGTGGAGAAACTGCATGACAAGCTTCAGAATTTTCTTTTTCTTAGTGTTGGTTCTCTGCTGTACTTGATTTTGGGGCTGTATGTGCCTGTACAGACAGACCCTGGAAAATCATGTGTAGTCAAGGTTTATTTTAAGCTATTACATAGTTTGACTTAGGACTGCTGGTTGGATCACACATGTGACAGGGTTCTTCTAGTTATCACATGCTTCCTGTGCTTCATGAGAAACAAGATAAACCAGAGAATTACTGAAGCTGTTCTGAACCACCTCGAGCAGTTTGTTTCCTGAGTTTCTCCCCACGTGCATCTGTGTTTATGGATTAAGCATGCTAGGATGAGAAGTGAGTATGTGCAAGGAATGTCCATTTAATAAGGCTGAAGAATAACTCTGGTTATTCTTTCTCTGATTAGAGAATAAATAAGGCAAATCTCCAAGGAAGTAAGTAAGTAGAAAATGGGTTTAAATTAGGTGATGTGTTAGGGTAGAGAAGGACATAGAGAGATGATCCTGGATTGTGGAGTTGATTTCATGTTTTCTGAAACAGCTACATGTTTGTATTACTGAAATTTAGAATCAAGAACTACCTTTATTATTGTTGTTGTTGTTGTTTTTATTATTAGGAGCATTCATAACTGGTGTGGGAAAATTTCCTGGTCTAGTTTACAGGAATACTGTTTTGTTTTCATGATGAGAGAATCAAAACAAATTCTCTAATTTCTAATGATTTTTTCTGGTTTTATTTGCATCTCTTACTGCTCTGAGTGTCCATGGTTGTCTGATGTCTATGATATTCCCTGAAAAATATGGGTATAGTTGCACATTTTTTAATATAAATGCATAAGCAAATTCTACATTAATGCAAGTTAAAATAAGTACGTGCTTGTAAAGACACAAACAAAACTAGCAGTTTCTAGCTGAGCAAAGATTTGATGTGAGAATACAGTAAAAAATTTTTACTCATGAGTATTTAAAGATTAAATACAAAAGTATTTAATCACGTGTAATTTCTCTCCTTGAGTCTGGATCAGTGCTGAGAGATGAATAGTCTTATCTGAACCACAAATATGCTGCTAACCAAGATCAAAGTGCAAAATCACCTGATTTATGAGCTAGCCCTGCTAAACAGGACTCAGGCGACCAGCAGGAGATTTCTGTTATTGGATCAGCTCTAGAACTGGATGTATATTTTACAATGATTATTGATTCAGTCAGCTTCCATACACCATTGTTTTGTTTCTAAGCATAATGGTTTTGTTATTATTTTTTAAATCCCCAGATGCTGTACAGCTCAAATTATTCCCAAGCCTAATTGTTGGGGTTTTTTCCCTACTTGATGTATCCTCTAGTACTGAATGTCTTGTCTTATAATCACCCAGTAGGTGGGGGAGGTAAGGAAGGGGGGAGAGAGAAATGAAACTGCAACACACAAACCTAGATAAAAAAGATAAATAATCAGGACTGTTGGAAAAGACTTTCTAAAGGCAGGTAGCAAGAAACTAGAAGAAATTAGGTTCTCTTAAATTAGAACCAATGTTTTCACTTTTTCAAAGTTATCATTTCAATGAGCAGAAGTACTCAATCTCGTGTTCTGTAGCAAAGTCTAGGAGCAGTACTCTCAAATGTGTATTGAAAAGAAGAATGGATACATTGTGACTGAGATTATTGCAGTGAGCTGCATTTCTGAGGTCTTTTGAAGGCTATGGACAATGATGTTTCATAAAACAATAGAACAAGTTACTGCATGCTGCAGAATACTTTTGCTTGAATTGTTGCAAACGATTTGTTCTTGTCCTGAATGGTGTTCTGCAAAAGAAAGGCTAGGCAGGAGTCGTCATTGTTCCCAGATGAACTAATTTTTCACCCAGAGTTCTTGAAAGCTTTGATAAGTCCTGGCTCTGGAATAAGTTGAATAATAGTGAACAGCAAGCTAAAACTGCTGCAGTGGAATGAACAAATACTGAAAACAACTATCAGAGAGGTTTACTGTTCCCTTTTTCCATTTGTCATACTAACAATTTGCAGTACATGCTTACAAAGAGGTAAGTATACTTTCCGTTATCCTGATTAGAGAGCCTAATACAACCAAGCTAGATTAAACACATCTTAAATGTTCAGTGTATGTGAGTAAGAGAGGAGGGGAAGGTTGGAGACAAAAAAGTTCTGCTTATTGATGTGCAGCAAGGGCCTACAGTTCACTGTAGGCTGGGGTGCAAGAAGTTGTGATAGGGGTCCTCATGGTAGACAGGACAGAGCTTGGCAGCCACAGCCTGTCCCATCACCCCCAGTCAGGGAGCAGGGCAGGCCAGGAAGAAGCTGAGAACAGCCTCATCCCCGGGCATTGAGCACTTCTGAGACCATGTTGGGGTGTGGATCAGGCCTGGTGAGAAAAGCTGGGCAGGAATAATAATGTTGACACCCTCAGGTCCCTGACACTTCTGTCAGAGAGCTTGGATTTTGTCTGGAAGATCATTAGGAGAAGTTTACCTTGAATGCTAACTAATGGAACATAGTAATTGTCTGGTATATCCTTTTCAAAGACTGGAAATTTGCTTTTGTAAAACTATGATAACTTCTCAGCACGTGATGAAGATTTTACCCATAGACGACTTCTATATGCTTATGCTAAAAGCAGTGAAATAGCCACTAAACTGAATTCACTGAGCCAACACTATTATGGAATGTTTTAATGTTTTATATTGTGGTACATCACCAGCCACTGAAAGTCCATCATGTTCTCTAGCATCCAGGTAAAGTGTGATGACTGGAAGGGAGTTTGAATACAGGTAGTAACTTAACAGGCATCTGGACTTGGTTTTAATTTTTCTCCTTTGAGCAGAGAGCTCCCTATTCACTAACCAGAAACATGAAGAGTTTTCTTATTAATGTAGGAATGGCTTCTGAAACACCCTAACAGGGATGGAAGAGATGCAGGCTTTTTATAACTGCATATGTCCATGCTCCTCTCTAAGTATCTTTTGGGATTTCCAATCATTTTACACATTACCACTGTAATTGCACCACCTCGTCCTCATGAGATTAAACACATTCCCAAGTGTATAATCTCATTTTGCTCAGGAAGTCTGTATTCCACCTTTTCATCAATTATGGTGGAGCAGCTGGTGACTAGTTAATTCTTATGTTCATGAACTCTAATTTGATAATTTCTTCATCTAATGTTAAAGATCTAAGTGAATGACAAGCTTAAATGAAGACAGAAGTTTATCATAACAAAGTCTAATGAGATGGCATGATTTAAAATGATGCTGCTGGTATTTCTCCCAGTTAGTGCTAAATCTCTCTACCACTCCTACTTTACATCATGTTTTTTAGGAAGGGGCAACAAAAAGAAAGAACATTGCCTGTCCAGTCACACTAACATGGGAAATCAATGAACTTCCATTTTTTTGATGCTGAACACGTTGCCATAATAGAAAAAAAACTGTAAGCAGCCAGAATTTTGCATCACTATCCTAGGGAGGGGTCCCTCAAGATTCTTGAGAGTGTTATGTTTCTGGTACATTAATGTAATAAAGCAATGTGCTAGTTTTGGCAACGCAAGGCAGAACACTTGTGTCTCACTTGTGCAGTAGCAAACTTTATGCTTATTTTGAAAACTGTTTTAGAGATGAAGATAGGCTTTTGCAATAAAGCTAACACTGCTCTCATCAGATTTTTTAAAATATATGACACAAAACAGCTGCTGAAAAGGTGTTCTGCTTGAGTTCTCAACGAGAAAATGATTGTATCACTAATCAAGGCTCTTCAAAAGACACTCAGAACAATATCTTCTGATTTTTTTCTTACTTGTAACATACTGATTTTTTTGTCTAAGTTCAGAGCTTTCATCTGTGTATTTTCCGCATCTTCTGTAACATTAGTGAGACTTCTGAACACCTTCCAAAAAGTTCTGTGGGCACACAGGACTGACCTGGTTTCTGACACAAACTTGAATCTAAACACTCACAGCTTGCATGCATAGCTGGACTGTTTGAACTCCATCCCTTAACTGAGCTCAGGAATTACAAGTCAATGTCCTTTAGTAACTTTGAAAAGAAAGGGCAAACAAAACCTCATTTTGGAACAAAAAAAATTATTTAATTAGGAAAGGCAAAGACAAGCAAAAGCAATAGCTTTCTACATCTTTTTATTGCATTTTCTTTTGCATTAAATGAGTTCTCGGAGCTTCAGGTGTTCTTCTCTTTAGTTACACTGACAATATCCAGGGCTAGTCTCTAGCTGGATATGTATTACAATCAGTAATTCAGTATGTAAGTATTCAAAGAGGCCATTTATATAAAATCAGATTTTAGTACTTTTAAATACCTTTTGAAAATTTCAAGCCCCAAAATTGGTATCAAGGAATTTAAGCCAATACCTGTTTAAAATATGTCCAAAATATTTGCTGACAATAAACAAAATCTTTTTTTCCACAAATCCTCTCTCCTTTTCCATATTAGTTTGTCCAAGAGATATTTTTGTTGTTTTGTTTCTCCCTTCTCTTTGGGGTAACAGGTTTTGTAATTTGGTGGGTTGAAATTTTCCCCCCAACATTAACTTTGCCAGACCAGCTCAGTTAGAAGCAAATGGAGCTGTATTTACAAGCACAATCTATACTCTACAATGGGATGCAATGAATGTGTGCAAAATATACAGGAGTTACAATAGGTTAAACAGCCTAAGGTTAAACAGCCTAAGGTTAAACAGCCTTCCCCCGGCATCAAGACTTGCTCCCTTAAAAAAAAGAGGAGGGTAATTGCTATTGGTGATTCCCTCCTGAGGGAAACAGAAGGCCCCATATGTTGGCCAGACCCTATTCACAGGGAAGTTTGTTGCCTCCCAGGAGCTCAAGTTAGAGATATTACCAGAAGGCTGCCTAGTCTGGTGCAGCCCTCTGACTACTATCCCTTAATAGTTACACAGTTAGGGAATGATGATGTTGCTACCAGAACTCCCAGGGCTATCAAGAATGACCTCAAGGCCCTGGGGGATCTGGTTGAGGGGTCAGGTGCACAAGTAATTTTTTCATCTATACCCTTAATTGCAGGAGGGAATACCATAAGGGTAGGAAAGCAGAAAGTATCTATGGAAGGTTTCAGGACAAGAAAGAACAACAGGCCACTGATATTGGAAGGATGGCTTGATGGTAAAGAAGAGCTGACCGTGGTAAACAACCTGAAGTGCGAGACAGGAGGACACCTGCCTTCATGCTGGAGAAGATCAAACCTGATATGGGATGAAGATAATGATGGTCAGCTGTGTATCAAAGGAGAAAACTCAATTAGCAGCAGTGGTGCAAGAATGTCAGGGAATTGCTTACCCTGCTCGATTTTTCCTATATAAACTGCTTGTTCTGTACCAATAAATGCTTCCTGCTTCACCAACAAGGAGTCCGTGCATGCATTCCGACACATAAGGAACAGATCAGCAACTATAGTCAACAAGTGGCTCAGAGGCTGGTGCAGTCAGAAGAATTTTGGGTTTTTCGATCTTGAAAAACTTTCTACTGCACCAGGTCAGCTGGCAACAGATGGAGTACATCTGTCCCAGAGGAGGGGACAGATCAGAGTGTACGAGAATGGCCTATCCCCAAAAGGGAAAAAGATTCTAGGAAGAGAATTGGCAGGTCTCATTGGTAGGGCTTTAAACTAGATTTGAAGGGGGAAGCAGCTGGAACCAGTCCCCCCCAGGCAGGAGTCTGAGGATGGTAAGCTGGAGCAGAGGTGAAACCAGCAGCCCAGCTGAAGTGCATGTACACTAATGCACGAAGCATGGGCAACAAACATGAGGAGCTGGAAGCCTTGTTGCAGCAGGAAAGACATGATGTAGTTGCCATCACAGAGACATGGTGGGATGACTCACATGACTGGAGCGCTGCAATTGATGGCTACAGGCTCTTCAGGAGAGACAGGCAAGGAAGAAGGGCTGGAGGGGTGGCCCTGTACATCAGGGAGGCACTTGATGCCATTGAGCTGGAGATCAGGGACGATCGGGTTGAGTGCTTGTGGGTGAGAATTAGAGGGAAGTTTGGGAGGGCAGACATCCTGGTTGGAGTCTGTTATAGACCACCCAACCAGGAGGAAGATGTTGATGAAGCATTCTATAGGCAGCTTAAGGCTGTCTACAGATCGCCTGACCTTGTTCTCATGGGCAACTTCAACCTGCCTGATATCTGCTGGGATTTCAACACAGCAGAGAGGAGGCAGTCTAGGAGGTTCTTAGAGTGCATGGAGGACAGCTTCTTATCCCAGGTTGTAAGGCTTCTTATACCAGGAGTAAGGCTCTGCTTGACCTCCTCTTCACCAACAGGGAGGGGCTGGTGGGTGATGTGGTGGTCAGAGGGTGTTCAGGCACCAGTGACCACGAGATAATTGAATTTTCAGTATTCAGCCAAGCTAAGAGGGGCAGCAAGAAGATCTCCACTCTGGACTTCCAGAGGACAGACTTCAGGTTACTCAAGGAACTAACTAAGAAGGTTCCTTGGGAAACAGCCTTTAAAAACAAAGGGGTCCAGGAGAGCTGGACCTGCTTCAAGGCAGAACTCTTGAAGGTGCAGGAACAGGCTGTGCCAGTGTGCCGGAAGATGAGCCGCCGGGGCAGACGGCCAGCCTGGATGGGCAATGAGCTTCTAATAGAACTAAGGGAAAAAAAGAGGGAGTATCACAGTATCACAGTATCACAGTATTGCCAAGGTTGGAGGAGACCTCAAACATCATCGAGTCCAACCCGTCCCCACACTCCTCATGACTAGACAATGGCACCAAGTGCCACGTCCAATCCCCTCTTGAAAACCTCCAGGGACGGTGACTCCACCACCTCCCTGGGCAGCACATTCCAATGGTGAATGACTCTCTCAGTGAAGAACTTTCTCCTCACCCCCAGCCTAAACTTCCCCTGATGCAGCTTGAGACTGTGTCCCCCTTGTTCTGGTGCTGGTTGCTAGAGAGAAGAGGCCAACCCCTTCCTGGCTACAACCACCCTTCAGGTAGTTGTAGAGAGCAATGAGGTCTCCCCTAAGCCTCCTCTTCTCCAGGCTAAACAATCCCAGCTCCCTCAGCCTCTCCTCACAGGGCTGTGCTCAAGGCCTCTCCCCAGCCTTGTTGCCCTTCTCTGGACATGTTCAAGTGTCTCGATGTCCTTCTTAAACTGAGGGGCCCAGAATTGGACACAGTACTCAAGGTGTGACCTAACCAAAGCAGAGTCCAGGGGCACAATGACCTCCCTGCTCCTGCTGGCCACACTATTCCTAATGCAGGCCAGGATGCCATTGGCCTTCTCTGGAAGAAAGGGGAGGCAACGCTTGGAATGTTTAAGAATGTTGCTAGGTCTTGTAGGAAGAAAATTAGGGAGGCAAAAGCACATTTGGAGCTCAGACTGGCCTCTGCTGTGAATGGACAACAAAAAGTCCTTCTATAAATATATTAATAGCAAGAAGAAGGGCAAGGACAACCTCCACTCCTTGGTGGACATGGAGGGGAACATTATAACAAAGGATGAGGAAAAGGCAGAGGTACTTAACACCTTCTTTGCCTCAATTTTTACTAGCAGGACAGAATGTCTTCCAGACAGCTGGCCTGCAGATTTGGCAGAAGGAGCCATGGAGCAGCATAGTTCCCCTCTCTGTTCCAGGATGGAATACTTAGAGATCTTCTCAGCCGCTTGGACCCCCAGAAGTCCATGGGACTGGATGGGATCCATCCTAGGGTGCTGAGAGAGCTGGCAGATGAACTGGCCAAGCCACTCTCCATCATTTTTCAGCAGTCCTGGCTCACTGGAGAGGTCCCAGAAGACTGGAAGCTGGCCAACATGGTGCCCATCCACAAGAAGGGCTGGTTGGATGAGCCAGGGAATTATAGGCCTGTCAGCCTGACCTCAGTGCCAGGCAAGATTATGGAACAGGTCATCTTGAGTGCAATCACACAGCACTTACAGGATGGCCAAGGGGCTCAGGCCTAGCCAGCACGGATTTAGGAAGGGCAGGTCCTGCTTGACCAACCTGATCTCCTTCTATGATCAGGTGACCCACCTGGTAGATGTGGGGAGGCCTGTGGATGTAGTCTACCTGGACCTCAGCAAGGCCTTTGACACTGTCCCCCACAGCAAACTCCCTGGCCAAGCTGTCAGCCCCTGGCTTGGACAGCAGCACCCTGAGTTGGGTTAGGAACTGGCTGGAGGGCCGAGCCCAGAGAGTGGTGGTGAATGGTGCCACAGCCAGCTGGCAGCCAGGCACTAGTGGTGTGCCCCAGGGATCAGTGCTGGGCCCCATGCTCTTCAACATCTTTATTGATGATCTGGATGAGGGCATCGAGTCCATCATCAGTAAATTTGCGGACGACACCAAGCTGGGGGGCAGGAGTTGATCTGCTGGAGGGCAGAGAGGCTTTGCAGAGGGACCTCGACAGGCTGGACAGATGGGCAGAGGCCAAGGGCAGGAGATTGAACACATCCAAGTGCCGGGTTCTGCACATTGGCCACAACAACCCCAGGCAGTGCTCCAGGCTGGGGTCAGAGCAGCTGGAGAGTGGCCAGGCAGAGAGGGACCTGAGGGTACTGGTCGATGGTAGGCTGAACATGAGCCTGCAGTGTGCCCAGGCAGCCAAGAGGGCCAGTGGCATCCTGGCCTGCATCAGGAACAGTGTGGCCAGCAGGAGCAAGGAGGTCATTCTGCCCCTGTACACTGCACTGGTTAGGCCACACCTCAAGTCCTGTGTCCAGTTCTGGGCCCCTCAGTTTAGGAAGGATGTTGACTTGCTGGAACGTGTCCAGAGAAGGGCAACAAGGGTGGTGAGGGGTTTGGAACACATGCCCTATGAGGAGAGGCTGAGGGAGCTGGTGTTGCTTAGCCTGGAGAGGTGGAGACTGAGGGGTGACCTTCTTACTCTCTACAAGTACCTTAAGGGAGGTTGTAGACAGGCAGAGGTTGGTCTCTTCTCCCAGGCAACCAGTACCAGAACAAGAGAACACAGTATCACAGTATCACCAAGGTTGGAAGAGACCTCAAAGATCATCGAGTCCAACCTGTCACCACAGACCCCATGACTAGACCATGGCACCAAGTGCCACAGTCTCAAGGTGCACCAGGGGAGGTTTAGGCTGGAGTTTAGGAGGAAGTTTTACACAGAGAGAGTGATTGCCCATTGGAATGGGCTGCCCGGGGACGTGGTGGAGTTGCCGTCACTGAAGGTGTTCAGGAGGAGACTTGATGGGGTGCTTGGTGCCATGGTTTAGTTGATTAGGTGGTGTTGGATAATAAGTTGGACACGATGATCTTGAAGGTCTCTTCCAACCTGGTCTAGTCTAGTCTAATATTTACAGGTATTTACAATTAACAAACAGAACAAGAACACCCCTGGTCTTTGACCAGGGGAAGCTACTAGCTTCTCCTTACCTGCCTACCCAGATCCCCCTGTACAAAAGGGAGAAAGGACAGAAAAGCAGTGAAGTTAATACCAAAATAATGCAGCCAAGGTCAAGCAGAAGCAAGTTAGTATATCTCCAGAGCAAAGAAGTGAGAAGAGAATTGTTTTGGGAACAAGATCTTATGGGATTGTTGAGAATTATCTGTGTTTTTCTTTTTACAGCCAACAGTGATTTATTTACATTTTACTGCTTTTCTGTTCAAAATCTGTGAAAAAATTTAAAGGCATAGCCTGAAACTACCACAATAACCACTGTCTGTATTGTATCCACCCATGCCTTTCACACGACTGCATTGTGATGTCTATTTTCTCTCTCGTTGTTCAAATTCTTTATACTGTGACCTTCATTTCTTTGCCTTTGCAACTGACTGCACAAATTTATATCTCATGTTTGTACCTTCCTGTTTTCCCCCACCTGTCCCTTCTTCAGCACTTGCTCTACCTTTCATGCCTCTCTCATTGTTAGACTCAACCTTTCCCTTGCTGTGTGGGAAATACACATTATGTCACTAAAAATGGCAAATGTTACTCACACTCGCTCCAAATCTTGCACCAATAACTACCTCTCTACTGACTACCCAGATTAATACACAGGATCCCTTTACACCATTTCCCACTATCAGTGACATTTTTTTGCTCCTCACTATCTGACATGCTTATCCTCAGTCATTTTGTTCCCACAGACAGACTTTTGATTACATGTTCACATTGTCTTTGAATTATTTGATTTTTCTTGATCAAAGAGAAATACTGGGCTTTTTAAAAGCATGGCTGCTGCTCCCTCTCTTACTAATCATCTGGTCTTACTGTACAGGGTCTTCAAGTTTCCTGTCACATAATCTTTCTAGTATTGTAGTGCATGAACATTACATATTCATCATCTCCTCTAGCTCTCTTTTTGCCCTTGCTTTGTTTCAGCTGTTTTCTCACTCAGAAGATTCTTGGGTTTGGCTCTTTTGCTCTCTTGCAGAATTTTATGATTGCTTAAGCAAACTCCATCTTAACCTGAATATATGCTCTCGTTTTCCTATTGTCATATTGTAAAGTGTCTGTGAAGGCAATACCAGGTACAGATAGGTGCCTCTTTTTCTTTTTTTTTATTGGCTGTCTTCCCACCAAAAACATTATGCAAGCCAGTTTCAGCTGGTTTTCTTCCTGTCTTTCCTTCTTCATTCTCTGTTTTTCCTGAATCAGATTTCATATTTGAGAGGAAGTCTGACAATATTGCCACATGAACAAGAGGACACAGTCTCATGCTGTGCCAGGGGAAGTTCAGGCTTGAGGTGAGGAGAAAGTTCTTCACTGAGAGAGTCATTCGCCATTGGAATGTGCTGCCCAGGGAGGTGGTGGAGTCACCGTCCCTGGAGGTGTTCCGGAGGGGATTGGACAGTGTTCAAAAAGGATTTAGTAGTCATGAGGTCTTGGGTGATAGGTTGGACTTGATGATCTTTGATGTCTTTTCCAACCTTGTTGATTCTATGATTCTATGATCCTTGCCTTCTCCATCTGCCTCTCCTTTCCAATGATTCCTTACTCTTTCATCCTCTCCCTTGTGTTCATTCAATCCTTCTGGAAGAGTTCTGTTGCAATGTGAAGAGTACAAGTGGCATTTTTAGATATATTTAAGTCTTTCCCAAGAGAGAATTCCACTTCTGCCTCCTTCCCATCATCTACATTGTGTGTGTGTGTCCCCAGTATAGAATTCAACTTATATTGCTGTGTTAGTGAATTCTGTTCTGCTCTAGATTTTTTTTTTTTGGCAGCCCCATCTAAGACTCAAACACAATCAAATCTAAAATCTGATGACATTAAGGATTCATGAGTATAATTGCATCAGATATTTTCTGTTTGAAATGTTAGTATTTTGTATTAGTACTCTGAGAAGATTTTGCATACAGAGAAACAGAACGTCCCCGGAATTCTGAAGTCCATAATTGGTATGGTGAGTTTGTGCTTCAGCTCTGATGACACCAAAGTGTGCTCTTTGACTAGCCAACTCAACCTTAACTAAAGTTTGTGCTTTCAAGCTTGAGGCTAGAAATATTTGTTTTTATTCCTGTAGTAGCTGTTGCCCCGTATCAAGTTGACTTTGTTGTGAAAATGGTAAGCAAGTCTTTTATCATCAGGCATTTTCTGCTAGTTTTGCTACTTTCTTGGTTCTCCATGTGACTAAAAGTGTGTGGTTTTGATGTGTTCCTTAATTCATAACTTCAACAGCACTGTGTACATTTTTACTGGAAAATGCCTCTGGATCTCTGGAGTTTACATACCAGCAGCTGTAAAGGAGAACAATTATGTCTTAACTAACCTTTAGGGTTCAAGAGAACTTAATGTTGGCTGATAATGAACAGAGGGAAATGAGGTAATAGCAAGGTCCACATAATTTAAGTCTGTTTAAAGGGTTGTTTTTAAATGCTTTGGGCAAAGCAGGCAAGCTTAAGCGCTGTGTTAATCTGTTAAAAAAAAAAAGTTTTGTTCTCAGACAGGCTGTTTTCTTTGACATCATGCAATTTGGAAGCTAATCATGCTACAAGAAAATAATATTCTACCTTTATGTATGGTAACATCATTAGTGCTGTTTATTTAGGTGAGTACTATGATCACAGTATCACCAAGGTTGGAAGAGACCTCAAAGATCATCAAGCCCAACCTGTCACCACAGACCTCATGATTAGACCATGGCACCAAGTGCCACATCCAGTCCCCTCTTGAACACCTCCAGGGACGGTGACTCCACCTCCTCCCTGGCCAGCACATTCCAATGGTGAATGACTCTCTCAGTGAAGAACTTTCTCCTCACCTCCAGCCTAAACTTCCCCTGGTGCAGCTTGAGACTGTGTCCCCTTGTTCTGGTGTTAGTTGCTAGGGAGAAGAGAGCAACCCCTTCCTGGCTACAACCACCTTTCAGGTAGTTGTAGAGAGCAATGAGGTCTCCCCTAAGCCTCCTTTTCTCCAGGCTAAACAACCCCAGCTCCCTCAGCCTCTCTTCATAGGGCTTGTGCTCAAGGTCGCTCCCCAGCCTTGTTGCCCTTCTCTGGACATGTTCAAGTGTCTCAATGTCCTTCTTAAACTGAGGGGCCCAGAACTGGACACAGTACTCTAGGTATGGCCTAACCAATGCAGAGTACATGGGCACAATGACTTCCCTGCTCCTGCTGGCCACACTATTCCTAATGCAGGCCAGGATGCCATTGGCCTTCTTGGCCACCTGGGCACACTGCTGGCTCGTGTTTCGGCGGCTGTCAACCAGCACCCCCAGGTCCCTCTCTGTTTGGCAGCTCTCCAGCCACTCTGACCCCAGCCTGTAGCTCTGCATGGGGTTGCTGTGGCCAAAGTGCAGCACCGGGCACTTGGACTTGTTGAATGCCATCCTGTTGGACTCTGCCCATCTGTCCAGTTGGTCAAGGTCCCTCTGCAGAGCCCTTCTGCCCTCTAACAGATCAACATCTGCTCCCATGATATATCATGTCAAAGCCATCTATGCATGCTAGGTATACTGAATCTTTCTCTAATCCTGTGAACCCAGCTTTAGAGGCACATTTATAACAATTTGGTTTGTGTTTCATGGCAACATAATCTGTACAGACAGACCAGGCTCTATTTAGGATAAAGTTTGTAGCCCTCTCAACTTATAAGTTGTGTATTATATAATACAGCCTCCAGCTGATGTGTTTCAAATCTCTTGCTAAGGTGCTACTGCTTCTATCAAGGAAGAATTAAGATGGTCAGTGTTCTGGTATTTGCTAGAGAGTAGCCAACACTGTGTTGGAGTTAAGGGGCAGAGCAAAGCAGAGTAAACTTTCTATAAAGAGACAGCGTACTTTATATGTTAGTCCCAACCAGATCTAATTAGGGGGATGATGTAAAAGTGTAGTTAGACATTTTAGGTAAAAAAGAGAGTGTGACAAGACTGGGGAAAAAAGAGAAGAGGTACAAGTGAGGAGTAACCCACCATGACTGATGAACGGGAAGAGGGGAGGTTGGATTGAAAGGTCCATCAGCTTAAGACTGATAAAATCAACACATTCTCTCAACATTCTATCCATATTGCAGCTATTTTTCACAGCCATGTCTCTGGACTGCTATTTCTGGCTGTTTCTTTCCAGCATTTTTTCTGCTTAAGCCGCATATTAAAGAAGAAAAAGAGATGTGTTATTGCCACCATCAACAAGGAGGGAAAGATGAAAACAACCTTTTCCCCTTACTTCTCACACCTCTATCACAGAAAATCAGAGTAAGATCTTTATTTGTTATTTATAAATGAAACATTGTAAAGCAATTACCTTATAAATTTCTTCGTTGTGACATGGCAGCATTGAGAGTTAGATACAGCGATTACCATTTGTCATAGAGCTTCTACATCAGCATACAGAAAATGAAGTAGATCTGCTACGTGCTTTTCAAAAAACTACTTTGCTGCAATGAAACATTGTAGTAGTGGCAACAAATCACAAATGGTAATTTGCACTCACTATGCAGCCAATTAAAATTCTGTGTGAAAGCATTGGCAAGGTAATATTTTCTGTTTAATATCATAGATTTTGCCTTAACTTCTCTTGTTCTGGGCACTTTCAGTGCTAATGCATGTATCTTTCTAACATTTATTTGCCTAGTTGCCAATAGATTATTTTGGAGAATGGAAATGTCTTACATACTCTTACCAGGTTTCTTCAGTATGCTGAAACCATTGATTTATGTAGTTATGTGGACAGATAAAATACTCTCTAGCCTGACAAATATTCCACAAAAATTATTAAGCAATGTTTTTCAAATTATTAGTTCTTTATCACAAAGGTGAAATTGAAAAAGCTTAACCTGATGGGCAGTCTGGCTTATAAAAAAGGTATGACTAGAATTAACATGGTTTGGCAGACCACCAGTGATAAATAAACAAATACTCTTTCATACTTCACAGCGATTGCTGTCCTCAAGTCTATTTGTTTTACACCCTTCTATGTAGCAAAAGATGCCTCTTTATTTTAAATAACTCCCCTTGAGCAAATAATTTCATTTTCTTATGAAAAGAGAATTCTGTCCCAATTTTCCTGATGGAAAAAAAATATCTTAAAATGTGTCAAGAATTTAGTGACATGTTTCTTTTGAGGCAAAGAACTAATGAGAGAACTGTCGCTGGCACTCTAAGAGACGCTCACTAGAGAACAGACGCTGTTACACCAGGCTCTGCCAAGCTGTAACTCCATGTGTGAAATTCCCCAAGGAGAAAAAACCATTCATACTTCAGTAACTTCTAAATACCAAGTATGGTGCAACCATGTCGGCATCAAAGAGTAATTTCTGCAGATCTTTTTTATGTGAGGTTTTGTTCATGTGGTGCTGCTAGAGAATAAAGTTCTCTACTACAGGTTAGTGCCTGTAATAATGAAATTACACATTTTGTGCAGAAGCACAGAAGATAGATAGTTATCATATTCTGGGATGACAACCGCATGGAGCAGTCTCCCTACTGGTATGTGACATAACAAAGTGACTCTAGAAACTCTTGGCAAAAATTACTCCTCTAATTGATACTTCATATAACTGTCTTCTGAAGGCTAGAGAAAAAGAGACTGACAGTATTATGGGAGCATTATTCTGGAGTGCTTGGCTCAGAGAAGGAAAGCTAATCTATTCTGGTTGGTTTACTAGGTCCTTGGGAAGACACAAGTTTGCCAGTAGCCCTGAAATAGTAGATGAGTTTTGAAACAACTGGAAGAAAAAAGTCCCACTGAATTGTAAAGTTTAGTCAACAGTTACTTATTCATAACCAGGCCCAGAAAATTTCTCCTCTCTTTGTACTGGGTCTACATTACTTTTTCACAGCAGTTTCTGTGTTCTCTTCAGCTACAGGCTCTTAAGACGATACAGTACTGCCCAGAGCTAGCATCTAGTGCTTCAGAAAAGCCCTTCTGAAATGCTCAGAAAAATAATAAGGCTTGGACTTTCCTGTGTATGACTAGCACAGGCTTCAATATATGCCTGTATTTTTTGTTCAGTAGGTTTCTGAGTTTGAAACCTTTAATCTTGGCAAATGAGTCAATTAAGAGCTTCAGATGATCCTCCACTCCATACTTGCTCTGCATCTCTCAGACGATAGGGTGTTAGTCAGGATGCCTGTAAGGATGTCCATCTCTGCAGCTTTGTCCAGCCCATCTCAACACCTATTCACCTAGAAGCAAGCCTTTTTTTTTGCCATGTAACTGTAACAGAAAATTTGGATACCTGACCTAACTGTTAAGAAAAAAAATAGAATAATGGGAATTAATAGTGTCCTTGTTTTGGTTTTTGTTTTATTTTTTTTCTTAAAAGAAGACCTCAACTTTGCGAGGAGCTGTGAATGTTGAAGTGCTTCAAGAGACACTAGTAATACAAAGAAGTCTGAGATTACATCAATTGAAACAAATAGCCCCAAACATGCCTTGCTAGATTTGGGAAAGGAGGCATCTGTTAGGATGCCCTGCAAGAAAATAATCCAGAGAAAGTGCAAGTGGTTAAGAATCTCAATCACTGCAGCAGATGACTCAAAAAGGAAATTTTAGCCTACAGTGTATGAAGGATGTTTGTAGGTCACTTTCATGAGTCCACTCTTTAAACTTTCTCTTTCTCTCCTTGTTCCCCCTCTCCAGCAGTATCTTGTCATTTTTTGAAACCCAATTGCTTCCACTGGACAAAAGATACCATGTCATTCATCATCCCTGCATACCCTGAACACTTTCCTACATCTCCTAATTCTCTGAATGTCACTTCTGTTTTGCCTTTGCTTGCTATCTCCACTTCCATCATTCCCAGGCTCTCTTACTTAATTTTTATCTCAGAGTGCCTTCAGTCCTCTTGAGATCCTTCTCCTGGTCGCAGGAAGTCCTCAGGAGAACTGTCAAAGCAGGATAAAGCTGTTTCATTCTTAGAATTACTTTGAAACTACAAAAGTGGGGTAAATGTCAACAGGTCGTCAGATACTCATTGCTTCCCTAAGTTCTGTGAACTGACAGAGGAGTGATGCTGTCACTTCTCAGCTTTTCCACTTCCTGTAAGTCATGTTACAGTTTTTTGTTTGCTTTGCTTTGGGGTTTTGTTTGCTTATTTGAGTGGTTTGTTCCTGTTGTTGCTTTGTTTTATTTTGGAATTTCTTTCTTTTAATTTCCTGTGTGCAAGGAGTTGCAAGACTGTGTATTCCTTTGGGGTTATTAATGTCAGGGAATCCAGTTCTATCTGTTATATATGTATATGATCAGAAGAATGGAAATAAAATCCTGGCATTTCTACCACCATACACCAAATGAAGACCAGACTGTTATTTTTAAGTACTGACACTTTTTGTCCACTTGAAATACAGAGGTTAGAGAAAAATCTCTCTTAAAAAAGAAAAAAACTGTAGATGGGATGGAAGGAAAAGAGAGAACCGTTTTACAAAAAGCTACTATTAAAACCCCTGAAATAAAAGCTGTGGCAACCCTTTGCTAACCCTGCTTGCCATACCATCCTATTGGGCTGCAAGCAGCATGTCAAACTAGAAATTAAATTCTTTAAACCAGGAATCAGATAGGTATGTAGGGACACCTCTGTCACAGAGGCACCAGACGGTTACACTCTTTTGTCCTTGCAATGCTCTATGTTCCCTTGTCTTTTCAGCTTTGGTTAAACATTAGTTTAACGACTAAACAAAATGTAACAAGCATCAAGACGGACTGTTTCTTTTTCCTAGCTCAGATTAAGGTTACTTTGCAGTAGCATAATGCAAGATGCTGTGGGTTAGAATCAAGCTTCTGCAAATCTTCTGGTAACAGTGAAAGAGACGAGACACAGAAGGGGAATATGCTTTTTGTGCTGTACTTGCTTACTCATTTTATATGACAGTTTGTGTTTGGGGCAGTAGTTTGCAATGTTGTGAGAAGACAGGCACGATACCTGCACACAGAATCTGCTTACTTCTTCTTGGTCTCTAGGGATGAAGAAAAAAAAAAAGGCAGTGTTGCAGAAGTTTCAGTGGGTTTGAACCTCTGGGTTACACAGTCTGACTTAGAAACTGTGGGGTAGCACAAGGGACACTCACTGATCAAGGAGAAACACCATAAGGTCTTTCTTATTGTTCTTGAAGTAAAAGGGAAGAAAATACAATATAGGGTAAAGAAATGGGGGGGAAACCCCAACAAAACAACAAAAAACCAAGCAAGTAAACAAAAAACCCCCAGCCAAAACCTCACAACCCTCAGCATCAGGTAAGTCTGTGTAAAACTGTACATGAAGCTGTAACAGACAGCAGGTCCAGGTAGACAATGTGAAGACATCATAAAAATTTGTTAATAAAGAGCCCATAAATATCTGTGATATCTAGAGGCCAGGGTCAAGATTTTAGCAGCTAGGAGACTGCAACAGGGAGCAATGCTGTGTTCTATTCCTTCCTGACTCTCAGTTTATGGCTAATAAAGGTGAATTCTGTTTTGGGTCAAAGGTTGAAAACTCTCTCTGTTTAAAACACTTTTTTTTCCCTTTTCCTTTGCCTTCCCCCCCCCCCTGCATTATGGCAGCCTGTGTTTCCATGGCAACAGGAATGAAAATCTATTGGCAGACTGTAGGCAGACAGCAGATGACAGCTCTCACTACCAGATTTCTGCAGTTGACTTTCCAATAACAGTTCCAAGAAGCCACTGCAATGACAAGCACAAAGATTTTAGCACAATATTGCCTCCTCCTGTATGTATTACTTCAAAACAGATGGAACGTGCCTTGAGGATAAAATTATTATTTAGAGAAATGTTTATTCCTCTCTATTGTCAACTGCTTGATTGTTCTTTTTGGCTTCAGTTCTGCAAATACAGAGTGTGGATAGATGCAATTGTATACTTTTTATGTGATATCTATATGATAGTGTAATTTCTGACAATCAAAGAAGGTATCACAGTATCATAGTATCACCAAGGTTGGAAGAGACCTCAAAGATCATCAAGTCCAACCTGTCACCACAGACCCCATGACTAGACCATGGCACCAAGTGCCACATCCAATCCCCTCTTGAACACCTCCAGGGACGGTGACTCCACCACCTCCCTGAGCAGCCCATTCCAGTGGCTAACAGCTCTATCTGTGAAGAACTTTCTCTTCACCTCCAGCCTAAACTTCCCCTGGTGCAGCTTGAGACTGTGTCCCCTTGTTCTGGTGCTGGTTGCTAGAGGCCAACTCCTTCCGGGCTACAACCACCCTTCAGGTAGTTGTAGAGAGCAATGAGGTTGCCCCTGAGCCTCCTCTTCTCCAGGCTAAACAACCCCAGCTCCCTCAGCCTCTCCTCATAGGACTTGTATGTCATATCTCTAAAAGTGAGATAATTTAGGTAAAGGAACTTGCAGAAGGGCTGAAGCACTCCAGCACATGGAAGAAAAGAAACTCACAAAACTTTGAGGAGGAATTTAGGATGTATATTCTTGGGGTCAAATGTAAGAAGAGAGATGAAGAGAGATGTGTTTTGGGGATACTCTGAAGAGCTTCCCAGGAAGTAACAATAGTAGAGCACTGCTAAAGAACAGATTTCCACTCTGCTTGTTAGTCTTCCAGAACTGATCAGAAGCAATTACAGTCATCCTGTGGGCAGTAAACCTGCATGCCCCTGCTGCCAGCAATAATGATGGCCTTTTCCCTACTGCCACTGCCTAATGTGGAAATGTCAAGCTACTAATATATTGTAGATCAGATCATGAGGAAAAAGAATCTCACTGGTTTTGTTTGTTTGTTTCTTCCTTTGTATGTTTTGGGTTGTTGGTTTTTTTGTTTGCTTGCTTTATGTTGTTTTTGTTGGTGGTGGTGGTTGGTTGGTTTGTTTGTTTCCCGGAACACGGGTGGTGAAGCTGTATATTCTATTTAAAAGAACAGCTCTAATTCATTGTCCTACTGGCACTGTGGGCCAATATTTATTTTAACCAGAGCTGGAAAACTTTGAGCCAAGATCTGTTTGTATGTTTTATGAATTTTCCTTTATATGTGGCTTATATCACTTGAATATGGCTTTGCTACTGAAATTTAACTTTTGCAGAGTGAAAACCCGTTATGATGGCATGTGGATTCATTTGAAGCCTGTCAGTATTGCACAGGCCTTGTGAAAGCCCCGTGTTCATAGACAAATCTCTAAGCTGCTTTCTTTCTCGTCACCTGGTCATGAGAATGTCTTTTTAGTCTTTTGTTTGGCTGGTTTGGCTTTCTGAGGAATACCATTCATTTTTCTCAGGACAGTCCCCTTTTGTAAATTACGAGTCCTTGGGCTTAGTTTCTATGGAAAGAATGTCTTGTCCCTATAAACAGAAATGTTTTTGTCAGAGCTGTCAGCTACTCTCATGGGAACTATTCCTCACAAAGGTCATGACAATGCAAAGCTCTAGAAGATGGTGGTGACTGTACTTCAGAACAGCAGCTTTATTATCTATTAAGTTTGTTATGATTTTTTAATTTTCATCTGTCTGTGGTGTTAGGGACATCATGTTGAGTGTTTTCCCCCATAAAATTGTTTGCCTGCTTCTTTAAAGGTGCACAATATATTTTACTGCCTATTTATTTAGCATCCAGAGCTGTAACACATATAGTCTCTTGAGTTCACTAATTGCCTGTTACTTTAAGATGAGGGCACAAAATAAATGTTCCTTGAAGAACATGATAACTGAAATACTTCATTTTAAAAAATCCCTGAATTCACAAGGAGTGATGCCAATTGAAAATCTGAAATAATACTAATAGAGTGTGGGAGGTAGCATGGAATAAAACAAATACAACTACCTGAAAGGACACTGTGGAGAAGTTTGTGCCAATCTCTTCTCACAGTGATAGAACAAGAGGGAACAGCCTCAAGTTGTGACAGGGTATTGTGTTGTATTGTAAGGGTGAGTTTAATGTAACCTAAGGGGTAGGTTCAGACTGAACATTAGGAAAAAATTTTCACAGGAAGGGTGGTCAGGCATTGGAATGTGTTGTCCACAGAGGTGGTTGAGTCACTAACCCTGGATGTGTTTAAAGGTCGTTTGGATGTGGAGCTTGGAGATATGGTTTAGGGGTGAACCTTTTAGAGTAGGCTTATGGGTTGGATTTGGTGATCCCAAGGGCCTTTTCCTGTCAGAATGCATGCACGGACTCCTTGTTGGTGAAGCAGGAATCGTTTATTGGTACAGAACAAGCAGTTTATTATATAGGAAAAATCAAGCAGGGTAAGCAATTTTCTGACATTCTTGCACCACTGCTGCTAATTGAGTTTTCTCCTTTGATATGCAGCTGTCCGTTGTTATCTTCATCCCATATCAGGTTGATCTTCTCCAGCATGAAGGCAGGTGTCCTCCTGTCTCGCACTTCAGGTTGTTTACCAGGTCAGCTCTTCTTTACCATCAAGCCATCCTTCCAGTATCAGTGGCCTGTTGTTCTTTCTTGTCCTGAAACCTTCCATAGATACTTTCTGCTTTCCTACATTTTCCAACCTGAATGTTTCTGTGATTCTGTGAAATACAGCACTGGTAGGATTAAACATACAGGAAGCACTGCTGAGACTGCAAGAATGTCTGAAGCTGACATTTGGAGCAATGGATATCAATTCCAAAGTCTTTGCTAAAAGGAAATTGATAGATGTTAAGATTTGGTCCTAATAATGTGAGGGGAAGTAGACATTGAAGTGAATAATTGTGATATGCTAAACTTATTATAATTCATTAATGTCCAATATTCCTAACTAGAACATCAGCAGGTTTCCATGAAAATAATAGAAAGAGTAGGAAAAAAACCCTTTTTTGAATGACAATGTTGAAGCCTGACAAATATTCTCTCATAAGCCATCAGTCATTTGTGTTTCAATTACTGACATACAGGTATCTGTTGTGGCTGCATCTAATTAATGCTAGTTCATAAAAGTTTCTACACTGAACTGATGTCCTCCTAAGCTACATAGAATCATAGAATTGTTTCCACTGGAAAAGGCCCCTGAGATCATTGAGTCCAGCTGTCAACCACCATGGCCATTAAAACATGTCCCAAAGTGCCATGTCCACACATTTCTTGAATACTTCCAGGGACAATGACTCCACCACCTCCTTCAGCAATGCATTCCAATGTCTGATTATTCTTTCAGTAAGGAAATTTTTCCTCATATCCAATCTAAACCTCCCCTGGTACAATTTCAGTCCATTTAATCTCGTTCTATGTGTTTCCTCTCGTCATCCAGATCCAATCCTCTTCATTGAGTCATGATTACTTGATTTCTGCTCTTTTTGTCTAAGGCACAAAAGTAAGCTGCATATAAGAGAAGCTCTGTCTCAAAGTGTTTGTAAAAAAGGGGTATGTAAAAGTCTCATATAATTGAGCATGGAAGGAATTTCTCAAATTGAGCCAAGTTCTACATTTTAAAATCCCTGTCTCCTGTGGCTGGTAATTCAAAGAGAAAGAGACAGAAAGAGAAAATGCTTCATGAGTTGCAAGGCTGACATAGAAAGAAAAGTTTTTCTCAGACACCAAGGTTTCACTTTGTATGATGTGAAATGCTTTACCTCCAACTGATCTGACAAAATATCTCAGCCTGATGCTGCTCTGTTTATATTAAAGGGTATGTTTATATTATAAGATTGTTTTTTGTGGGGAAGTAGCTAAAATCTTTAACATTGTAGTGGTTTGGCACTGGCTGGGGGCCAAATACCCACCAAAGCCACTCTACCACTCCCCTTCTTAGATGGACGGGGGGAGGGGAAAATATAACAAAAGCCAGTTATAAGACAGAAGCAATTCAATAATAAGGATAATCAAAGCAATAGTCCATGTGGAAGTGAAAGCAAAGAGTGAGGTTAATCTTTGCTTCCCATCAGCAGAGGGTGGTCGGCCCCGGGAAGCAGGGCTTTTTACACATAGTGGTTCCTCTGGAGGACGAATGCCGTGGACAAATAACCACTCGACTTCATTCTTATGTCTGAGCCAACATCATACAGCATGGAATACCCCTTTGGCCAGTTTAGGTCAGCTGGCTTGACTGTGTCCCTCCCAAGATCTTGCCCACCCCTCAGCATACTCTTGGGGTGGGGAAATTTCAGAAAAATATAGCCTGGATGCTTGTTCAGCAGCGGTCAGAGCACTGCTGTGTTATCAGTTACAGTGCTGTAAAACACAGCACTAGAAGGATGCTTTGAGGAGGATTAACTCCAGCTCAGCCAAACCCAATCCAATCTCCACCCGTTATTCTGTGTATTGCTGTCTATGACTACCTGAATGGAGGTTGTAGCCAGGTGGGGGTTGGTCTCTTCTCCCAGGCAACCAGCACCAGAACAAGAGGACACAGTCTCAAGCTGTGCCAGGGGAGGTTTAGGCTGGATGTTAGGAGGAAGTTCTTCCCAGCAAGAGAGATTGGCCATTGGAATGTGCTGCCCAGGGAGGTGGTGGAGTCACCGTCACTGGAGGTGTTTAGGAAGAGTCTGAATGAGGCGCTTGGTGCCATGGTTTAGTTGATTAGATGGTGTTGGGTGATAGGTTGAACTTAATGATCTCTGAGGTCTTTTCCAACCTGGTTAATTCTATTCACACAGTATCACAGTATCACTAAGGTTGGAAGAGACCTCAAAGATCATCGAGTCCAACCTGTCACCACAGACCTCATGACTAGAACATGGCACCAAGTGCCACGTCCAATCCCCTCTTGAACACCTCCAGGGACAGTGACTCCACCACCTCCCTGGGCAGCACATTCCAATGGCGAATACAATACAATAATACAATAATACAATACACCAGGTTGGAAGAGACCTTCAAGATCATCACATCCAACCCATCAACCAATCCAACCCACCTAAATACAATACAGTACAATACAGTACAATACAGTACAATACAGTACAATACAACCCACCTAAACAACTAAAAAACTAAACCCTGGCACCAAGCACCCCATCAAGCCTCTTCTTGAACACCTCCAATGAAGGTGACTCCACCACTTCCACAGGCAGCTGATTCCAGTGGGCAATCACTCTCTCGGTATAGAACTTCTTCCTAAGATC
Organism: Colaptes auratus; assembly: GCA_015227895.2. NCBI lineage: Eukaryota > Metazoa > Chordata > Aves > Piciformes > Picidae > Colaptes > Colaptes auratus. Next base: position 39,053,956 of record CM037633.1, read on the forward strand.
CAGCCTAAACCTGCCCTGACGCAGCCTGAGACTGTGTCCTCTTGTTCTGGTACTGGCTGCCTGGGAGAAGAGACCAACCTCTGCCTGGCTACAACCTCCCTTCAGGTAGTTGTAGAGAGCAATAAGGTCACCCCTGAGTCTCCTCCTCTCCAGGCTAAGCAACCCCAGCTCCCTCAGCCTCTCCTCATAGGGCTTGTCTTCCAAACCCCTCACCAGCTTTGTTGCCCTTCTCTGGACACACTCCAGCAAGTCAACATCCTTCCTAAACTGAGGGGCCCAGAACTGGACACAGTACTCAAGGTGCAGCCTAACCAGTGCTGTGTACAGGGGCAGAATGACCTCCCTGCTCCTGCTGGCCACACTGTTTCTGATGCAGGCTAGGATGCCATTGGCCTTCTTGGCTGCCTGGGCACACTGCAGGCTCATGTTCAGCCTCCCATCAACCAGCACCCCCAGGTCCCTCTCTGCCTGGCCGCTCTCCAGCCACTCTGACCCCAGCCTGTAGCACTGCATGGGGTTGCTGTGGCCAATGTGCAGAACCCGGCACCTGGATGTGTTCAATCTCATGCCGTTGGATTCTGCCCATCTGTCCAGCCTGTCGAGGTCCCTCTGCAAAGCCTCTCTGCCCTCCAGCAGATCAACTCCTGCCCCCAGCTTGGTGTCGTCCGCAAATTTACTGATGATGGACTCGATGCCCTCATCCAGATCATCAATAAAGATGTTGAAGAGCATGGGGCCCAGCACTGATCCCTGGGGCACACCACTAGAACCTGGCTGCCAGCTGGATGTGGCACCATTCACCACCACTCTCTGGGTTCGGCCCTCCAGCCAGTTCCTAACCCAACACAGTGTGCTCCAGTCCAAGTCATGGGCTGCCAGCTTGGCCAGGAGTTTGCTGTGGGAGACGGTGTCAAAGGCCTTGCTGAGGTCCAAGTAGACCACATCCACAGGCAGTCACCTGATCATAGAAGGAGATCAGGTTGGTCAGGCAGGACCTGCCCTTCCTAAAGCCATGCTGGCTAGGCCTGATCCCTTGGCCATCCTGTAAGTGCTGCGTGATCGCACTCAAGATGAGCTGTTCCATCACCTTGCCTGGCACTGAGGTCAGGCTGACAGGCCTATAATTCCCTGGCTCGTCCAACCAGCCCTGCTTGTGGATGGGCACCACGTTGGCCAGCTTCCAGTCTTCTGGGACCTCTCCAGTGAGCCAGGACTGCTGAAAAATGATGGAGAGTGGCTTGGCCAGCTCATCTGCCAGCTCTCTCAGCACCCTAGGATGGATCCCATCTGGTCCCATGGCCTTGTGGGGGTCCAAGCGGCTCAGAAGATCTCTAACTACCGCCTGGAGCAGCGGGAAACCATGCAGCTCCCTGGCTCCTTCTGCCAGCTCTGCAGTCCAGCTGTCTGGAAGATGTTCTGCCATGCTAGGATAGATTGAAGCAAAGAAGGTGTTAAGTACCTCTGCCTTTTCCTCATCCTTTGTTACAACCTTCCCCTCCGTGTCAACCAAGGAGTGGAGGTTGTCCTTGCCCTTCCTCTTGCTATTGATGTATTTATAGAAGGACTTTTTGTTGTCCTTCACAGCAGAGGCCAGGCTAAGTTCTAAATGGGCTTTTGCCTCCCTAATTTTCTTTCTGCATGTCCTAGCAACATCCCTAAACATTCCATAGGTTGCCTCCCCTTTCTTCCAGAGATGGTACACCCTCTTTTTTTCCCTTAGTTCTATTAAGAGTTCATTACCCATCCAGGCTGGCCGTCTGCCCCGGCGGCTCATCTTCCGGGACACTGGCACAGCCTGTTCCTGAACCTTCAAGAGCTCTTCCTTGAAGCAGCTCCAGCTCTCCTGGACCCCTTTATTTTTAAGGGCTGTATCCCAGGGAACCTTCTGAGTTAGTTCCTTGAGTAGCCTGAAGTCTGCCCTCCTGAAGTCCAGAGTGGAGGTCTTCTTGCTACCCCTCTTGGCTTGGCTGAATGACTCTCTCAGTGAAGAACTTTCTCCTCACCTCCAGCCTAAACTTCCCCTGGTGCAGCTTGAGACTGTGTCCTCTTGTTCTGGTGCTGGTTGCTAGAGAGAAGAGGCCAAGCCCTTCCTGGCTACAACCACCCTTCAGGTAGTTGTAGAGAGCAATGAGGTTGCCCCTGAGCCTCCTCTTCTCCAGGATAAACAACCCCAGCTCCCTCGGCCTCTCCTCATAGGGGTTGTGCTCAAGGCACAAGCTTGTGCTCAAGGCACATTCTATACCATTTGCATCATGCATCCTTATGTTTCACTAGATTTTACCACCTCATTTGATTCTCATACTTAAATCCCTTTTTGCTTACACTCGTAACTTAGTCTACGTTCTTAAACTATCTCAGTACCCAGCACATGCAGATTTATATTGGTATCCCAGTCCTTTAATAGAAAGATATTCTTCCACTCCTTCAGATGTTACTTGGGACTGTTCAGGACAGGAGAAGCAGGATATCCTACAGTTTGGTATCCACACGAGCTTGGTTTTGGCTACTGTGCTGCTCTTGTTTCTTGTGGAACTCCATCAGTCTGTGTTCTCCTTACTGCATTACTTCCTGCAACATACAACTTACATTCCATTCTTTGAGGCACACACTGAGTTTCTCCATCCTTTCTCATTACTCACCAAGTACATCCAGGCCCCTGAGCAAAGACAATCCCATGAATGGGTTTGCCTTTCCCCATAGGAGGAGCAACCCACACTGCCTTTCCCAGCCACTTTCCTATATGCACTACAGGGAACTTATCTCCCCCTGCAGTGTGTGAGGGTTCTGTTTGGGCAGAACCTGGATGGTTAGCAGATCCTCTGGAATTAACCAGCCATGTGGCCTCTGCTAAATTTGTATCTCAGTGCTTCCATGCCCCATTACCCAATGATATGTATATGGTCTTTAACAGTCCATTATATCTTTCAATCTTCCCAAAGGCTTGTGGGTGAAAGGAATGATACACCCACTCAGTGCCATGTTTCCTGGCCCAGGAACTGATGGCATTATTCCTGAAATGAGTCTCATCATCAGATTCAATTCATTCAAGGGTACCATGTCACCACAGGATTTGCCTTTCGAGGCCTAAGATGGTGTTCTGGGCAGGGGCATGCCTTACAGGGCAAAAGAGAAGCAAACAACCAGAAGTCCTAAAAATCATAACATTGTATATAAAAACTGGAGAAGTCAGTAATACAGGTCTGGCCAGGCCACCATACACTGCAAGCCAAATCTTGCTTACAAATAAGTGACTGAATTAATTCTGAATAATAGCTTAACATGTCAGGCCACTGGCCTATAATACTGCAAGTCAGTAATACATCCACCATATTATGTGATCATCCCAGATCTAGTTTTGTGTAACACTTTTAGTAGAAATGTATATGTATAAGAATCTTTCTTTTGTAGCTCTAGAGTGATGTGATGCACTTGGCTCTTGTGCACTTCCAGAAACCAGTGTGTATCACAGAGTCACTATAGATGGAAAAGACCTTCAGGATCATCAAGTTGTGGTAGGGCCAAATGGGCCCAGCACAAACCCAAACAGGTCCTAATGTGTCTAGACATGGTCCCACTCTCTCCACCCTCCCTCCTGCAGGAGTTGGGGTGATGAGGGGAAAAGGGCAAAAGGACAGGACCCAACATGTCCAGTAAACAAGGCTCCTTTTGGGGCAAGGGCATGTGTACTGGCCACTGTTTCTCCCAGACCAGGCTATGTTTCTGTCTTTTATGGCCACAGCCTGTTAGAGGCCCTTTTCACTAGGTAACTGCTGGCTATGGTTGCCCTATTGGCCCAGTTGAATCTTGGGCATATGATACATAGAGACTGATTTGAAGTTGCCCTGCCTTGCCTGCTTGGACCTGCCTTGCTTTAACTTGCCTTGCCTGGACTGCCTTGCCTCAAGCTGCTGGGCCCAAAACTTGGGATAGAAGCCACAAGCCTCCTCACTGCAAGCTTGAGAAGCCATGAGCCATAGGAACCAAGCCTCACTTCCCCTTGCAACTAGAATTTTTGCCTCAGTTTACCCAGGAAGATGCAAGAGCCCTTCACTGAATGTGTCGTATCGCCTGCTGTCCTGCTGGAGCCGCACCAGCTACGAAGACCACATGTCATTCCTGCCAGCAACCATCCATGCCTGGCACATGAGAGTGCCCCCAAAAGCCTCAATGGCTAAACAGCAGCAGCACACCCCTGCTTGGGGTAGAACTCTTCATGAGTAAATTTGTTTAGACTGGATGTTAGGAGGAAGTTCTATACAGAGAGAGTGATTGCCATTGGAATGTGCTGCCCAGGGAGGTGGTGGAGTCACCATCATTGGAGGTGTTCAGGAAGAGGCTTGATGGGGTGCTTGGTGCCATGATCTAGTTGTTTGGGTGGGTTGGATTGGTTGATAGGCTGGATGCGATGATCTTGAAGGTCTCTTCCAACCTGGTTTTATTGTATTGTATTGTATTGTATTGTATTGTATTGTATTGTATTGTATTCATTGTCTCCTTGGCTTAATGGTTCTTGTCGAGTCTCACCCCCACCATGGTCGAGCACCATAGCAGTGCTGGGGAATTCTTTCTTTCCCTGTTATTCCTCCCAGTTTGCTTAAAATTTGTTAAAATTGCTATATATGTTATATATGTTATATATAAAATACTGTACATTCCCACTGTAAATATGCAATCCAACTGTATACCAAGGATATTTAATATGGTTTTGGCAAATTTTCATATTAATAAGAAGTTGCTAATATTTTATTACTATTCATATTTGTCAAGTTATTAATTTTCATAAATTAATAAATTGTGTAACACAAGTCCAAAAATTATCAAACTCTACCAGGGCCACCCCTACACCATATCCCTGACCACCTTAACCAAACAGCTTTTAAATACATTCAGGGATGGTGATTCAACCACTTCCCTGGACAGTCTTTGACAACCCTCTCAGTATAGATTTTTTACCGAGTGTCTAACCAAACCATCCCCTAGTGTAACTTGATGTCATTTCCTCTTGTTCCATCAGTTGTGACGTGTGATTAAAGACCAATACTCGTCTTTCTACAACCTTTGTTAAGTAGTTGCAGAGAGAGATAAGGATTCTCCTGAGCCTCCTTTTCTTCCGACTAACAAACTCAGCCCCTTCAGCTGCTCCTCATAAGACTTGTTCTCAAGGGTCTTCACCAGCTTCATTGCCCTTCTCTGGACCTGCTCCAGCAATTGATATCTCTTACACTGCAGCACCCAAAACTGAACACAGCACTCAAGGTGTAGTCTTAGCAATGCCAGATACTGTGGAACAATCACCTCTCTTGTCCTCCTGGCCACATTATTCCTGATGCAGGCCAGGATGCTGTTGGCCTTCTTGGCCACCTGGGCACACTGCTGGCTCATACTCATCTGGTTGTTGATCAATACCCCCAGGTCCATTTCTGATGAGCAGCTTTTCAGTCACTGAGCCCCAAGCATGTAGTCTTGCATGGGGTTGTTGTGGCCCAGGACTCAGCACTTGGCCTTGTTGAAGTCCGTATGATTTGCCCATTGAGATAATTAATGAAGCCCATCAAGATAACTGATGAAGATGTTAAACAAAAGCCCTGGGAAACATCACTGCTGACTGGCTGTGAACTCTCTGGGCCCAGCCATCCAGCCAGTGTTTGATCCCACAGAGTCTATACTGGTCCAGGCCTAGGGCAGCCATTTTTTTTCATGAGGATGCTGTGGGGAATATTATCAAAATTTAACTGCAGAGATACTCTGCCAAATATTCTGTCTAGTTGAAACTCGAAGCAGTTCAGATTTGTGCTTTTTAGATGTGGTCAACGATAAACTGTCTTTTTTAGATTCTTATGCAGTTATTGTCACTAACATACCCAGTTACTGTATATCAGCACCTTGGTTCTCATCCTCAGACCTTCAGGGTGCCATAGAGAGGCCAAAAGGGTTTAACATGGCATGAGAGACTCAATCTTGTCTCTGTCTTGATGTGACTCAACAAAGATGAAATCACCTTTGCTGCTTGCCCAGACAATAGCTGATGAGTATTGGGCAGAGCCACTGGAAGGATTCTTGGGAAGGTGCTCACCAGACTGCAGCTGTCTTGGAAATGGGCAGAGACCAATTGATATTCTCTGGAATGTACATACCTAAAAACTGTATGAATGATCTGAGCAACTACTGGCTCAGTAGAAGGAAAACACAGGAGAAGGAAAACACAGAAGGAAAAGACCTGGACAATGCTGCTGAGAAGGAAAAACAGAGAGAATACCAGGACAGAGACATTACCATGTAGCCTGGAAGAAGCAGACCAAGAGGAACCCTCTCTCCATGTCCTAAGATCTGCCTGCTGCAACTCATGGAGCTGAAAAGGCTGCTCAGAGGACAACAGCCAAAGCTGCAACACCTTTCTTCAACAGCCAAAGCTGCAGCAGCCTTCCTCCACAGACTCAAGTTGTCTTGGGGGGTGAGGGGATGTGGTAATATAATTCCTTTCCTCTTCTCTCTCCCTCTTCTCTCTCTCCCTCTCTATTTTCTCTCTCTCCCATTCTGATCCATCCACTTTATTTGTGTAATAAATACCCTAGCTGTTGATATTTTGGCATAATTTTTGCCTCTAGTTTCATAACATGGTAATATTCAAAAGAACTGATTCTCTTTCCCTCTCTGGACTGACACGCAGGTCACAGTAAACATGTAGTGTCTGAGGTCCTAGGCTAATGCTTTCACAGTATCACAGTATCACCAAGGTTGGAAAAGACCTCAAAGATCATCAAGTCCAACCTGTCACCACAGACCTCATGACTAGACCATGGCACCAAGTGCCACATCCAATCCCCTCTTGAACACCTCCAGGGACGGTGACTCCACCACCTCCCTGGGCAGCCCATTCCAATGGTGAATGACTCACTTGGTAAAGAACTTTCTCCTCACCTCGAGCCTAAACTTCCCCTGGTGCAGCTTGAGACTGTGTCCTCTTGTTCTGGTGCTGGTTGCTAGAGAGAAGAGAGCAACCTCTTCCTGGCTACAACCACATTTCAGGTAGTTGTAGAGAGCAATGAGGTCTCCCCTGAGCCTCCTCTTCTCCAGGTTAAACAACCCCAGCTCCCTCAGCCTCTCCTCATAGGGCTTGGGCTCATGGCCTCTCCCCAGCCTTGTTGCCCTTCTCTGGACATGTTCAAGTGTCTGGATGTCCTTCCTAAACTGAGGGGCCCAGAACTGGACACAGGACTCAAGGTATGGCCTAACCAGTGCAGAGTTCAGGGGCACAATGACCTCCCTGCTCCTGCTGGCCACACTATTCCTAATGCAGTCCAGGATGCCATTGGCCTTCTTGGCCACCTGGGCACACTGCTGGCTCATGTTCAGGCAGCTGTCAATCAGCACCCCCAGGTCCCTCTCTGTTTGGCAGCTCTCCAGCCACTCTGACCCCAGCCTGTAGCTCTGCATGGGGTTGCTGCGGCCAAAGTGCAGCACCCGGCTCTTGGACTTGTTGAATGCCATCCCGTTGGACTCCGCCAAAACACCAAAACAGCTGTCCTTCCCTGTTATATAGCAGTCATGCGTGCTTGATAGTTTCCTTCCTGACTAGAGCACTTGTTTTTTTTTTTTTTGTATGAGGTTTCCAAAAGATTTGATTATTCCTCTGCATGACAAAAAAGAAATTGAACAGGGTAATGTAGATAGTCCTGTGAATGACAGTATCCATTCTCTTTTTTTCTTGTTTTGCCATAGGTATTTATTAAAAAAGAAGACATCTTTCCTGAAGGAAGAAGGAATGCCTTCAAGAGGGGATAAAATTATGTGGAAGAAAATTAATTAGCTACTGGGAAGAAAACTTTCTAGATTCAACATAAGGAAGAGAAAAGAGTAAACAGGAACTGGGAGCTGGAAAATTGATGCCTTGCAAAACAACAGTGACAAAAATGCTGTTGGATCACAGAAGAAACATAAACTTTATTTTTCAAGCCCTGGAGTGGTCAACATAGCCTCATGTATAATGTTATAATTGCAGCGAGTGAAAGCATCTGACAAAAACTACCTTTAAAGATCCTCATTGATATTTATAGGTACTCTCTTCGATGTTGCCTCGGATGAGCTGTAGTAAACCTACATTTAAATTGCACTGCTTCAAGGATCAAGGAAGAAACTTGCCTTAGTGAAAATTATTCTCAGTTCAGCCTTCCAGGACTCCTGAATGTATTCATCAAGTAGCCTCTCTTAGCTTGTTAAAATGCCTTTTGTTCAAACAGTCTCTTCTCCATTTGTATTCCTCATAGCTTTTCACTGCTTAAGTTTTGCATCTTCTTGTAGCAAAAATGTTGCTATCTTTATTCTTCCTGAGCAATCCCCTGACATAAAGTAGAACTCAGCTAGATGTTATGATTATGGTTGCTAATATTTAATAGGAAGAATGAGCAATAAAAATATTGATAACTTTATTAATTTTTAAAAATTCCACAAAAATATTAATAAAGCCTATTTGCTGGTTTGAAATAATTCAGTTGTGGAACAGATACCTCCCCAGCAGGAACATGGAATAGTTTAAACAGTATTAGCATAAAAACCCAGAAACAGCAAGCAGTAATTTAAATTGTAAAGAAGAGGAAAAAGAACATCGACAACATGCCGGCTTTGCCCACCAGGTTGGGGGGAACTCGAGAATTCTCTAGGGAAACAGAGCTTTTAACAGATGCTTATAAAACTCAGATTTGCTACACTATACTCACTGCAAAATTGCTCTTTAGTCCAGCATACTCAGTTGCCACATATATAATCCACAGGTTACGGTACCGCGATTTGAACAAAGCCAGAATGGCGTTACACAGGTGAGAGCTGGGAGAGCACTTTCACTTTCTGTTGGCTTTTGCAGCTTGTGGCTGCAGCACAGACATGGGGAAAGCTTCTGCCTCTGAGGACTTTGTAGATGAAAGCTTTGCAGAAAAGAGGCTGCTGCCGAGGCTTGTGGGGCTCATCAGCTTTGTAGCTTTGCCTTTTCTGGAGAGGTTCTTCAGCTGCAGTCTTTGCAGTGGTTTTATTGCTTCTTCCCATAAAACAAAATTGTACTGGGGTCTCGGGTCCTCCAGGGTTTATCTCTTGGCCTGGCAAGATATGTCTGTCTGCTCCTGGGCTTTATAACACATTATTGCAAGGGGCACTTGCGTCTTTCTTGGTAAACTGAGGCACAGCACAGATTCCAAATTGCAAGGCAAGCAAGGCTTGGCTTTTCGGATTTGCAGGATAAGAATCATGGCTTCTATCCCAGATCTTGGACAAGGCAAAGCAAGGCACTCATTCTTTGGGCTGGTATTTATAGATTTCCTGAGACAATGATGGCCAGTGACAACAAAGATTAAGGGATAGAAACCTAATACTTTAACCTACAGAACCAGTTTTCTCCAGACGTGGCCCACTTGGATCCTAGGGCATGTTCAGACAAGCCTGGGCAATGTGGACAATCTCCTGAAAAGTCAGACCTCCTGGCTCCTGCTCCATTGCCTGTTTCAGAGCATGTTTGAGGCTTTGTTCCTTCAGGACAGCTAATAACTCCCACAAGGTCTCATCCTAAAGCTAAGACATTTGGGTTGTCTGGGATAGTAGTTTGACATTGAAGATTTTATTGGAATACTTTGAAATTCGTCCAGCATTATTAGTGGCATGTAAATACCTTAAAGCCAAATGCAGCTTTTTTCCTGACATGAATTTGGAACTCTTAGAGGGTTACTAAATTGACCCCAGTGAAACTACTGTCACCGTGACAGGACTATACATAATAAATGTGTCAGAGTCCAGCCCCATTTCAGTCTGTAAATATAATTTCAGTCTGGAGAAGAGAAGGCTCCCAGGTGACCTCATTGTGGCCTCCCAGTATCTGAAGGGGGCCTACAGGAAGGCTGGGGAGGGACTTCTCAGGCTATCAGGTAGTGATAGGACATGGGGGAATGGAATGAAGCTGGAGGTGGGGAGATTCAGGCTGGATGTGAGGAGGAAGTTCTTCCCCATGAGAGTGGTGAAGCCCTGGAATGGGTTATCCAGGGAGGTGGTTGAGGCTCCGTCCCTGGAAGTGGACCCCAGGGGGGTTGGAACTAGATGATCCTTGTGGTCCCTTCCAACCCTGACTGATACTATGATAATTGCAAATGCATAAATCCAGATATGGGTCAAAATGTAGCTGAGAAAGGATGCAGGGATCAGATAAAGAGACAAGCTAAGGTAGGAAAAGGAAACTAATGCCAAATGAAGTAATACAGAAACAATAGTGTCATTCCCAATCAACCATATATAGCAGCAGGAGAATGAATGAGAAATTTCTGCAGCATTAATCATGATTTTTCCCCAGTGGGGAGCTCCTCATTCAAGGATTGACCTCTTGTCTGGCATTGTGCGAAGCGTGATTTTGTTAATTAAATATTACCCTTTTGAATGCACTGGGCTCTTCAAATTAGCCTATTAGCAGTTTAACACAATTAAATGTATTAAACCCAGCATCCCCGCTTAAATGAAGACAGCATTTGTTCCCTCTTTATAGCCCTCTTTGTTTCAGGAAAGCGTTTCCCAGCTGTTTTAAAAGAATGTTTTGGCTTGACAGTTGTAGGTTGAAAACTCCACCACCACCCCCAATATAAAATTGCCAGACCAGCTCAGTTAGAAAGCAAATGAAGCTGTAAATTTACAGGAAAAACTACAACCTAAATATGAAATGCAATGTATATGTACAAAATATGCAATATTTACATGTATGTACAATTTATAAACAGCACAAGAGCCTCCCTGGACAAACCAGGGGGCTACTAATAGCTTCCCCTTCCCTGCTCTCCTCCCTACGCACCCTGTACAAGACAAGACAAGACAAGACAAGACAAGACAAGACAAGACAAGACAATACACCACCAGGTTGGAAGACACCTTCAAGATGATCGCGTCCAACCCATCAACCAATCCAACCCACCTAAATACAATACAACAATACAATACAATACAATACAATACAATACAACCCACCTAAACAACTAAACCGTGGCACCAAGCACCCCATCAAGCCTCTTCCTGAACACTTCCAATGAAGGTGACTCCACCACCTCCACGGGCAGCTGATTCCAATGGGCAATCACTCTCTCTGTATAGAACTTCTTCCTAAGATCCAGTACACAGGATAAGAGAAAGAGCAGAGGTGCTGTTAGTTACTTAACCGTAGCAAAGCAATGCAGCCAAGGCCAGCAAAGCCAGCAGAAGCCAGAGCTCGTATCCGCTAGAGTGAAGGAAGCGAAGAGAAAGTTTGTATATACAATTAGTTTATGTTGGTAATCTGTCCAATGGGATTATTTAGACATTGTCACTGTTTTCCTTTTTACTTCCAATGGTGATTTATTTACCTTCTACCACTTTCTGTTCAACATCTGTGGAAAATTTTCAAGGCACAGCATAAAACTACCACAACAATGCAAAGGTTGCCCTGGCTTCTCTGAATTCTGCCATCTCACTCAGGGTGAAGCATCCTTCTCTGCCTGAACCAATACCTTAAATTAAATATAGTTGTTTGTCTGGATCCAAGTACTGCTTGGGATCCATGCAAAATTATGCTTTATGACTGTTCATAGCATGGAGTTCTAGTGGGTGAGCTTGGTAAGGTATTTTGGTGCCATTTTTGATTAGCAAGACTTTCTGCAGATATCATTACCCACAGGTTCCCAGGGTCTCCGAAAGAGAATATAGATGTTTGGAAAGTTAAGGTTGAGAAAGGCAAGCTTTGTATTGTCTTAAAAAATGCAATGAAACAAAAGCCTAAATTACAATTCAGATGTGATAAGTTGATGTTGCTCTGTCACTCCACTATCTGAATATGTATGCATGGTTTGCAGGGACATGAATGTGTGTGTGTAATGTAACCAAAGGAAATATTCTCTGAAGAGGCTTTGAATACTCAGTAACTAGCATTTAAAAACTGACAGATTTTGCACAACAGATCTTGGCAGCTTGGATGTGATAAATAAGCTGGCAACGATTTGAAATTAGGGTTTTTAAAAAAAAAAAACAAACCCAAGTTTGTGTCAGTACAGCTATTGCCATTTTAGCCATATCCATTGAAAATACTCTTCTTTTTTAATGGACAATATTACAAAACTGAAGTCTTCTACACCTCTGCTTGTATGGAAATTTGTGAGAATGGCTTGCAGCTCGTAACTAGGCCTAGAAGACAAGTAAATCATTAGTGATGAGGAATGGTTATGAAGGAAGGAAGTTACTCATGTTGATGTGGTGCTTTGGGACATAGTTTAGTGCCACCATGGCAGTGCTGGGCTAACGTTTGGACTTGATGATCTTAAATGTCTCTTCTGACCAAAACGATGCTGTGATTCTATGCCTTTCAAAAACCACTGTACATAGAGATAACTTCACAAAATTACTAATATTACTCTTCTTCACCATAGCAGAGACTTCTACCAAAAAGCTTTAGTTTGCCATACTAAATCTCAGGGCTCTACTCTTTGAGCCTGTGTGAGGTCTGCCAATCATTCAGACTAGATCAGACTGTGTTTTAACAAGTGCAGTTACAAAATATGACTAGTGAAGCTGGTATTAATTTTTGATATTAAAGATAAGACTAAGCTGCAGCACTCTTCACTGTCCATTGTGGTTTTCTCCCTCTAAATTTGGAGTGCTAATGTTGTCAATTACTCTTACATGTAGTCATATGTTTAAATAGCAGACAGTTCTAATCAGGTTACAGAGTCAGAATAATATACAAAAGTGAAATTCAAAGAAGATTTTCCTAAATGCTCTTATTTGCTTTTAATGTGTGATGAATGCTGAAACTCACATGCAGCTAACAGAAAGATTGAGGAGTTATGCACTGTAATCTGTACATCTTTATCGCCTTCTCTGCTGCAATTCATCTGAGACATGAGTATCTCCAGGAAGTCTTGCAGAGACCATTTCAGAGAACTGATGCTACAGAAAATTGGGATTTTTTTGTGGATTCATGAACTCATGTAAATCTTGCTACATTTTAATTTCAGAACTTCTGCAGTTAAGACTGAAATAAGTAATCATTAAACCTTATATACAATTCATTAATTAAAATTCTATTATATTGCTGAGTGTAATGAATGTCAGCTAAGCTCTGTAATGCTGGCTTTGAGCTACAGAAAAGATTTTGTTGATATCCTGTGAAAAGATGCCAAAGGTTTTGTCTTATTCACAGATTTATTCATAGATTTATTTTTCAGAATGTTGTCTAAAATTTTACTTAACTTTGTAGTCCAATTTTTTACTCCCTTTGAAGTCATCTGCAATTTGATTTTCACGGAGCACCCTCCAAATACAGTGTAATCTACTAGAAATACAGCTAATCTCAAAAGCATTTGATTCAGTAATGGTAACAAGTGCTTTAATTGTTAAACATTTTTGGCATCCACTGTAAAAACATTTAATTGAAAGTGTCATACCAAATAGTGACAATGAGAGATGAACAATAAATGCAGACAAATCTATAACCATAGCTTCCCATACCGAAAGCACTGAAAACTAAACACCTAGGTAGAAAACAAGTACTAAAAATGTGAGAGGGCAGAAGAACTGAATGGAATAATCAGTCTCTAGGAAAGTGTGGGATGTGATGGAGGCTGAAATGCTAAGATTGTTATTTGACGTGTTAAAAAAAAATTGTTCTGTGTTTAGTGAATATTTTCCATGCTTAAGGCCAGGTTAGGAATGAACCAATGCACAGTATTTGTGTATGTATGAAATGGCCATAGATATGATGCACGGCTGAGTGTCCGGCCCTGTAGCTCAATCAGTCTTGGTGCCAAAGCACGAGTACTCAATAGATATTGTCTGAGACAGTACCTCATTAAGTTCAAAACCACTAAACTTCAGTCCTGAAGCATGGGGTAAATGAGAGAACCAAAATACGGGAAAGCTGCTGAAGGCATATGGTTGTACATTCAACAGCTCTCTTAGATCAGAATTGAATAGTAAACATCCATTCCCTATTACTCTGTTGTACAGGAAGATAAAACTGTCAGCTTTAGATACAGTGAACAGAAAAGACCTGTTCCCCAAACCAAAGCTTTAACCTATATATTCTGTACTGTTCAGCTCCTTAAGGAAGAGGACATGTCTCCTTTAGACAGGCATTGTTGTCTATCAAAACCATCTTAAATACTATTTATGCAATCCACTAACTTTTGGTTAAATTGACAATCTGAATTGTGATGACATAGGTATGATGAGTTGTACTAACTCTAGATTCTAGTAATGCTCTAAGATATTGATGCAAGCTAGAGTCAAAATTGAAGAAGCACCATCAGTTACCTCTCATGATATTGTTGAATATCACCCCAGACTGTCAGCAGCACAAAGTAGAAGTAAAGGCATTGATTTAGCCTCTGTTATAATTGTGATCAATTGCAGAGGAACATAGCCTCACTTACCTCACTTACGTACCCTTTATCTCCAAATCTTTTTGAATGCATGTGTACTAACCATACCATACTATAAAAACAAAACAAAACCCCCACAAACCAAAAAAGAAAGAAAAAACCCAAATCCCAACAATCAAAAATGTCATAAAAAAACAACCAACCGCCCAACCACACAAACCCAAATCTACCAAAACAACAACCATGAACAGAATATTGATGCTCTTGGAACTGGAAAATAATTTCCAGTTGTCTCCAAATTGTGGAAAGTAAAATTTTAGATTTAATTTTCTCAAAATGGGAATGAGCAAGGATGTATTTCCCAATGTTTAGTATGAATGACAGGAGCATAAATACTATTCATTCTCACTTCTAATCTTAAAATACTAATAATTTGTAGTGTTTTGCTATTCTGTCTTGTTTGTACCAGATCTTGGTTCTGTTTCAAGCGGCCAAGAGAGCCGATGGCATCCTGGCCTGCATCAGGAACAGTGTGGCCAGCAGGAGCAGGGAAGTCATTCTGCCCCTGTACACTGCACTGGTTAGGCCACACCTTGAGTCCTGCGTCCAGTTCTGGGCCCCTCAGTTTAGGAAGGAGGTTGACTTGCTGGAACGTGTCCAGAGAAGGGCAACAAAGTTGGTGAGGGGTTTGGAACACAAGCCCTATGAGGAGAGGTTGAGGGAGCTGGGGTTGCTTAGCCTGGAGAAGAGGAGACTCAGGGGTGACCTTATTGCTCTCTACAACTACCTGAAGGGATGTTGTAGCCAGGCAGATGTTGGTCTCTTCTCCCAGGCAGCCAGTACCAGAACAAGAGGACACAGTCTCAGGCTGCGCCAGGGCAGGTTTAGGCTGGATGTTAGGAAGAAATTCTACACAGAGAGAGTGATTTGCCATTGGAATGGGCTGCCCGGGGAAGTGGTGGAGTCACCATCATTGGAGGTGTTCAGAAGGAGACTTGATGGGGTGCTTGGTGCCATGGTTTAGTTGTTTAGGTGGGTTGGATTGGTTGATAGGTTGGACGTGTTGATCTTGAAGGTCTCTTCCAACCTGGTCTATTCTATTCTATTCTATTCTATTCTATTCTATTCTATTCTATTCTATTCTATTCTATTCTATTCTATTCTATTCTATTCTAAATTGTATTTATAGTGAACAGAAGTTTCCATCAGAATATCTTTATGGTTTGCTGCATAAAATGGCCTTACAGCCAGTATAGAAGAACTAAATGAACAATGTTAATAGCATTTTGCAAATATTAAATTTGGTTTCAATTTCAAGTTAATTAAATACATTTGAAAAACTGTAGCAGTATTTTAGAAATCACCTCTACAGACATGAGTTAGATAAAGAATTAGAAAATTTAACCTTCATAATGTTATGATTTTTCAAAATATTTCATGAACAGAAATCGATAGAACTAACATATGCAGTGAATATAATGCATGCAAAATATGAATTATGCATTTGTCTCAAGGATTTTCCAATACCTTAATGTTATTTCTAAATACATGGTGAGACTAATAAACGTCAAAGATTGTACATATAGAGAAATCTTTTGTGAAGCACTCTTACTGTATTTTGAAGCAAGTATGATTTCTCCTGTGAATTATTTCTGGTATACCACCAGGACAGCATCACATATAACAATTTGTGTGAACCAATGAAGTAAAAAAAGTTCAAGATGTAGAAGGAAATACTTTCTTTTTTCCTTCCTCTCTTCCAAACACATTACATTTATGCTGGTTCAACACTGATCACAAATTTTAGTATTAAAATGAGCAGCTATGATAACTTAGGAAGCATCAGGAGCCACCTTGGTCAAACCATATACATTTACTTAGCTAGTTTTCAATTGAAAATTAAAGTTGGTATTACAATATAAAGAAATAAATAAAAAAGTGTATTGAAAATCACTTAGAGACTGTGGTGTGCTTAGTCTAGCTTGTTACCAGAGAAGACGTGATGCATATAGGCTAATAGAGACAAGGGTAAAGGGAAATTACATTGAAATGTGATGGACAGGAGTATTTTGTTTAGAAATAAGTTATTTTAACATAATCATGTTATGTGCAAGATCTTGCATCTGGGATGGGCCAATCCCAAGCTCAAATACAGGGTGCAGAGTGGGTTGAGAGTAGCTCTGAAGAAAGTGATTTGGGTGTATTGATTGATGAGAAGCTCAACATGAGCTGGCAGTGAGTTTATGCAGCCCAGATGGCAAATTGTATCCTGGGCTGCATGAAGAGGAGTGTGGCCAGCAGGACAAGAGAGGTGATTCTTCCCCTTTACTCTGCTCTTGTGAGACTCCACCTCAAATATCGCATCCATTTCTGGTGTCCATGTCGTAAGAAGGACACAGAGCTGTTGGAGCGACTCCAGAGGAGAGGAGATATAAGTTCTTCAGCATGAGGGTGGTGGAACTCTGAAATACATTGCCCAGGAAGGCTGTGGATGCCTCCTCCTTGGGGGTGTTCAAGGCCAGGCTGGATGACACCTTGAGCGACTGAGTCTAGTTGGGAAGTGTCTCTGCCCATAGCAAGGAGGTTGGAGTAGATGATCTCTGAGGTCCCTCCAACCTAGGCCTTTCTGTGATTCTGCCATATTTGTTTCACTCAGGTTTGGTAAACATTTTCTGTTTAAATGGATTTCAATTAGTAGTAAATCTTCATAGAATGCTATAACCGCTGAATAATGGAGTCATAGTAATCTGATGTGTATTAGGCAAGATACACATTAATGTGCATTCTTAATATGGGCAAAGTTCTACTTGCAATACTAAAAGTAATCTTGAGTGTACATTTAAAGTAATTTTAAGTCTGACTATCATGGATATTTTTAGAAATGATCTGCCACCCACAGAGCCTTCCATTGGATCATATTTTGTTTCTTTGGGCTGATGGGATGTTTATGGGAGGAAAATGCCTGCTGGGGTAGTGGTTTATTTTAATTGTTTCTTAGATTTGTATTGAGAGTTTAGAATTTGGTAACATATACAAAAAATATAATGAGATTTACAGAGTCACTGAATTAACTACCCAAATTAAAGAGTATTAGTGGAAATGTACTGCATGATAATTAATTTCATGGGTGTTAACTGTTACATCTGTGTATCAGTATCAGTAATAGAAGTCTTAAACCACCTGAATGGTGCTTTTGCTTTGCAATGCTTTGGGAAAGCATTAGGTCATCCTCATGATGGCATACCTAAAATAGCCATGGATTATTGTGCTACTCATTTGGTTTATAGTAAAAGTAAGACAGAAAATAAAATAAAATAAAAAACCAAAAACCAAAACCAAACATGCTTTAACTGCCAGCAAAGCTGTCAGGACATGTAGGCAGAAATCCTTTACTCCTGGTAGCATATACATGATCACTGAGGAGAAACAGAAGACAGGACAGTGATACGGAATGTATTAAATTCAAACATGAATTTACACCTGTGTCCAGACAGGTGTTCTGGTAATTTATCTCACTACTGAGTAGCGGCTCAAATTTTCTGGCAGGTAGTGCACATGGGAGTTGCCTTGTCGTTTGGATAACAGATGAGAATATCACGGGTGTCAATGATAACAACTGGTAGAGACACCACTCCCTGTCTTTCTCAGAATCTCTAGGCAAGGAGCAGCGTAGTACACGATTCTGTGACATGTAACACCAAACTGCTTGTGAAAGGTCATCCTTCCAATTCCAGTCACACAGTGTTCTGAGGGCAAGTAACACAAAACATTGCAGGTACAGTGGCTCCAATACCTTCCTTGTTTTATTTCCTCGTGTGGTACTTTCTAGCCCTTTCTCACCATGTTTACCATTTCCTAGAACTGTGTTTTGCACCATAGCACAGACAGAGCTTTCAGAGAAGTGCTATTTACTGACTTTGTATATAGAAGATAAACTTTGAGTCTGTTACATTAAAAAAATGTGAAAAATTGGAGAAAATATTCCAAAGAGTGACACTTAGATGCTCAATGTGTAGCTAAATAACAAAAAAACACCCAACCAACCCCAAAACAAAAAAAATCCACACAAAACTCAAAACAAACCCAAAACCCAAAACAACAAGCAACAAAACCAAAATGCAAAACAAAATAAAAGCAAAATACCCGAGTGTTCTGTACATTCCAAATGCCTGATCATTTCAAAGACAATTTCTTAATTCTTAAGTGCTCAGGACCAACAGTCAGTCATACAATGGTATCATTATAAAGTCTTGCTGCATCATCCTATCCATGGCAGTAACTTCTCTGTCTCTATAATAAGATTAAAATTCTTGGACTAATGAAGTACCATTTCATTCTTTTATCTTTTGTTTGCTTTCTTCTTTTACCCACACTTCTCATCCAGTCTCACAGGAATGCTCATCTAATTACGTTGAAATAATCAGAAAATTTAAAAAAAGGTGTTTTGTTTGGTTGGATTTTTTTTATTGTTGTTATTTGTTTGTGTTTTCCTCATGTCATCTGTTCAGATATAGAAAATAAAATTCCTATAATGATTTTTTAATTTATATTTTAAGGCATGGATTTAAAAATCTGAGAAACAAAGAACAAAAGAAATGAAAACTGACATATCAAAGCACATTGTTATTCAGTCATTCTGTTCATCAAATCTCTCATTATTAATACAGAACAGAATAGGATAGAACAGAACAGAATAGAATAGAATAGAATAGACCAGGTTGGAAGAGACCTTCAAGATCAACACGTCCAACCTATCATCCAACACCACCTAATCAACTAAACCATGCAACCAAGTACCCTATCAAGTCTCCTCCTAAACACCATCTCCACCATCTCCCCAGGCAGCACATTCCAATGGCCAATCACTCTCTCTGTGTAGAATTTCTTCCTAACATCCAGTCTGAACCTCCCCTGGTGCAGCTTGAGACTTCGTCCTCTTGTTCTGGTGCTGGCTGCCTGGCAGAAGAGACCAGCCCCCGCCTGTCTACAACGTCCCTTCAGGGAGTTGTAGAGAGCAATAAGGTCTCCCCTGAGCCTCCTCTTCTCCAGGCTAAGCAACCCCAGCTCCCTCAGCCTCTCCTCATAGGGCTTGTGTTCCAAACTCCTCACCAACTTCGTTGCCCTTCTCTGGACATGTTCCAGCAACTCAACATCTTTCCTAAACTGAGGGGCACAGAACTGGACACAGGACTCAAGGTGTGGCCTAACCAGTGCAGTGTACAGGGGCAGAATGACCTCCCTGCTCTTGCTGGCCATACTACCTACAGTATCTATTTCATTATCTCTCCCTTCTTTTCTTCATGAAAATTTCCTTTATTTTTATGCTTCTCTTTAACTTTCCCTCCCCCTTTCTCTTCCCCCCCTCTTTTTTTTTTTTCCTACCATGGTTCAATTCTATTACCTGCTTTTTGATTGTTTGAATCTCTTCACCTCTTTTTTGTCCCTTTAGCAGATGTTTCTTTCCTATGTCCAAATTATAGTTGCTTCTCCTTTCCCTTTTACATTTGTTTTCTCTCTCTCCTGCTGGCAGACAGATGGGGGATGGGCTGCTTGGCACTGAAAACATTATGGAGAGGTTTAGTTCTCATCCCACTGCAAGAACAGGCTGTTCCTGTGATATTTCTTTGCAAATAGAAGAACACTCTGGAGAACCAAATGGCACCTTCCTGGGCCTGCTCTATTTTCATGATATTCTAAAAAGTCCTTGAAAATGATTGTGGAAAAAACTGACTATTGGGTTGACAGTCTGGATTTGAGTCCTTTTGTCTTTCACACATTTACTATTGTCATGTAGCAAGTACTTGATCTGTTCAGCATTTGTCTTTTTGGGTGATGCACCGAAAGACAAATGTCAGAGAACAGGCGGCTTGTACTCTTCCAGTATAACCCTAGGCTTCTCAAAACATGGAATGTTCTTTCTAGCAGGAAAAAACACTTACTCTGTATGTTGTACTGGAACACAGTCTAAGCATACGTCAGAGGCTTATCATATGCTGCTTTTATCTGAGCAGCCTGGCACTACAGCCATATCATTAACCTGCATCATTGCACTCAGAAGCATCATATGAGAAATTTCTGCCACTTTTTAGATGGTAGATAAAACAAGTTGTGTACTTGTTTGTTTGATTAATTTCTTCATATGAGCTTGATTTGAAAACCAAAATAAAACTCTGTTCCAAGATACTTATTCACAGTTACAGTTTATTTTTCCAGTTGAAGAAATACTGGTAGATAACCTTAATCTCCTTACGTGCAGCTACTTGTTTCTGAGCGTTTACTGTTCTAACCTGTGTTTTATCATATGTGTAATTTTAATCCTATGGAAAGCAGAATTGTAAGACTGCATTTTGTCATAGATCTGTAGCTAGGAGCTGGGAAAGTCAAACCAGATTCTTTGCTTCTGTCTTGTGCAGGCTTTGGATAGACCTTAATAGATATATATGTTAGACATTTGAAATTTGGAAACATCTCTGGTTCTCTTTGCCAATAGTGCCAATCATCTTAAATGTCTATATAATTTTGGACACAAAAATTAGATAGAAAACAGAGTCCTAAATGCCTTAGGAAATCTGTTTGTTTTTCTGAGGAAATTTGAGTTTTATGTCTCTATTAGAGAAATAGTAAATATATTTTGTCTCAGTCTTTCAGGAGTTTAGTCTTAGTGGTTAGTGGATGAAGAGATGGAAAGGTTGTTTTTGCAAATAAAAAATCCTTTGAAATTCTAACCCTTGAAGACATAAACATGTGTAGGGCTAATTACTACATGCTATGCAAAGAACCCGTGGCTGTATTTTTTTCCTTTGTCAATATGAATCTACTATAATTTTTGAAAGCTGGATGCCAGTACTACGAAATCTTGGATGTGAAGTTATGACTTCTGTGTGGTGACTTACTGGAAGGTGAGCTATTATATTTATTAAGGTGGAGTATCCTAGAGAAGATGGTGTGTTACATTTCTCTGTTTGTTACACTTCTGTTTCAAAGTTCAACCAATTAGTGAAAAAGAAGAAACCTGCATTCTGCTATGGGAAAAGTTTAAGATGAGAAAAGAAAAACCATTTGTGTTGAATGGATGAAACGAAGGGCGAAAGCAACATTTTATTGAATGTATAGTTAGTTATGAAAATACAATGTCATATACCTAAACTTTGCAGGTACTGATTCAGTAGTTGATTTTGTGATTTATTTTAAAGAATGACAAAACAGACATGTAAAGAGTGTTAGCATCACGAAGGTGTTAAGGAATGTAGCTCCTTAATAATAAATGGCAAATATTAATAAAATATTGATAGCCTTTTATTAATATGAAAAATTGCCAAAACATATAAAAAAGGCTTCATGTACAGTTAGAATATATATTTAAAATGGGAATGTACAGAATTTAGGCAATCTAACAATTTAAACAATTTCATGCAAACCGGGAGGAATATCAGAGAGAATTCCTTGGGAGCAAAGTGGCTCTTGACCACAGTGGGGAGGGGACACTCAACAAGAACCGCTAAGCCCAAGAGGCAATGAATTAATTACTCAGAGCTGGTTCCACCCAAATGGGAATGCTGCTGCTGTGTATTAGAGGCTTTGGAGCACTCTCATGTGCCAGCCATGGCAGGTTGCCATCAGGAATAGCCACGTGGTCTTCAATGGCTGATCTGGCTTCTTTGCATTGGGAGCTTGCTTTGTCCTGGGGAAACTGAGGCACAGCAAAATCCTAGTTGCAAGGGGAAGCAGGCTTGGCTCTGACTCATGAGCTCATAGCTTCTCTCATAGCTTGCAATGTGTAGGCTCGTGGCTTTGTCCCAGGCTCTGGACAGGGTGCTCAAGGCAATGCAATTCAAGCCAACTCCAAACCAGACAGGTCCAAGCAAGGAAAGGCTTAAGCAAGGCAAAGAAACTAGAAATCAGTCTGCATATAAAACTTGCCTGAGATTTGATTGGGCCAATAGAGCAACTGATGTCAGCACATAGTTACCCAGTGGGAAGGGGCTCTGCCAGATGGTGGCCATAAAAGGCAGAAACTTAGGCCTGTCCAGGCAGGAGCAATGGGCAGTGCACGTGCCCTTACCCCAGATACAGAGTTGTTTACCAGACACACGTGGTCCTGTCCCCTTTGTTCCTTTTCCCACATTACTCCAATTTTCTGCAGGAAGGAGGGGGGAGAGGGGGACCATGTCTAGACAGATTATGGTTTTCTGGGTTTGTGCTGGGGCTATTTGGCCCTACCATGACAGAAGGAACTAATTCTTTCTTCTTTGTGTTTCAAATGAGTCTGAGACTGGTCTGGTAAACCACTATTCAATTACCAATGCAATTTTTAAAGTTTTTTAACCATGACTACTGGGTTGACTAACTTAAAATATTGAGTTGACTCCTAATGGATTAAGAGCTTTTCATGTCCATGGTGTTGATAGTCTAGACCTCAACTTTATAGTGAGCAGAATAGAATAATAGAATGCATTGGGTTGGAAGGCACCTTTAAAGGTCATCTACTTCAATCCCACTGCAGTAAGCAGGCATACTCCCAAGTAGATCATGTTGCTCAGGGCACCATCAAGTCTGACCTTGACTGCCTCCAGGGATAGGACCTCCACCACCTTCCTGGACAACCTGTTCCACTACTGTCATAGTAAACAACTTCTTCCTAATTTCCAAATTAAATCTACCTTCTCTAGTTTAAAACCATTGTCCCTTGTCCTATCACTACATGCTCTTGCAAACAGTCCCTCCCCAGCTTTCTTGTAGGCCCTCTTCTGGTACTGGAAGGCTGCTGTAAGGTCTCCTTGAAGCCTTCATTTCTACAGTCTGAAGAACCCCAGCTTTCTCAGCTTGTCAATAGACATAAATATAGACAGAACTTGGTTTGTATAAAATTTCTAGTGTCTACTGTTCTAGTCCAAAAGCCTCCCCAAAACCAATAACCACGGTCCTTCATACAGGCTGATGTACCTAAACTAACAGTTCCTCCTTTGAATTTAGAGGGGGCTTATACTACCTTGTTTTTCGTTACATTTTCCTTAATACTGGTCCTTAATACATTGTTTAGCATTTTTTTGGGCCTCTGCCTTTTTCAGGGCTTGTGAATAAATCAAATAGATGAGATAGGTTATCCTAGTTTTTAAAAGAGGCTTGGAATTTTTGCTGGATTTTAATATTGCAATCATTTTCCCATAATTTCAATGCATTTTTTGTTTAAAATAAAGTTACAGGAAGCTAAAGCTAGAATTAATACATATATTCTAACACTATTTGGCATAATTTTTAGAATTTAGAGATGTAATTTACAAATGCAAGTCCTTTAGTGTGAACCTTATGAACTGTGGAGTTACACTAGAAGTTGTTCTGTGGTCTTTGTACAAAGGTTTCATCAGGTTGTTACTTCCAAAAGTGTCATAGAAAGGTACAGTTGAGTATTAGTGATTCATTCTTTTGAATGTATTGCCTGTGAATGAGATAAGGAAGTTTAACTGATTGCTTTGTTTACTTAATAATGCAGATTGCAGTCTTGGGTTGAAAGATATTTATCTCAAAACACAGGTGTCATATACACTGACTGACAAAATCACTGTGCAAGAATGAGACATTGCTGCTTCCTGTGAGAGCACACCATCATTCACTTGATAAAGATGTATGCTGAAGAATACGTAATACAAACTGCTCCCAAGTTCAGTATGAGCAGCTGCTCTCAAAGTCGATGTGAAGTTAACATTAAAAAAAGAAGCTGTTTAGGTGCATTATTTTTATGCTCTGCTGTGAAATGATAGCTGCTCTTCTTAAACTCCAAGTTCTGCTCTAAACTGTCTGTGCAGACCCTTGTGTTCACTGGATTTGTTGGTAGAAAGTTATTTTTTAATTTCTGCAAGGCAAACATCAAACTTGCATTTAAGAGTGTCATGAAACTTTCACACATAGGGAGTTCCCCCCCCCAATGCTCTGCCACAGAAGTAGGCTAAATTAGTTTATATTCCCAAGTTTATGCATGATTTCTTGCTTTTTCTTCTGCCTAGCATCTCTGAACTTTGCTAGATTTCATCCATCACCAAACACGAGAACTATAGCTCCTTCTTTAACTTTCTTAGGAGCAAGGGTTGTTTCTTCATTGAGGTCCTTGCTCATAGAATGTAATCTGATCCATAGGATAAATCCAGAACTAATAAAACCTATCCATATGGCTTATAGGTCAGAATTCATCAAATCTGAGGCTTGTTTGCCAAGAATATGCTGTATTGACATAATGTGAGAGAGTTACTGCATCCCTAGATAATATATTTGAAATGAATAGTGTATCACCTCTAAAAATCATTATTTTCAACTAACAAATGATAACCCAAGCACATATAAACCAGTATCATTCAAATCCATGTGAAAGACATTGAGATTTCAGCAGCGTTTCACTGGACAGAAGGTCAAAAAGACCTGAGGACCCAATCCTAATCAGTCCTTCAGTCTTCATACCCCTAGGATCCTAGGGATTTAGGGAATAGAAGAACTTGAACACTGAAGGGTAAGGAGCTCAGCCATCTGTCTGGGAGCTGGTGTTATTTAGAGTTTAAAATCAACTTCCTCTTAATGTGGCTGAGTTTAAGAGTATGCATCTATGCTACACAGTAATTGTTACTGTGCTTATAAATGAAAATATAGACTACATTTAAACAAAAACCTAGTTCCTAATTTCATATCCTTTATTGTTGTATCTCTATAATGCACTAGACAGACAGCAAACAAGAGAATGTTTCTGGCATCAGAAAGCGTTGGGATATATTGTTTTTGTACCTCGGTTTGCAAAGGTCTGAGGCTTGATCCTAACTAGAATTTTGCTGCTCTGTTTTTTAATTTTGTCATGGCAGGGCCAAACGGCCCCAGGACAAACCCAGACAGACCTAAGGCGTCTAGACATGGTCCCCCTCTGTGCCCTTCTTCCTGCAGAAAGCCAGGGTAACGCGGGAAGAGGAACAAAGGCAACAGGACCACACATATCTGGCAAACAACCCTGTACCTGGGTTAAGGGCATGTGTACTGGCCACAGCCTGGCAGAATCCCTTCCCACTGGGTAACTATGTGCTGGCTTCAGTTGCCCTATTGGCCCAATCAAATCTCAGGCAAAATCTATATACAGACTGATTTCTAGGCAGCTTGCCTTGCTTGAAACTGCTCGGACCTGTCTGGTTTGGAGTTGACTTGAATTGCATTGCCTCGAGCACCCTGTCCAGAGCCTGGGACAAAGCCATGAGCCTACACATTGCAAGCTATGAGAGAAGCTATGAGCTCAGGAGTCAGAGCCAAGCCTGCTTCCCCTTGCAACTAGGATTTTGCTGTGCCTCAGTTTACCCAGGACAAAGCAAGCTCCCATCGCTAGAAGCATTGTTAACAGCCCGCTGCCCGCTGAAGCCAGACCAGCCATTGAAGACTGCGTAGCTATTCCCGCCGGCAACATGCCATGCCTGGTGCATGAGAGCCCCAAAGCCTCTGATACAGCAGCAGCACTTCCCACTTGGGTGGAACCAGCTGTAATTAATTAATTCCTTCTTTGGCTTAATGGTTGTTGTCAAGTCTCACCCCCTACCACTGTGGTCGATGCCATTTCACTCCTGGGGTTTTCTCTTTCTGATATTCCTCCTGGTTTGCATAAAATTGTTTAAATTTTGAGTATTGCCTAAATACTGTACATTCCCATTGTAAAGATATATTCTAACTGTACATCAAACCTATCTAATATATTTTGGGGAAATTTTGTATTAATAAAGGCTATTAATATTTTTATTAATATTTACTACAATTTATAAATTAAGGAACAAAACATTCCTCTAACAATTTTCCAGGGATCAAAGGCAAATCTAACTCTGTTTTTATTCTTTTATAGCTGCTTGAAAAGTTAGTATTGCTTGTGTTGCATCAACTCCAATACTTTAAAATGATCTGATTCCATATCCTTCTGAGGACTACAAAATGCATATTCTAGCACTAATAACTCTACTTTCCAAAAAGAAATAAAATCTATTAGGGAGAAGTGCAGCAGTAAGATATTTAAATTACTGTAGAAAAGTAAGAATCCTAGCAATGCTTTTAGATGCTTAGGTCAATCCCTATACTTCTTCAACAGCCTTTCATCACCCTTTGTCATCTTGGCTGTAAGCTTCCATGTCGCTGTCACAGTGACAGACAAAGCAACATACACTTCGTGGTTGTAAGCAGAGTTCTTTATTACCTCAAACAGCAGATATATTTATGTTTATTATGCCACTGTGGCTACTTTCAATTGGTTAACAAATTGCTTTAAAGCTTTTTATAGGTTATTACTACATTTGCAGAATCATTGTGATACACTGTCATGCTTTCTGCTAAATTAGTCCAAGCTTCTTTCTTGTGATTCTTCAGACGCCGTGCTGCTTCTGATGCAGTATTTGTGGTTTCTCTGTCTCAAGCAGGTTATCATAGTATCAGAGTATCATAGTATCATAGTATCAGTTAGGGTTAGAAGGGACCACAAGGATCAGCTAGTTCCAACCCTCCTGCCATGGGCAGGGACACTCTACACTAGATCAGGCTGGCCAGAGCCTCATCCAGCCTGGGCTTAAACACCTCCAGGGACGGGGCCTCAACCACCTCCCTGGACAACCCATTCCAGGGCCTCACCACCCTCACGGTGAAGAACTTCCTCCTCACATCTAGCCTGAATCTCCCCACCTCCAGCTTCATTCCATTCCCCCATGTCCTATCACTCCCTGATAGCCTGAAAAGTCCCTCCCCAGCCTTCTTGTAGGCCCCCTTCAGATACTGGAAGGACACAATGAGGTCACCTCGGAGCCTTCTCTTCTCCAGACTGAACAGCCCCAACTCCTTCAGTCTGTCCTCACAGGAGAGGTGCTCCAGCCCTCTGCTCATCCTCGTAGCCCTTGTCTGGACACCTTCCAGCACCTCTAGATCCCTCTTGGAATAGGGGCTCCAGAACTGGAGGCAGTACTCCAGGTGCGGTCTCACCAGAGCTGAGTCGAGGGGGAGAATCACCTCCCTTGCCCTGCTGGCCACACTTCTCCTGATGCAGCCCAGGATCTGATTGGCTTTCTGGGCTGCAAGTGCACATTGAGAGCTCCTGTTGAGCTTCTCGTCCACCAGCACCCCCAAGTCCTTCTCCTCTGGGCTGCTCCCCAGCCAGTCCCTGCCCAGCCTGGATTTGTGCCTGGGATTGCCTCCACCCAGATGCAGGACCCTGCCCTTGGTCTTGCTGAACCTCATGAGGTTGGCTTGTGCTCACCTCTCCAGCCTGTCCAGGTCCCTCTGGATGGATCCCTTCCCTCCAGCGTGTCTGCTGCACCACACAGCTTGGTGTCATCAGCAAACTTGCTGAGGGTGCACTCAATGCCACTGTCCATGTCACCCACAAAGATGTTGAACAAGACTGGTCCCAGGACTGATCCCTGAGGGACTCCGCTTGTCCCTGGCCTCCACTGGGACATGGACCCAATGACAGCCACTCTTTGGGTGCGGCCATCAAGCCAGTTCCTTATCCATCTAGTGGTCCATCCATCAAACCCATGTGTCACCAGCTTGGAGACCAGGATGTGGTGTGGAATAGTGTCAAAGGCTTTGCTCAGGTCCAGGTAAACGACATCAGGATCCTTTCCCTTTCTGAGACAAGTGTGTCCCATAAGTTGTTTTCAGCTCTGCTGCCTTGTAAACCAAGCCATGATTGTAGAACCCAAATCCCTGTTGATGGCACCAGCCCCGGAGCCATGAATTGACCTGTTGGCTCTTCCTCAGTGTTCCCTCATCCATTGCTGACATTAGAGGGATAGCAGAGAACACAACCTGAGCTCCTGATCCCTTTAGCAGTTGCCCCAAGGTTCTGAAATCTCTTTTAATTGATTGTGAGCCTCTTGTTGCTGCATCGTCACTACCCACCTGAAAGACCAGCAGTGGGGAGTAGTGTGAAGGACTCATGAGTTTGGGAATTTTACCAACAATGTCCTTTACTTGGGCACCAGGGAGGCAGCAGATCTCCCTATGAAATGGGTCTGGTCTGCATACTGGGCCCCCTGCTCCCTTCAGTAGGAAGTCTCCTATAACGATGACCCTGCGAGGTTTCTTTTCTGCATTAGTTTTGATGGCTGGCCTGAGGCAACCTGTCATTGGTGCAGCTTCTGTCTTCCTTGAGTCTTCATAATTACCATGACCTGTTCCTCCTGCAGAGCCTCACACCTATTCTGCAATTGCACTGTAGGCAGTGTGCTGCTCAAAGTAGCAGGCTCGCTCTGTTTGCATTTCTTCCGTCGGGCAGAGACCTGCTCCCATTGGCCCTGCCCTTGTGGGTTACTGCAGGGAGGCTGAGAGGCTTGCTGATGGGAAGGTATCAAACTCCCTGCTCCACTAAGAGTCACCCCCTGCTCTGGTTTAGTAGAGGTTAGATTTTGGAAATAGTCAATGTTCCTTTTGCTGTCTCTTACAGCTCTTAGCCTTTCTACCTCTTCTTTTAGTTCAGCCACCATGCTCATCAGATCCCTGATCTGCTCACATCTGACACAGGAGTTGTTCCTTCCATCCTCCATCGGTGCCAGGTCCCAGCACTCACTGCAGCTACCTACCTGAACACCTGCATGCTTGTGGGTGGCCTCTGTTTGGGTGCCCACTGTTCTTCTACTAGCCTTACTTCTAGTAGTAACCCTGTTGCAGTAACCACCCTCTCCACCCAGTATTGGGTTTTGGTGTTGTTGGTTTTTTTTTTTTTTTTTTTTTTTTGTTTTGTTTTGTTTTTTGTTTTTTTGTTTTTTTGTTTGCTTTTATTCCTGTCAGTGAGCAGGCTGAGCCGAGCTCCTCGCCGCTGCCTCCTCTCTCAGCCACGTGCTGGGATCTGTTTGGTTTGCGGTGGTTTCCGTGGCAACCCCTCCCCCTGCTACCTCACTGCACTCAGGCACCTAGGCAACCCGAGCCTGCCGCCCCTCCTCCCCTCTTCAGGAGGTCCGAGCCACCAGCCCCTTACCTCCTGAAAAGCAAGGAAAGCAAAGCCAAAAGCAAGCTCTCAGTGCCGAGCTCCTCGCAGCTGCCTCCTCTCTCAGCCACGCGCTGGGGTTACAATAAGCTGCTTACACAATACACTGCTACAAGTGTCTGCAGGTCTGTCACAAGCAACTACAAGCTATATTTACAACTCAGGGACTTTCCATACATTTATGGATATACAACAATGTGCTCAAGTTGAATCTCTTCCTGGCCCACCAAGGGGTCAACAGATCCATCATTCTCCACACTTCCAGGATACCAGCTCCTGAGATGGAGTTATTTAGGGAACTGTCACCAAATTGGGCAGCGGTGTTGCTGTGCAGTTACCCACCTCTGTGTGCTGGAGGGTACCTATGCCCAGAATTATACCCCAAATATTGCCAAAACTCGTCCCTACATATTTTGCTCAACCACTCTTCCTCCCTTCCCCCTCCTTCTGGAGTAGGGGCTCAGCACAGAGCTAAGTAAACAAAGGGCCAGGCATCAACAAGCCAGGGTAAACAACCCAACCTCTTTGGGCTTAAGAAGATCTCATGCTCACCTTATGGGATGATTTTGCTACTTCCAAATATTGGCATAATTCTAGCCATATGCTCTGCCATTGGCTAATCCTATTTACCAAGTTTGGCTGTTGGCTAAATCCAAGCCTTGAGCAAATTACAAATGTTACCCAAATTGTAATCAAGTAACTCTTTTGCACTGTTCTGCTTTATTGCTTTTGCTTCTGCTTTCACTGTTTGCACATGCACATGTTCTGCCTTTGTCTGCAGTCCGGAATGAAGCTTGCTAACTGGGAAGTGCCATCATGCCTCAGTTTACCTGGAAACCAATGAAGAGTCCTTTGCATAAGCTGCATTGAAACTGCAGCCAGCTTTTCATGGTATTGACAGTCCCGCCAGTAGGAAGAAGCCACTACCATGTCTTAAAGGGGCTGAGATCCAGCTGGTAAGCCTAGCCAGCTGGGAGAACTTGTCTGAATCCCTTTTGGCAGTTCTAAGTGTCTGCTGCAGCCGTGAGGTTGCAGACCTGTAAGCTTGTGTTCCCACTAGAAAAGCTAGGACTGCGCCTAGCAGCCCCCTCTATGTCGGCTGCTCAGCTGCAAGAGAAGCAGCCACTGCTCCACACTATGCAGAGCACTGCCCACACTTTGCCAGGACTGCCTGTGTGTCCCGGATGCTCGCTCATTTCTGAGATGAGCTGCATGAGCCCTTCCACCCCGACTCTCAAGCAACTCCAGGAGAGAAACTGTACCTCCCTCCCCCAGTGTCCTCCAGATTCCACAGGGCCACCAGCATCGGGAACTGCCCAAGAGCCTGTTCCAGGGGACCTAGTCTACATTGCAACCCACTCAGCAGTGGGAGAAAGCTACCTCCACCGCTTCTGCAAGGGACCATCCCCAGGAGCCAGTGCTGGGTCCCGCCAAGCCCCTTGAGCCTCCGCAGTGACCAGCATAGCAACATCATAGCTGCAAGTCTTTCACAAGGGAAACTGTATCTTTTCATTTTTCACATATTTAATACCAGTTTGGTTCTGTTTAAAATCCCTGTGCTTTAGCTCGTGTGGTATAGTAACTTTAAGTCTCTGAAAGGTTCCTTTAAAATTGTATGTGCCTTATACGTAGCCCCACCAGTGTATTCAGCTGCCAGACATCGTGTTGAGTTGCCATCTGGTGGGCAAGTTGCAGAATTGAACCCAGTTGTCTTGCTGAGTAACTGTTTTGTATTTTTCTAATTTTGTTCAAAATCGTTATGCTGTATCAGTCTATGGGATATATCCACAACTGTACACTAGAATGTACCTATATATACATATATATAGGTTGTTAATAATATTAATATTAATAAATAGTGAGTATTAATATTATAATTATAATTACTTTTTCATAATTTCATAAAGTAATAACCATAAACAACACACTCTGTCACCTGGATTGGATGCCTGATTACTAGTTCTGACACCTCTGCACCTCCAGAAATCTGATAGACACAAGGATATCCTACCTCTTTCCAAATCCCTGTGCTATCACTATCTTAGGCAGCTCCTTTAATGGCACTGAGTTTGACTTAGAAGTGGTTCAGCTATTTCTCAAACTTGTAATTTGACTGAGAAGAGGCTGGGTGCTCTCTCTTTCATGAAGTGTCCTTCACACAAACATTTACACACTGTCTTCTAAGGATCTCTCTCTTATTTCTGGTGTGGAGAAAAATACAAAAAATAAATAACCCCATGCAAGTCAATTGGTATATCTCATACTGTCAGGAGTACAGCTGAGTAAGAACAACAAAACCTCCATTCTAGTGCAGGGAACTGTTTTCCTTCACTGCTGGAAAAAGCACATTAGTAGCCTTTTCAGTTTCCAACATACAGGCCAGTTTACATATTTTACCGTAACTTCATCGCAGTTTGTTCCATAAGCAAAAATGAATTTATAGAATCATTTAGGTTGGAAAAGACCTTTAAAATCACTGAGTTCAATTGCTAACCTAATGGTGTCAAGTCCGCCACTAAACCACATACCTAAGCACCATATTCACTGCCATCAGCCAAGCAAGATTTATCCAAGTGACAACCAGCAGAGAGCCTAACTCCTGCAATCCTTTTTTTCTCCAGAACTGGACATAAAGAGACGGAGCTGTACTCTGCTTCATAGACACTCCACTGGTTAACCATCCACCCCACCTCATGTCACCATGATATTTAATGGGCAAGACTAAAGCTTGCCTTGTCTATGCTCTCGTAGATGCTGCTTGCCTCTGTCCATGACCTATGCTGCCCAGGACCATATGGCCTCATTACTGTGGTGTCATAAGCTACAGGGCTAATTAACTTGGCTTCAGTCAAAACCAGCAGAATCAACAGAGTGTACAGAGTGAGTACACAATTATCTGTGAACAGCTTAAGACCATAGCCCCACTTAATGATGCTTCAAGAAATCAATTTAAGTTGCATATAACATTAGTTGGGGAAGGCTTGCAGAGACAAAAACTCTCCCCCTCTCATTAAGCACTCAGGAATTTTGAATATAGATTTATAAAAGGCTATCTAAGAAGTTTGTATTAACTACTTTTCACAAAACAGGTTATGATACTGAGTCCTACTAAAGGAAACAGGAGATAATTATAATACTAATACATACTAATTATTAAATTGCCCCTTTTAACATGCCATCTGTCTTCAGTCTGATTTTTCAGTGACAGCTTTAAAAGCAGCATTGCTATTCTTTTCACTTCCAATTGCTATACATTATTGGAAATACTTCCTGTTCTTTTCTGGAGACATACCAACTAAAGAAAAAACGTTCTGCAATTCAAGCCTCAGTGCAAGTTTTCTGAAAGCATCTCTCAAAAGCTCCTGGAGAGCATTATCCTAAGCATTTATTATTACCTTTCTAAATTACTGATAATTAGTTATTACTAAGGTATCAAAAGAAACAAATGTCATGCCTGCTGTAGTAGTAGTCATCTTGTACACCGAGTAAAAGCTTCCTTTCTCCAAATAACCATACTGCCACTTGACAAATAGTTATATGTAATAGATCTGATTCCTCTATTACCCATAGCAGTCTTGAAGAGTGGAAACTATATCCTTTTCTTACATAGGACTTTTCTAGCATAAATTGATGCATTATCTTGAAGTGGCAGTTAAAAATTATAAAAAAACAAACATGAAAAAGCTTCTGGAAGTTGTGCACTATTCCATGGGAAAATGTACACGAGAAAATGCAATTCAGGTAATACTTTTTAAAAAATGATGTGACAGATTCTTGTTTGTTTGTTGGGGTTTTTGTTGCTGTTGCTGTTTGTTGGGCTTTGTTTCCATTAAGTCAGACTCATTTTGCAAAAATCACATCATCACTCTGGTGTCTAAATCACAGTAAACAACCTCACCAAGATGGATCCTCAAAGAAGAACTTTCCCAGAAAAAGCAACATGACTAAACCTCATTAGGTAGTGGCAACAAGCAGCCAAACTTGCTTACCATAGGAGTTCAATCCTTTCATCCAGGGAAAGGTTTCTACCATTGCAGATCACAATCAACTCTTCAAGTGAATACAGAGTTTCCTAAAGGATGTTGAAAGCATAACCAGTAAAGGAAGATGTGATTTGACCTTTTTATTGAAGAGTAACAGCAATGATGGAAAGAGATTCAAAGCTATTTGTTTGTATGTGTGATCTTTGCCTTCCCAAAAAATAAACAAGCTAAAACTTGAGAGCGTAAAAATGCATACCACTAATTAGTTAATTCATGCTTTAAAACTGATATTAACTGCCAGTGATGATGTAAAATAGGTCTAAACAAGGACTGAATGTTGATAACTCTCTTGGCAACAAGATTAGAACCGTATTCTTTTAATGTTCTCTTGACATCCTAACACTGAGACGTTTCGGTAATATTTTGATAACGAGCAGAAGTGGGCTTAAATGTGTGAGAAAATAGCTTTGCAGTTTCTGCTTCTGGAGAGTTTAATGTAAATGGCTAAAATAGGAACTTCCACAGTTGAGTGTCCAGGCTTAGATTCCTTCAACTTTTCACAGTATGCTAGTATTTATTTATAGTAAATAGCTGTGCAACCACTGATATTGATACACTATGAAGTTGCTTGGATTGCTTATGCAAACTTTTCAACCTAGCTGAGTAGCCATTCTGACAAATTTGTACCTTTCAACATGCAGAGTATTTCTTAAAGGAAGAAGAGAAATTACAATTCTTTGACTATTTGAATGTAATTTGTACAGGTATTACCTGGGTGCTTCTGTTTGTCTAACTTTTCAGGCTGCATTTCCATTGTCTTGTTTCTTGAGATAGGGAGTGGCAATAAGGGAATGGGGGAAATGAAAAACAGAGAGTTTCTGTTTCTTATACTTTTGCTTTTGAAGAGATCACAGAAGCATTAAATGGCTCATGTCATAATTTCTCCTATTTTTCACCTCTAAGGTACCAGAACAAGAGGACACAGTCTCAGGCTGCGCCAGGGCAGGTTTAGACTGGATGTTAGGAAGAAGTTCTATACAGAGAGAGTGATTGCCCACTGGAATCAGCTGCCTGTGGAAGTGGTGGAGTCACCTTCATTGGAGGTGTTCAAGAAGAGGCTTGATGGGGTGCTTGGTGCCAGGGTTTAGTTTTTTAGTTGTTTAGGTGGGTTGTATTGTACTGTATTGTACTGTATTGTACTGTTTTGTACTGTTTTGTACTGTATTGTACTGTATTGTACTGTATTGTATTTAGGTGGGTTGGATTGGTTGATGGGTTGGATGTGATGATCTTGAAGGTCTCTTCCAACCTGTTGTATTGTATTGTATTGTATTGTATTGTATTGTATTGGAGAGTTTTTTAATTGTCTTCTATCCAATCTGTGGGATCTAAGAGTTCTACCAGGACCAGGCTGTGCAAATGCTGTTTTTAGACTGGCAAATCTCACCCAGCAAAGTGTTAGGGTATATCTTAAGAGAGAAGCAAAAAAAAAGCAGAAATGGATGGGAAAACTGAGTGAATGTAGGAAGCCCTAAGAAAGATAATGAGAAACTGATCCATATTTTCAAATTTTCCTTTCACTGGTGTGAAAAAAAAATAGTGGTGTTATTTTATTTTGCCTTTCAAGACTGTGGATTTGGAAGTAAAGCCGTGACATGTGGTGCGTAGGTTGAGGTGGTGATATCACCCGCAGCAATGTGATTTGCAAATAAGTGCCTTGGTTACACCATCTTGCTTTCTTCCAGTCAGCTGTGACAAAATTGTCTATCTTCCAATGCTAACTTTATTTTGATAGAGAAAGGAGTTAACCTTTTCCTTCTAAAAACATACCCTTCATGGACAATTTGCATTTCATTTGGCAGTCTTCATGACTTAACCTGATGTGATCTAGTTCTGCATGCAGCATCTTTGTAAAACTTTCTGGACTTTTTAATGTTATCTATTGTTCTCTGTATTGTTTTTTGTAGTGGGATAACAAAAATATCAAAATTCATGCCACACTTTTCCTAACTGAGTCTAATTCACTCTTTGTCTTTTTCTACATTTTGAACATATACAATATTTTCTCTTCCCATGCTAGTGAGATTGTGTGGCTGCAGGAAGGAATCTTTGTTCATCAGTGCACTTAACTTTTTAAATAATATGTCAGAGACATAAGCACAAACATGAAATTTTTCATTTTGCCAATATAATCAACACACCTGGTATGGTGGCTGTCAATGCCCCCTCCCTGGATGTGTTTAAGGCCAGATTGGATGAGGCTGTGGTCATCCAAGTCTGGTTGAAGTGTCCCTGCCCATGACAAAGGGGTTGGAGTAGAAAATCTCTGAGGCCCCCTCCAATCTAAGCCATTCTATGATTCTATGACTTCCTGTTTTCAGAGTTCCTGTGTGGAAGACTGGCAGAGAATAGACAAGGAACACTGGCAAGTTGAAGGGAGGTCACTCTATGATCCTGGATTCATGCTTGCATCTCTTGTTAATGTACATTAGCAGAAGAGGGCTTGCAGGAAAACTTGGGTGTGAAGAGCAATATGACACAGATGTATTAAATTCCTTCTGCAGACTTGGGAACAGGAATAATGACAATGTGTGCTGTTGACATAATGGATTGGGAGAGAATGATTGTAGTACTCTTTGTTTCTTATACAGTTTTCATGTCAGCAGGTGGGTTTTCTTTCTATTTTTCTCCTCCCCTCCCCTTTTTCTTCTTTCTGTGGTGTTCAGATTATGTATGAGACAGATGCTCAGCCTCTAGCCACCATCCTCCTGTGGCTTTCATGCCTCCAATTTGATGGAATGCAAACACAGCAATGCTTTTTCTCCTTGAGACAGTCTGACAAACATTCTATGTGTGAATGGTGTGCTTAGATGCTCCAGTAAACAAAGTTGTCTTTTTATGCAGATGTCAGGAGAAGTGATGACTTCCTCACAGGGCACCTGCACTGCACCATATCTTATTTCTCCAGGGAACTAGAGGTTACAGATGCCATCTGATATTTCTTTTAGCTGATTCAGAAATGTTTGCAATCAGGCTAAGGCCAAATGCTTCCTTGTTGTGTAATTCTTCCTTGTGTGATCTGTGTCTGCAATCTCAGCCTCCAGAACTGCTCTGTCACCATGGCAGGTCAGAGGGCTGATGTGGCACAGAGTGGTGGCTTCTGGAGAGTGAAAGCAGCACATGGAGGGCAGAGTGCCTCTTCCCTCTTTGCTGAGATGGGATCTCTTGTGAGAGAGGCAGGCAAAGCATAGGCAGGTTAGGGCCATGGTGGGTGGTTTAAATGCCCCCAAAAGTTGACAGAGCGAGCTGTTGAGTGGCTGGGTCTGTAGCTGAAGTTTTTTCCAGCTTGGTGCTGGAAATTACTCAAGGACTGGTGGTGACTACTCAGAGGAGGAATACTGTGTTCCCAGCACCCACAAAAATGGATATTGTTATCCAGGCCACAGACTGTGATAAGTGCCACAGCCTTTCACTGGCAACAGGGGGCAATGCTGACTATTGCTGTGTGCAGTGTGAACAGGCTGATGACCTGCTCTGCTGGGGGGAACAGCTCCAAGATGAAGTCACAGAGCTCAAGGAGGAGCTGAGCAGGTTGTGAAACATCAAGGAAATGGCTTATTTA
Organism: Colaptes auratus; assembly: GCA_015227895.2. Classification (NCBI taxonomy): domain Eukaryota; kingdom Metazoa; phylum Chordata; class Aves; order Piciformes; family Picidae; genus Colaptes; species Colaptes auratus. The sequence continues at coordinate 39,090,904 of CM037633.1, forward strand.
CAGAAACTGATGTCTACAAAAATGTCATGTGAGGCAACTCTTAGTGGAGTGGAGGGTTCCATATCCTCTTATCAGCAGCCCCCCCCCCCCGCCTTCCTGTAGTATCCCACAGGAGCAGAGCCACTGGGAACAGGTCTCTGCCCAACGAAACAAATGGAACAAGTGTGTGCCTTTAAAAAGGCCTGCAGTGGCCTTGTGGAACAGGTATAAGGCTCTGCAGGAAGGTCTGGTTGTGAGCAAGGACAAGGGATGGACAGAAGTGGCACCAAGGCTGACTTGCCCCAGGCCAGCCACAAAAACTGACACTCAAAAGAAAAATCAATGACTCCCTTCTGAGGGAAGTGGAAGGCCTGATATGCAGACCTATACTGCTCCACAGGAAGGTTTGCTGTGTCCCTGGTGCCCAGGTAAAGAATATCATAGGAAACTTGCCACCCTTATGAGGCCTTCAGATTATTACTTGCTTCTGGTCTTTCAGGTGGGTAGTGATGATGTAGCAACAAGAGGCTCACAATCAATTAAGAGAGATTTCAGGGCCTTGGGAAAACTGGTAAAGGGATCAGAGCTCAAGTTGTGTTCTCCTCCATTCCCCTGACATCAACGGTGGATGAGGGAATGTATAGGAAGAGCCAAGAGGTCAATTAATGGCTCCAGGACTAGTGTTGTTGACAGGGGTTTGGGTTTTGCAATCATAGCCCAGTGTACAGGGCTCCAGAACTGCAACTAAGAAATGGGTTGCACTTGCCCCAGAGAGGGACAAGAAATCTGGGGCAGGAGTTGGCAGGGCTCAGTGGTAGAGCTTTAAACTAGTTTTGAAGGGGAAAGGGATTAATAATTGCATGTCTGCCTGTGACACACAGTGGGGCAGCACAGCAGGGGCAGAGGGAAGGAGTACTAGTAAGGGCCCTCAACTTGCTCCCCTGAGGCAAGCCAGGGACAATGCACCAAGACACCCCAAGGGAATCAAGAGGGATTCTCCTAAGAGGGTGGCACTGCCTGTCCAGATGAAGTGCCTCTATGTGAATGCATGCAGCTTGGGCAACAAACAGGATTAATTAAGGGCACTGCTGGACTGCTATGACACAGTGGCTGTTACTGAAATTTGGTGGGATGCTTTTCATAACTGCAATGTAGGGATGGATGGGTACCAGCTTTTTAGGAAGGACAGGCAGGGCAGGAGGGGAGGAGGTGTTGCTCTCTATATCAGTGACCAGCTGGAATCCGTGGAGCTCCACCTGGGCAAGGATGATGAGCTGGTTGAGAGCATATGGGTGAAGAGTAAAGGGAAGACAGGGGAAGGAGATGTTACTGTTGAGGTTTGCTACATGCCTCCTGACCAGCAGAATCTAGCAGATAGAAGTGGCTTCATGTTCCAGGCCCTGGTCCTCATGGGTGATTTCAATCATTTCCTGTTGGGACAGCACAGTAAGGCACCAGCTGTCCAGGACACTCCTGGATTGCACAGGTGGCAAGTTCTTTCTCCAAATGATGGAGGAACTGTTAGTGACCACAAGGTCCATCATAGCACCTTTCCTTGTTGTTTCCTCCACCATTTGGAGGAGGAACTTGTCGTCTAAAGGATGGTGACCAATATGAGGCTCAGGGAGAGCCTTGGCTGCAGTGACCACAATGCACTAGAATTTAAGATCCTCAGGGCATTTAGGAGCATGTATTCCAAGCTTACGACCCTGGACTTTAGGCATGCGGACATTGACGGCTTCAGGGATCTGCTGGCCAAAGTATTCTGGGACAAAGCCCTTGAGGGAAGAGGGGCCGAGGACATCTGGTCTATATTCAAGGATCACCTTCTCTGTGCCCAGGGGCAAAATATACCGACAAAGAGGAAGGTGGGAAAGAATGTTAGGAGGCCTGCAAAGATGAGCAAGTATCTCCTGGATATGCTGTCACACAAGGAGTGGAAGAAAGGACAGCTAGAGTGGGGGGTATATAAAGAAGCTGTCTGAGCAGCAAGAAACTTGGTTAGAAAAGCTAAAGCTCAGTTAGAATTAAATCTAACCAGGGACATCAAGGGGAACAGCAAAAATTCCCATAGGTGTATTAGTGGGACCCTCAGAAAGGAAACAGGTGAGCTGGTGACCAGTGACATGGAGAAGGCTGAGGTTCTTAAGGACTTCTTTACCTCAGTCTTGCTGGCAAGGGCTCCAGCAGCACTTCCAGAATAATGGAAGATAATGGCAGAGACTGGAAGAAAGAACTGCCCATTGTGAGCGAACACTTTCATGACCATCTGAAGAACCTGAAAATGTTCAAGTCCATGAGATCCGATGGAATACACCCCCAGGTGCTGAGGGAACTGGCAGAGGACGTTGATAAACTACTCTCTATTATATTCCAAAATCATGGCAGTCTGGCGAAGTTCCCATTGACTGGAAAAAGGGAAATATCATTCCCCTTGTCCAAAAGGGAAACAAGGATGATCCAGGGAACTATAGGTCAGTCAGTCTCACCTTTGTGCCCAGTAAGATCATGGAGCAGATCCTCCTATTGGCACTTGAGAGACAGAAGAATACAAAAGAGGTGATTGGTTACAATGAACACAACTTCACCAAGCGCAAATCCTGCCTGACAAAACTGGTGGCCTTCTATGACAATGTCACAACATCAATACACAAGGGTAGAGCAACCAATGTAATTTATCTGGACCTGAGCAAAGCCTTTGACACTGTCCCACACAACATCCTGTTCTCCAAGCTGGTGCAGGATGGGTTTGATGGATGGACCACTTGGTGGATAAAGAAATGACTTGACAGCCAAAAAGTGTCTGTCAATGGGTCCAGGTCCAAGTGGAGGCCAGTAACAAATGGAGTCCCTCAAGGATCAGTACTGGGACCAGTTTTGTTTAACATCTCTATTGGTGCCATGGATAGAGGCATTGAGTACACCCTCAGCAGGTTTGCTGACACCAAGCTGTGTGGTGCAGCTGACAGCTGGAGGGAAGGGATCCATCCAGAGGGACCTTGACAGGCTGGAGAGCTGGGGCCATGACAACCTCATGAGGTTGAACAAAACCAAGTGCAAGGTCCTGCATTTGAGGCTGAGCAAACCAAAACACCAATACAAGCTGGGCAAGGACTGGCTTGAGAGCAGCCCTGAAGGCCTTGGGAGTCCTGGTGGATGAGAAGCTCAACATAGCCATCAGTGTGCACTTGCAGCCCAGAAAACCAACCAGAGCCTGGGCTGCATCAAGAGAATTGTGGCCAGTAGGTCAAGAGAAGTGATTCTCCCCCTCTACACTGCTCTCATGAAACCCACTTGGAGTACTGTATCCAGTTCTGGAACCCCTATTACAGGAAGGATCTGGATGTGCTGGAAGGTGTCTAGAGAAGGACCCTGAGGATCATCAGAGGGCTGGAGCACTTCTACTGTGAGGACAGGCTGAGAGAGTGGGGGTGGTTCAGTTTAGAGAAGAAGGTGGCTCTGAGGACATCTTATTGTGGCCTTCCAGTATCTGAAGGGAGAAAGCTGGTGAAGGACTTTTTAGGGTGTCTAGTAGTGATGGGACTAGGGGGAATGGATCCAAGCTAGAGGACAGATTTAGATTAGATGTTGTGAAGAAGTTCTCCATCATAAGGATGGAGAGACACAGAAACAGGTTGTCCAGGGAGGTGATAGCCCAATCCCTGGATGTTTTTAAGGCCAGGCTGAATGTGAATATCGGAAGAGATAAAGCTCCTTTGCCACAGATTTCCTGGCATGAACTTTTCTCAGGTAGTGTGATGAAGAGGTTATTAATGTATTAATATGAAATAGTAATTGTATAAATAGTACTTTTATCAATTATTAAAATTAGTAATAACTGATGAATCACTATTTTATATACATGTTCTAGTGCACGATTGTGAAATACATCCCATAAATGGTTTAGTATTTATAATTAGGACTCAATTGGAATATTTCCAGAATTAATATCTATTACTATAATGAAGGGTGCAATTCCGGCACGTGTCCACCAGATGGCGACGCGACGGGACGCTGGCGGAATTGCTTAACTATATACAGAGAAATTACAATGTGTATCAGAGGATTGGACTGGAAAGATTACGCTGGTAGACGCGGGTGCTTTGAACTGAATGTTAGTGAGCGGAAAGCACATGGAAGATACACTGTGTCCTTTGTTTGTAGCAAGATTAGGTTCCGGCAGACTGCTGTCGCTGGGCTTGCTCCTAGCTGGTCCGATCGGCGACAGTGGGTGGCATCCTTCTCCCTTCCATGGCAGCGGAGAGGGAATAGACCCTAGGCTAGCTGTTAGGCAAGTCCCTTTGCAGGACTCGGGCAGCTCCCTCCAGATGGCAGGGAGCTGTCCCGCGGGGTAGGTAGGGCTGGTCCCGGGATGGGGTTTGCCCTCACAGAGTCAGCCCACATGGCGAAGCGGGGTGACGGTTCCCGGTAGGCAGGCTTGGAGGTTTCCGATCTGTCGCAGTAATAGACAGGGCTGGACCCAGGAGGGTAGGCCCTGCAGCAATTGGGCAGATCTTACCCTTGGGGGTCCAGTTCTCTTGAAGGCACGACGAACTCTTCTGACTGGTGAGACTGGCAATACAATGCTCTAGCTTCTCAGACCCAGCGAAGTCCCTCCTCTGGAGGCTCAAGGGGCGTGCCCAGATGCAGGCTTGATAACAAAACTATGGCACGAGCTTAGGCTTGAGCAAGGAGAGGGGACAAAGTGAAATAGGGCAATGTATTTACAAGTTAGGGTAATACTTGTAAGTTTCTTGAGGCTAGATTTGGCCAATGGGCACTCTTGTAAACAACTGGCTTCAGCCGATGGCAGGCATGAAGCTAGAATTATGCCATGCTTGGTATTAGCACAAGCACCCCACACGATGGTTGTGTGTAGTGGTCTGTACTGTCCTGGCCTTTGTTCCCCTCATGAAAGGAGGGGGAACTTGTCCTCATGCTGGGACAAGTTTCACTATCTGGGCATAATTCTGGGCACAATGTGCCTTCACCACAGGTGGGTGGGGATGATATTCATCTGTCTCCAGCTTCCATGACTGGGGCTGAAGCTCTGCTAGAAATTGCTTTTCATTATTTGCCTTGGCACTGGGTGTGAGGGGCATTGGTTTGGAATGGACTTTTTGGGGTGGATGTTTTGGTTGCCTTTTTTTTTCCTTCTTTTTCCCTCCTGAAACCAGAAGGAAATCTTCATTTATTCAGAGGGCTCTTTTCAAAGAACTGGAAACAATTAATTGTAGTATTATTATTAAGGCATGAGTGTAGTACTAAGAAATACACTGTTGAGAACTGAAGTCTAGCAAGCCACCCAAGTGAGATGACAACTTAAGTATAACAAAATAAGGAGTGTTGAAAGGACTTTGACAGTTTTCATTAACAGCATTGTCTGAGGAAAATGCCTACTTTTCCAGTTTTGGCAGCAAGTCAAGACAGCAGTGTGAGTGTGATTACCTTGGGCACTGAACCAAGTGATTTTATAGCAGCATTTTCATGCAGAATACAAAGTTTTGACATCAATTGGAAAATATCAGTATACCTCCTATTTTAAATGTCATGTTTTCTACTTAAAACTATTTAACTAGGGGGGTCACATGTGGAAACCTCTTTAGCTTGGCAGCCCTACCATCCAAAATCTGTTATAAAAAGATTATTTTTTCAAGTTTCAGCTCTGATTTAAAACTCTGGCATATTTTTCTGTGAAATCTTAAGCGCTTGCTCCCTTGTTAGGACTTTGTACAATGATATGGCAAAAAGATAAAATTACTGAGTTTCATGGAATGGGCATGAACGGACTGTGGCGAGAAGTACTGAATTTATTGATAATGTCAGGATGGCCTTCAGAGGTTTCCATAATTTTCCTCAATCATTATCCTCAACTCATAAGCAGATAATGTAGCTTAATTACTTAACTGAAAACACCTGCTAGTATATTCATGCTCAAATTTATTATAAACAGAACAGTTCCATGCCAGAATTCCCCCTTCTCTCAAATACTATTATTGTGAAACAATGCTCCAAAACTATGGAAATGTATGATCAGTCATTGAGTGCATTCTGGAACATCACTGTGGTGATTCAGTGATGATTGTTTCCCTGAAGTGGAAGAGTGGAAAAATTCATTTCAACTTAACATGACTTTCAGATTGCTATATGGGAAAGGAACGAGTTAATGACATGCAGCTGATTTGGTTGCTACATTGTGAGGAAGCTATTGATTTTTAGTGGAAATAGGGCGCTACCTCTGTTCCAGTTACAGTCCCAGGTTATGTAATGTGCATATGCCTTACTCTGCATAAAAACCTTTCTAACAAAAATGAGAACCTCAATGTAGCTGTATCTGGCTTGTCAAGACTTGACAAGCTTGATTAACCTGTACATGTTCTGGAGAACTCTCTAGTGTCACTATTTACTTTACACTACAAATGTTTGACTTCTTTGTGTATTCTTTATAACTTTTGCTTTGACAGAACAAGAACAGCTCAACCTGTATTCTTTATTGCAGTAAGTTTCCTGACAACATTAAAATTTAAACTTTTGTCCACTTTTTCTCAGTATTAGCAGATTAAGATACAACTGTGGACTAGGATAACCTTTCTATTTCAAGTGAAACAAACTCAAGGTTCTAAACTTGATCCACATATAACTGCTGACTATTTTTAGTGATTGACACATGCAACTGACTGAAGATGTCTGAACTATTTGTAGTGAATTTTCCAGCCTGATTTTGGTAATGTTGGAAATATTGTTTTATACTTCCTGATGTTTGTAATGTTTCTGAATGAAAATCACCTTAATAGCTGGTTTCTCACAAACCTTGAGGCACTTTGGTCAGCAGATACTCATTGGGATAAATAGGGGAGTCTCTCAGGCTGGCATTTTCTGGTATCACAGTTTATCACAGTATCACTAAGGTTGGAAGAGACCTTGAAGATCACTGAGTCCAACCTGTCACCACAGACCTCATGACTAGACCATGGCACCAAGTGCCACATCCAATCCCCTCTTGAAGACCTTCAGGGATGGTGACTCAACCACCTCCCTGGGCAGCACATTCCAATGGCAAATGACTCTCTTGATGAAGAACTTTCTCCTCACCTCAAGCCTAAACTTCCCCTGGCGCAGGTTGAGACTGTGTCCCCTTGTTCTGGTGCCAGTTGCTAGAGAGAAGAGACCAACCCCTTCCTGGCTACAACCACCTTTCAGGCAGTTGTAGAGAGCAATGAAGTCACTCCTGAGCCTCCTCTTCTTCAGGCTAAACAACCCCAGCTCCCTCAGCCTCTCCTCATAGGGCTTGTGCTCAAGGCCTCTCCCCAGCCTTGTTGCCCTTCTCTGGACACATTCAAGTGTTTCAATGTCCTTCCTAAACTGAGGGGCCCAGAACTGGACACAGGACTCAAGGTATGGCCTAACCAATGCAGAGTACAGGGGCACAATGACTTCCGTGCTCCTGCTGGCCACACCATTCCTAATGTAGGTCAGGATGCCCTTGGCCCTCTTGTCCACCTGGGCACACTGCTGGCTCATGTTCAGGCGGCTGTCAATCAGCACCCCCAGGTCCCTCTCTGTTTAGCAGCTCTTCAGCCACTCTGACCCCAGCCTGTAGCTCTGCATGGGGTTGCTGTGGCCAAAATGCAGCACCTGGCATTTGGATTTGTTGAATTACATCCTGTTGGACTCCACCCATCTGTCCAGTCGGTCAAGGTCCCTCTGCAGGGCCCTTCTACCCTCTGACTGACTAACATCTGCTCCCAACTTGGTGTCATCTGCATATTTGCTGATGACTGTCTCAATCCCCTCATCCAGATCATCAATGAAGATGTTAAAGAGGATGGGGCCCAGCACTGATCCCTGGGGGATGCCACCAGTGACTGGCCGCCAGCTCGATGTGGCACTATTCACCACTACTCTCTGGGCTTGGCCCTCCAGATAGTTCCTAACCCAGCACAGAGTCTTGCTGTCCAAGACAGGACTTCACAGCTTAGCCAGCAGTTTGCTTTCTTCATAGACCCCTGGAACCTGATGACCCTACTCAGATCTATATAACACCACAGTACAAACTGTTTCATACCATACCATACCATACCATACCATACCATACCATACCATACCATACCATACCATACCATACAATACACCAGGTTGGAAAAGACCTTCAAGATCATCGCATCCAACCCATCAACCAATGCAGCCCACCTAATCAACTAAACCATGCAGCCAAGCACCCCATCAAGTCTCCTCCTGAACACCTCCAATGAAGGTGACTCCACCGCCTCCATGGGTAGCCGATTCCAATGGGCAATCACTCTCTCTGTATAGAACTTCCTCCTAACCTCCAGCCTAACCTGCCCTGGCGCAGCCTGAGACTGTGTCCTCTTGTTCTGGTACTGGCTGCCTGGGAGAAGAGACCAACCTCTGCCTGGCTACAACCTCCCTTCAGGTAGTTGTAGAGAGCAATGAGGTCACCCCTGAGTCTCCTCTTCTCCAGGCTAAGACTGAGACAAAGGCTCTGTTATGGCACTGCTGTGCTTTTGTGCAAAGCTGGTACATGCCTGACAGGAATATGGGAACATTCTGCCCATACCACATTGTCTAGCCATGCTCCATGTTGTGGTTTGAGCCTTAACTAGAATTTAAGAGCTCAGATGGCAGCAAGAGTAAGAACTCCTCCCCCACTCCCCCTTCCTCTTTCCCGATAGGCAAAAAAAGGGAAGGGAAAAGAATAGGGAAAAATAAGGGAGGAAAAAATAAGGGAAGAAAAAAAAGGGAAAGAAAGGGGGGGGTAAGGAAAAATGGGAGGAGGTAAATCTACCAAGAAATAATTTGGAGTCAGTTTGGAAGCAGAGAAGTAAATTTCTTCCTTTAAAAAAAATAAAATAAATACACACACATATATAAAAAACAATAACAGGAAGTGTTCACAAGGGTAAGGGACAAAGATGGATAGGGAGATATAAAAAAACAACAGTCCTTTGAGGAAACGTGGATGTGGCAGGGAGAACGACCAGGCCTGAGCGCGTGGCACAGAACCAGGAAGCCAGCAGTGACTCTTGGTCCTCTCACACAGGCGAGGCAGGAGCAAAAGAGAGGGGAAATGGTTGCCGTACCCTCTCCTTTATAGTTTTGCTAGGCAGGAAGGGGGAGTGAACCAGACTAACTATTTCCCAGGGGGGGAGCCCACTCTGTTGGTGGTGGGGAGGAATGAACCAAGTCCACCCAGATCAGGTTTCCTTAATTCCCAGGCAGAGCAGGGCTCTTGCAACCCTCCCCCTCCCAGGATGGGTGCCAACCCCAGCACACTCTGCAATGCTAAAGTGCTTGGACTGTATACAAACTCACTAATGGGAAGACCCTAATTGCTTTCTTAAATATTATTCTGGGTTTCTCATCTTCTTTATAGGTCTCATCTGATTTTAAATCCTGATTTTGATATGTCAGTGTCTGTGGCAGAGGGGTACACACATTTTATTCACTTTGCTTGCAGTGTGCAATAAATCTCCATTTCAGATGATGTACAGATTACATTAAATAGAAGTTAAACTCCTCAAAAGACCATTTCATTTCACACTTGAGCTCATAGTTGCAACCTATTGTGTGCACAGACATTGCCATAAGTTTGCCCATTCAGTTAGAACACCCATTGTAGTACAATCTTTGACAGATGCAAACAAATGCAACAGAAACTTAACATTTATGTGTTTGTGAAGTAATACTTTTAAAGCAGTTTTTTGTTTCTTAATTAATGACTTGTTCCCTACTTTTTGTGCCTAAGTACTCTTTTATTGTTTCCCTGCTGTGTATTCTTTTAGATAATAGTAGTCTTCTTTTTAATTATTTTTTAAGGCTGTAGAGGTTTTTTCCTCCTTTTTTCCCTTCTTTGTATGGAAATGTATGTCCCAATATAACTCATTAAGAGCTTGCTTTGGTGCTTTTGTTTTACTCCCTACTGTGAGGAAGTGTTTTAAAAATTATTTTTCTGAAGATGGTGGTGCTTTTCTTTCTTGTTGAAACTACAAGCCTGATAAAGGTGCTTAATATTTAATGTATCTGACAACCCCAGGCAATGGTGAGAGGCCTGTGTTTTCATGGTAGAGAACTAATGATGGCTCATGATGAGAATGTGGCTGACAATATAACAACATATGCGCTAGGTTAAGTAGTGTGCTAAGCTTCAATCCCGGTGTGGTGGTGAGAGAAAGCTCAGTTCTCCTCCGCACACAAAGAAACCATGGCTAACTCAGTTGGAGAAGCAGAAATTAATATAAGCTATATTTACAAGCAAGATGAAATGCAGTGAATATATACACAATATACAGTATTTACAATAGATACAGAAATACGCAGCAAATAACGTAACACAGAAAAGACCTTTCCCTCCTCCAGCCAGGAGGGTTCCCCCCAGCTGTACCCCCCTCTCCCCCTACCTCCCTTTTTTCCCAAAAAGGGGTTAGAGAGAGAAAATGTAATTATTAAGGAGGAAAATTCTGTTAGCTCAAAGCGTATGCAAGAATTAATTTCTTATCTGTTAGCTCTGTTAATTCAAGGTCAACTCTGTCCAGCTGTTGCTCAGGGAGGCTGAAAACAGACAGACAAACTGAACAGACAGAACTGAACTGAAATTCAAACAGAACTAGAACTCAAAGTTGCATTCTACCAATCTACCAATGACATTTGTTTAGAATATCTTTGTTTTCAATTATTTCACCAAAACATTCAGCCAGAGTGTTCCAGCAACTGTCCCTTTCTTAAAGGCACAGCCTAAAACGGTCACACCTGGGAGAGGAAACTCACAGGTTTTTTAGGATCATGCTTACTTTAGAGTAAGTACAACTTCTTAAATATATCCAGTTAAATCTGGCATTAGGCTTGTGCTAGTTTTGGTCTGTGCCTAGGAAAATTTTCCACAGATTGAGCAGAAAAGTGGTGGAATGTAAATAAATGACCATTGGATAGAAAAGGAAAATAATGATAAGGTCTAAATAATCCCATTGGACTGATAACTAACATAAAGTTAGTTGTATAAGCTATCTCTTTCTCTTTTCTGCTTCTTCCCTCTAGCAGATACTAGCTGGTGATTTTGCTTAGCTGTTGCTGACCTTGGCTGCTTTCTTGTGGCTAAGTACCAACAAGCTCTCCTCTCCTCTCTTCTCTCTCCTCTCTCTCTTTGGGTTGGGGGAAAGGGAGCAGAGAGGGGGGAAGCTGTTGGTAACCACTGGCTTTGTCCAGGGGGCTCTTGTGTTGTTTATAAATTGTAAATATATGTAAATATTGTATATTTTGTATATGTTCATTGCATTTCACATTTCTAGATTGTAGTTTTGCTTGTAAATATAGCTTCATTTGCTTTCAACTGATCTGGTGTGGCAGGGTGAGAGAAAGTTCTCCCCCCACACACAAAGATACCACAGCTAACTCAGTCGGAGAAGCAGATGAAGGTGCTGTATTTACAAGCAGAAAATGGAATGCAATGAATATGTACACAATATACAGTATTTACAATATATACAGAAATATACAGCAATGAACGTAATAGAGAAGACCTCCAGCCAGAGGAGGGTGTGTCCCCTGCCCCTGTACCCCCTCTCCCTCCCTACCTCCCCTTTTTTCCCAAAAAGGGTTAGAGAGAGAGAGAAAGGCAATTAAGGAGAAAATTCTGTTAGCAAGAATTAGTTTTCTTATCTGGTTAGCTTTGTTCATTCAAGGTCAACTCCGTCCAGCAGCTGTTGCTTCAGAGAGAGAGAAACAGACAGGCCCACAGGAACAGAGAGAAACAAACTGAACTGACTCAACTGAACTGAAACTTAAAAGTTGCATTCTACCAATCTACCAATGAAATTAGTTTAGAATATCTGAATGTTTTTGTTATTATTCCAAAACATTCAGCCAGAGTGTTCCAGCAACTGTCCCTTTCTTAAAGGCACAGCCTAAAACGGTCACATCTGGTCTGGCATTTTTATTCTGGGGGGTAATTTCAACCCACCACAAGGCTTCAGGCTCAGAATTTAGTCCCAGATACTTTTTTGGGTTTAGCTGGATGCTTGTCTGTGACTCACTGACTTTCTAAGGAGAGCATTATAATGAGTTTCTGGGAATTACTATAAATTTCTCAAGAATAACAGTCTTTCTCTTCCTATTATGTCATGTTTTCCTGTTTGAACCTATTTGTTGGTCACACTGGGCAGTTCCTGGTCTGGTGGAAGAAGGAGGTGTCACTTCTTTTTCGAAGCTTCTGTGAACTCAAAAACAAGCCAAAGGGCTTGGTTTATGTCTGAAACGGACACTTAACTGATGTTTTGGGTTACTTGGCCTTTTAAAATAGGTTTTTAAAGATACACTCACCAAAATCCTTTTGATAATCTGTCCTTTTTCACTTCCTGAAGTTATCCACTCTGATAAGATTTTTCTCCACAGGCTTGCACTGACTTCCTGCTTCTGTTTGTAATCTTCCTGAGACTGTTTCTAGAAGAATAAATGCTAGTTTCACTGTTTCTGTGATGATCCATGATCCACCAGTGACTTCTTTTCAGGATGTTCATGTTTGGAAGGCCCCTAACATTAATTATGAGAAATTGTTTATTCACTTGATATATGGAAAAAACATTTCATCAGACAGATCCATACCATCTATTTTTCTATGTGTTTCTTTATTCATCTGCAGCAAGCAAAATTACCAAGCCTTCAGCAGAGCAGAGGAATAAACCAGTGTTGCAAACTGACTGAAGCAGACCATTCTTTTCAGTTTTAGTACATGGGCCTGATCTACAGTTAGTTAATCTTGCTTTAGAAATCTAGTTGTTGCTATCATACATTCGTATCTTGCTACTGCTTACCAGAAAATCAGCATAGTCTCCAGTAAGTTATTTGCTTTGCACCACTTGGTTTAAGTAGAGCAAGACTACTTTCCTTCTTTTTAAAGCCTGTTTCTTCAATTGTTCCATTGCTTCAGCTCTTTTACATATTTGTTGTCTGGTAGAAACAGATCCTTCTGAAAGTCTTCTATGAAATAAATCTAAAATGCCCCATACTGTATACAGTGACAACCCCAAATCTCCAAAGCTAGACTCTCAGCCATGTTGCATAATGCCAGAGTTAATCTTTTACAGTACCTTGTTCAAACTATACTTTATTTCAAGAAAGTGGCTTGATTGGATATCCAAATGACTTTCATTCACTTTTACCAAAAGTCTTGTAGTAATGTTTTTTTGGGTCTGGATGGTTTTGGGGTTTTTTGTTTGTTTTATTGGCTGACTTCCCTCTGTCTTGTTAATACTACAGTCTTGCTGCACAATGTAAACAGGATTATGCCAGAACTTGGCTCCTGAAAGAGCTTTATCATTGTGTGTGTGTGAGACTTTTAGCAGCTTCTCCCCTTCCACTTTGGATGCCATAATCCAAATACTGCTATAAAGAAATAAACCACAGAAACATGACAAAGTCTCATGATTATTTTTTTCTATAGATACACAGCAATATGGGAACTATTTTATGGTACTTTCTTCAAAATACATCTTTTTGCTAGAAATACAAAGTAACTAGATATAATAGTCCAAACAGTAAGTATTAAGGTAAAGGAGATGTGAGTTTTGTCTAACTTGCTTATTCCTGCTTGCTTATAGGTATTTTGTGGACAGGTTCCTTTCTTTGTGGTTTGCTCTGCATTGAATTAACCTGTCTGCAGGCAGTCCATGTGTGGTCTAGGCTGTTCATACTCTGCTTTTGATTCCTTTTCAAACTCAAAATAATCTGGAGCAGATAGATGCTACTCTAGGTATTGGTGGAGTTACTTGTATGCTTAGTTATGCTACCTTTCTTCATTTTGTGTACTGAGACTGTGGCAATGCCAGCGACTAGCAGTGTGAGCAACCTGGCAGTGTAGGCTTAGAGCCTGTGGTGGTAGGCCATGCTCAGCATAAGTGCAGAAGTGGCTAGCAGTGCTGTGCCTGCAGCATGCAACTAAAGCAGGACACTGGTAGCTATAAACACAGGAAGTTATCTGGGAATAACAGGACACACACCTGCATCAACAACCTCACCTGTTATTAGCAGCTTGACCGATAATCTATAATAGTGTGATGTGTGGTCACTCGTGGGGAACCAATGAAGCTATGCCAATGATGCTCCCTGAGTTTATATAAGTTGTAGAAGTTCCCTTAATACGCACTTTCCCTTCACTTCTTCACTTTACTTTGCTGTACTATACTCACTGTGCTCGCACTATACTCGTACAATACTGGAACAACAAAGGAACAATACTCGATCACATTGGTCGTCCGTATTGACTTCAGTCTCTGTCGCAGACACTGAGACCTCAGCTCTATGAGCTCTATGAGAAAACACCCACCTTCATATTTTAAGTTAGATAAAACTGTAAATGTTGTGCTAACAGAATTGTATAGGTAGCTTTCTCTCTCTCTCTTTTTTAAAAACCTTTTTATTTCTCTCTCTCTCTTTTTTTTTTTTTAAATTTTTAAAAAATTATTTTTATTGTTTTCCTAACATTGTGTCCTGGTCACTGAATTTCATACTATGAGTCATTGCAAGCATACATATATAGTCATTTTGTTAATATCTCTTATTTTTAAATAGCATGAAAGGAAATGGTCTATGAAATGTGCAAAATCTTATTTTCTTCCAAAATGTCTTTGTGACAGGCAATTCTTCATGATCAAATTCAGTAAGAACAGAGAGCCTGGAAATATTTTAATCTGTGAGAGGAATTCATTTGTTATGTAAATTAAGTGGGAAAATTGTGCAGATGTGAGAATAGGAAGTTTCACATTCTAAATCAAACTCCTAATGTCTCTGTACCAGTCCATCTTTTATTGAACATTTCATTAATTTTCTGTTAACCTTAATAATAGGCATACATGAGAACTTCATAATGTAATTGACCAAAGGGTTTTCATTTAAAAGCTATATATATAGTTTCATATATATATATATATATATATGTATATACATATGGATAACCACACATTATTTGTGTATTTGAGTTGTTAATTTCCTTTAGGTATTAAAAGCTGTGTAAGACCGCAGCTTCACAACCTCTCCTGGTGCAATTTGGTTTTAAAAGTCTTTTATGTACTTCCCTGAAAGAAGTAGACAGAAAAATGTGGACAGATGCTGTGGTTAGGAAGGCAGATGCACTGTGTAAGAATAGTAAGATGATTCATATCTGTTCTTCCTTGAATGTAGGCCTCAAAGAATATGTGAGTTAAAAGGCATCACCCTTCACTTTGCTTGTACTGCTTTGAAGAACTTTGTCAATCCAGGTAGTCTTGTAGAAAATAACTCATGTGGTTCCAGACTGAAAAAAGATAAAGCAGCCTGAATTTTGAATATTCAACAGTGCTGTGATTTCTTCTCTTCCATAGCTCAGCATTTGACTCATGTTTTCCCTATTGGAACAGGTCTACTTACAGTGGGAAGACTTTCTCTGTGTTACCTTACAGTCCCACAGTACCAGATCCAGATTTTTCTTCTTCAGTTGAGGACTTAGCCTCATGTCACCCCTCAGTCTCCTCTTTCCAAACTAGATACCCAGCAGATATCTGGCAGGTTGAAGTCACCCACGAGAACAAAGGCTGGTGATCTTGAGATAGCCTCCAGCTGTTTGTAGAATATTTCATCAACCTCTTCATCCTGGCTGGGTGGTCTAGAACAGATTCCAACCGGGATGGTAGTTTTGTTACCCTTTCCTCTGATTTTTACCCACAGGCACTTGATCCTTTCATCCTCAAGCTGGGAGATTCTCTAACATGCAGAGCCACCCCTCCTCCTCTTCTGCCTCATCTGTCGTGCCTAAAGAGCTTGTAACCCAGTGCAGTGCTCCAGTTGTGTGAATCGTCCCACCGTGTTTCTGTAATGGCAACTACATCATAGTTTTCCTGGTGAACCAAGAATTCCAGCTCCTCTTCTTTGTTACCCATACTGCATGCACTGGTGTACTGCACTTCAACTGGGCTGCTGATTTCACCACTGAGTCTAATTTACCAGCCTCTCTCTCCTGGTTTCATCATCTTCCCCCTTCAAACCTAGTTTAAAGCCCTCTCAACAAGCCCTGCCAACTCTTGTGCTAGAGTCCTCTTACCCTTTCTAGATCCAGCAGGTCAGGTGCAGTGAAAGATGCCCCTCCATCAAAGAGCCCAAAACTCCACTGCTGGCACCATCCCCTGAGCCATTTGTTGATGGCATGGGTTCTCCTGTTCCTCTCAGTATACTCCCCTGCCACTGAGGGAACTAAGCAGAACACCACTCGAACTCAGATTAGCTTTGCTAGTCTCCTCAGGATGTCCCATACCCAGGCCCCAGGTAGGCAGCAGACTTCCCTGTGGGATGGGTCAGGATGACATATAGGTCCCTCTGTTCCCCTCAGGAGAGAGTCACCAACAACAATTACCCTTCTCTTTTTCTTTGTGGTACTAGTCCTGATGGTTGGTGGGGACTGATTGTTTTAGGCATCCCCTTAGATGGTTCCTCTTCTGCCTTCTCATTCACATTGCCCTCAAATTTCAGTGCCTCATACTTGTTGTGCAAAGGCAACAGAGGGCCAGAATGGATACACAGAATAACAGAATAACCAAAGCTGGAAGAGACCTCAAAGATCATCAAGTCCAACCTGTCACCACAGACCTCATAACTAAGCCATGGCACCAAGTGCCATGTCCAATCCCCTCTTCAGCACCTCCAGGGATGGTGACTCCACCACCTCCCTGGGAATCACATTCCAATGGTGAACAACTCTCTCAGTGAAGAACTTTCTCCTCAAATCAAGCCTAAACGTTCCCTGGTGCAGCTTGGGACTGTGTCCCCTTGTTATGGTGCCGCTTGCTTGGGAGAAGAGACCAACCCACTCCTGGTTACAACCACCCTTCAGGTAGTTGTAGAGAGCAATGAGGTCTCCCTCAGCCTCCTCTTCTCCAGGCTAAACAATCCCAGCTCCCTCAGCCTCTCTTCATAGGGCTTGTGCTCAAGGCCTCTCCCCAGCCTTGTTGCACTTCTCTGGACATGTTCAAGTGTCTCAATGTCCTTCTTAAACTGAGGGGCCCAGAACTGGACACAGGACTCAAGGTGTGGCCCAACCAATGCAGAGTACAGGGGCAGAATGACCTCCCTGCTCCTGCTGGCCACACTATTCCTAATGCAGGCCAGGATGCCATTGGCCTTCTTGTCCACTTGGGCACACTGCTGGCTCATGTTTAGGCAGCTGTTGATCAGCACCCCAGGTCCCTCTCTGTTTGGCAGGTCTCCAGCCACTCTGACCCCAGCCTGTAGCTCTGCATGGGGTTGTTGTGGCCAAAGTGCAGCACCTGGCACTTGGATTTGTTGAATGCCATCCCATTGGACTCTGCAAAGGCCTTTTGCCCTCTAACAGATCAACATCTGCTTCCAACTTGGTGTCATCTGCAAACTTGCTGATGATTGACTCAATCTCCTCATCCAGATCATCAATGAAGATATTGAACAGGATGGGGCCCAGCACTGATCCCTGGGGCACACCACTAGTGACTGGCTGCCAGCTGGGTGTGGCACCATTCACCATCACTTCCTCTCCTAACAGGGACCTTTACCCATTCTCCTATGCCTCCTGGGTCCCATATGTCTAATTTCCTTTCACAATCCCCTATTGTCCCAAGTCTTACCACTTCTTCCTTTATCTTGGCTACCAAGTCAAGCAGATAATTCACCTGGTCACACCTCACACAGGTGTTGTCTCCATCACCCTCCATTTCAAGTACTAGGCTCCAGCACTCTGTGCAGCTAGGAGCCTGGACACCTGCATTCATGCATGCAGGCTCTGTCTGGGTACCCACAGTTTTTCTAAGAAGCTTTTGGCCAACTTGTAACCATGGCTGGATCTCTTTGGGCAAAAGAAAATAAGTTTGGGGTTGGTTTGGTTTTGGTTTTTCAAATGTATATATTCCACCTGACTGCTGGCTGGGTAAATGTTTTACCCAGGCTACTACAGAGGCTTCTGCACTGTCACCTGCCCCAGCACATGCTGCTTGCTGCAATCCAGTCAGACAGCAGCTCTCTTGCCAAATGGCTGTCACATGGCCTTGTGTTCTCCCTGTGTGGCTGACATCACCCTCCCGAGCACGCACACAAGAAGACAACCCTGCCAGTCCTCCTTGTCTGTCGGGGTCCTCCTGCCCTTGTAAAGCCCCCAAAAGAAACCAAAATAAGACACCTCTGAGCTTGAGCTCGCTGGTCCCAGTCCTGATTCGAATGGCAGCACAAGACATACCTGACTGTCCAAGTATACCAAATTTTCTCAAATTCTGTCTCCCAACAATCTTTCTACCTTTTCCTGATCCTAAGCTGCATGTGCAATGCTTTGCTTTGCATTTCTAATAGGTAGAATTTTTGCAGGCTGTATACAGTATTTCATTTAAAATATAAATTACCTAGGATTTATAAACAAAACTTCACCTGAGCTCCTACTGTATTCCTGTACAGCTGAAAAATTCTGAAATTATCCATTAATAATAGTATCATAGTATCAGTCAGGGTTGGAAGGGACCACAAGGATCAGCTAATTCCAACCCCCCTGCCATGGGCAGGGACACCCCACACTAGGTCAGGCTGGCCAGAGCCTCATCCAGCCTGGGCTTAAACACCTCCAGGGACGGGGCCTCAACCACCTCCCTGGACAACCCATTCCAGGGCTTCACCACTCTCATGGGGAAGAGCTTCCTCCTCACATCCAGCCTGAATATCCCCACCTCCAGCTTCATTCCATTCCCCCTAGTCCTATCAATACCTGAGATCCTGAGAAGTCCCTCCCCAGCCTTCCTGTAGCCCCCTTCAGATACTGGAAGGCCACAATGAGGTCACCTGGAGCCTTCTCTTCTCCAGACTGAACAGCCCCAACTCCCTCAGTCTGTCCTCATAGGAGAGGTGCTCCAGCCCTCTGATCATCCTCGTGTGCTGCTGGAGGAAATTTTTTACCGCGGCTCGGACATGCGACCAACTCAATATGAGTGATAAAACAAGTACAACTTTATTTTGGTTTGCATCAGACTTTTATAACCAACATGGGCCTGCCCGGCGCAATCTTATGGTTCTAACCTAAAGGGTCCTGATTACATACTCCTCCCACCTGTGGTCTTTCACAGTGGCTACTCTTTCTTTTCTACCCGTCTCTCAGTGCAGTTTGTTTACCAAGTTCTCAAGGACAGACCGTCCTTGAAGGCTTGCTGGCTGACATCCAGCTCAGCCTATAGTTATGCTAACAGCCCAAACTTACCAACTTATTTACATACTTATTTACTTGATCACTGTCAAAGCCTGGATTGTGCAGTACTTTTAGGGGCCCATGTCCTCTCTCTTTAAGCCATTCTTCAACACTCGTGGCCCTTCTCTGGACACATTCCAGCACCTCCAGATCCCTCTAGTAATAGGGGCTCCAGAACTGGAGGCAGTACTCCAGGTGGGGTCTCACCAGAGCTGAGTAGAGGGGGAGAATCACCTCCCTTGACCTGCTGGCCACACTCCTCTTGATGCAGCCCAGGATCTGATTGGCTTTCCGGGCTGCAAGTGCACACTGAGAGCTCCTGTTGAGCTTCTCCTCCACCAGCACCCCCAAGTCCCTCTCCTCTGGGCTGCTCCCCAACCAGTCACTGCCCAGCCTGGATTTGTGCCTGGGATTGCCTCAACCCAGATGCAGGACCCTGCCCTTGGTCTTGTTGAAGCTCATGAGGTTGGCTTGTGCCCACCTCTCCAGCCTGTCCAGGTCCCTCTGGATGGCATCCCTTCCCTCCAGCTGTCTGCTGCACCACACAGCTTGGTGTCATCAGCAAACTTGCTGAGGGTGCACTCAATGCCACTGTCCATGGCACCCACAGAGATGTTGAACAAGCCTGGTCCCAGGACTGAACCCTGAGGGACTCCGCTTGTCCCTGGCCTCCACTGGGACATGGACCCCCTTGACAGCCACTCTTTGGGTGTGGCCATCAAGCTAGTTCCTTATCCATCTAGTGGTCCACCCATCAAACCCATGTGTCACCAGCTTGGAGACCAGGATGTGGTGTGGGACAGTGTCAAAGGCTTTGCTCAGGTCCAGGTAAACGACATCAGTTGCTCGCCCCTCATCTATTAATGTTGTCACTTGTTCATAGAAGGCCACCAGGTTTGTCAGGCAGGATTTGCCCTTGGCAAAGCCATGCTGACTGCTCCCAATCACCTCTTCACTATTCTTCTGAGTCAGTAGTACCTCCAGGAGGATCTGCTCCAGGATCTTTCCGGGCACAGAGGTGAGACTGACCGGCCTGGAGTTTCCTGGTTCCTCCTTCTTACCCTTTTTGCAGATGGGAGCAATGTTTGCCCTTTTCCAGCCTGTGGGGACTTCCCCAGCCTGCCATGACTTTTGGAATAGAATAGAGAGGGGCTTAGCAACCTCCTCTGCCAGTTCTCTCAGCACCCGTGGGTGTATCCCGTCAGGTCCCATGGACTTGAACACTTTCAGGTTCTTCAGGTGATCACCAACCTGAGCTTCACTTAACCATGGCAGTTCTTCCTCCCTGTCCCTGGCATCGTCTGCCATGACTCCAGGAGTGTGGCTGGAGGCCCTTGCAGTGAAGACTGAGGTAAAGAAGTTATTGAGTACCTCAGCCTTTTCCACATCACTTGTGACCAATTCACCAGTTTCCTTTCTGAGGGGGCCCACACCTTCCCTAGGCTTCTTCATGCCATTAATATACCTGTAGAAGTTCTTACTGCTCCCTTTAACCTCCCTGGCTAGATTCCATTCGAACTCTGCTTTGGCTTTCCTAACCAGGCCTCTTGCTGCTGGGGCAGCTTCCTTATCTCCCCCTGTTCTATCTGTCCTTCCCTCCACTTCCTGTAGAGTTTCTTTTTAAGTAATAGTGTGTCCAGGAGCTGCTTGTTCATCCAGGCAGGCCTCCTAGCGTTCTTCCCTGCTTTTCTCTTTGTTGGTATACATAGCTCCTGGACACAGAGGAGGTGGTCCTTGAACACTGACCAGCTGTCCTGGGTCCCTCTTCCCTCCAGGGCTTCGTCCCACGACACTGTGGCTAGCAGATTCCTGCAGCAATCGAAGTCTGCATGCCTAAAGTCTAGGGTCATAAGCTTAGAATAGGTCCTCCTGATAGCCCTGAGGATATTAAATTCAACTGCTTCATGGTCACTGCAGCCAAGGCAGTCTCTGAGCCTCACATTGGTTACCAGCCCTTCCCTGTTGGTGAGAACAAGGTCCAGCAGAGCACCTTTTCTTGTTGGTTCCTCTACCATTTGGAGGAGGAACTTGTCTTCTATGCAGTCCAGGAACATCCTGGATTGCTGGTGCCTTGCTGTGTTGTCCCTCCAGCAGATGTCAGGGTGGTTGAAATCACCCATGAGGACCAGGGCTTGTGACCTGGAAGCCGCTTCTATTTGCCTGTGGAGGGCCTCATCTGCTTGGTTCTGCTGATCAGGTGGCCTGTAGGAGACCCCCACAGTAATATCTCCTTCCCCTGTCTTGCCTTTAATTCTAACCCATACACTCTCAACCATCTCATCATCCCTCCCCAGGTGGAGTTCTGCTGATTCCAGCTGGTTCTTGACATAGAGGGCAACACCTCCTCCTCTCCTTCCCTGCCTGTGCTTCCTAAAGAGCTTATACCCTTGTATCCCTACATTCCAGTCATGGGACTCATCCCACCAAGTGTCAGTAATGCCCACTATGTCATGGCCTCCCCAGCAGCACGGTGGCCCATCCTTTCATATATTTATGTTTCTTTCTTTCTTTTATTTTCTCTCTGGGTTTTTTTTGTTGTTGTTGCTGTTGTTTGGGTTTTTTTTTTTCTTTTATATTTATGGAAAGTGTCTATGTTTGAATACAGATGATAAATCTCCAGAGGTGCTTTTATAAGATGAAACTTTGGGGTTTGAAAGACAGACATTTACATTTAAAGTGCAAATTATTTGGGCTAGTGGGTTATTATGTCTTTGGGGCTGTTTCTGCCAGTGCTTCTCTACATGTGACACATGGGACTGACGTCTTCAGCCTTAATAAAGATTAATGTTACTAGAGCATGGAAATTTACAAACAAGTTGTATTGATATATGTGGAGGATTTTACTCATTTTCATTTTATGTGAAAATCAGCTTATAGCCTTGTAAAACAGAGAACCCTGATCATTGTTTTTAGCATTAAAAATGCGGCAGCAAAGTTACATGGCACTTCACAAAGATATAGTAGAAGCTGTCCTGAAACGGTTTGAAGCTTAAGCACAAAACACAGGTATGGTCTTGGAATAGAAAGCTATATAATAAAAGAGAACAGGAGATGGTCAGGAAGAAAAAAAAAACCCCCCCACAGAAAAGTTTTGTTGTTGTTGTTTGCTTGTGTTGTTGTTTGTTTGTTTTAGTCAAGAGAACAGTTAGGAAGAAGGAGAAACCATCAAGAACAGAATATGTAAAATAAATCCTCCTGTGGGTTTCTCTCCATAGTTTATGAAAGTAGAATTTAAGATGAAACAGCTTCAAATCATGATGTCCATAAAAGTTTATAGATATGTGGCAGGCAAATGTATTTGTGTTACCATCTCCTCTACATCAGACCTTCCTAAGCCTTTGAGTATCTTGGCCTTCTAAAGGTGTTCTTGGATGCAAGCATGCCCTCAACTCATATAGATGACCATTTTTAACTGTCACTTTGTAACACAGAAATGAAGTCCTAACACCTTGAGGCAATAAGCCTTAGATGTTTGATGCAGGCTGGGTCACTGAAGGAAAAAAGAGTGAATAAAAATGTTTTCCTTTTTTAAGAATGCAAGCATCAGATTGGTTTCCTAATGTAAAACTCCAAAGAGATACTAACAAGAATATGATTTCGTTGACACTCTGCTTAGACTGATAGCCCCAAAGAGTCCAGATCAGTGCAAATATCACTCCAATACCACGAGGAATATTCTGGATATGGGTTGGTTTCTGTCTGGGTTTTGGTGGGGATTGGGAAAGTTCTTGTTTGGTTTGGGTGTTTATTTGGGCAGAATTTGTCTACTCTGGATTGCTGCTCTTGCGCCATTCATCACAGCAATTTCTGGAAGCCATGAAGTATAGAGTGGCTACAGATGGTTATGTGCATGCCTTCCTAAGCTGAGTCCAGCCCTTCTCCAGAGCCTTTGCTGGGAAAAAAAAGTAATTATCCTGCTGAGTTTTCAGTATTGCTCACCTCAATAATTGGTAATGTTAATTCTCTTGCTGCTCTGAAGACAAGAAAGGAGGAAGATTGCAGTAAAGTGAGGCAGAGAAGCAGGGTATTTCATGAAAAAAGACTAAAACGTAATAAAATCTAAAAATGGCTTGCATCTGGTCTCAAACTTGTATTTATTACCCTAAAGATTCTAAATTATCTTTTCATAAAAGCCTGCTTCTGTAAGAGGTATTTTCTATTCCCTTTCTGGTCAACAGGTCTCAGATGTCTGTGCCTCAGAATTATTACCTTGACAATCAATACACTTACACTGATCCATCTGAGATTTCCCATATGAAATTATTTACTTACTGGAAGTGTCATGCAAGTGACAAAATTAAGATGAAGCTGGAAGGGTCATGTCACAGATGCATTTATTTCCATTAGCTCTTTCTGAGAATTTTGAAACATGAGCTTGTTATGCAAGAGTTGTATGGCATGCTGCTACAAGTCACTGCTGAGTGGGAAGGTACACACAGATCTCTGCTCTGTGGAGGCTTTGATTAGCTGATGCTTGCATCTCTCTCTCTTTAAAGCTGTTTTCCCACAACAGACAGGCATGGAAGAGATCTGTGTGGTTCCATCTTCATAGCAGTGACACTCACCACAGGAGTGCTCAAAATTCTGTCTCCTTCATCATTATCTTCACCTTGACTCTGTGTGTTTTAGGCAGTTCTCTTCACAAACACTTTATGCAAGTTTGAACAGGCTGCCCACCTGCTCTTTAGCCATAAAACTGGGACTGGCATTGGTTTAGATTTTAAAAGTGTTCTGGCTACATCCAGAGATGAATGGCAGGTATGAGAAGTTTAATCTGGCCAACTGCTGTTTCTTGAGAAAGTGTTATTAGTTGAATTTTCGTTGATAATAATTCAGAGTCAATCCTTGAGATGAGGGCCACTAGGTGCTAAATACTTGCAGAATGTGGTTTCTCAGGCTCAGCTCTTACATTCCAACACTGATTTTTGAGATTTTCTTTTTTTATCCCATCAGTCTGTCCCAAATACCATAAATGCCCTTTGGTAAGGGTCTATTTCCCACATAGAATGACTAGAGTCAGGTATCAAAGTGGTACCAAGCTCTGGTAACAATCAGGTACCAATGCTTTTCTCTGGACCTTCTGAAAAATACTGTTCATAAACTGAGTGTTCTCATAAGGCTCAGAAAGCTATTTTTTGACAGGAAGCATAATGATAAAACCTTATGTTACATTTATGTAGTTTCTGAGGCTTTCCAAATGATCTTTATCAGGTTTTAATACTTTAAATAAATGAACAGCATTTCCCTCCTACACATTGACCCTTTAATGTTCTTGCTTCAAGCTTTTCCATTCGTATTTGTGGCTTTGTTTGTGAGTATCTTGAAAATATAGTAGTCCCAGTCCAGCTGGTTCCACCACAGTGAGCTGAAATACAGATTTACAGACCAGTTTGTGAGGAGATGACCACGGCTGCAGCTGGGCCAAATGGCTTCAAACTGCGGCAGCATTAGCTGTTTATTGAGTGGTTAGTACATGCTTTACTTCACTTTCCCACAGCCTAACAATCCTCAAACCTGCAGTTTTGTCTTATTGTAACAGATGTTTTTTTCCTTGACTGCTTTTCCCATCCACTTCAGTCATACAGCATTTCAGTATCTCCACACTCCCATCCTTTCTCACATGGTTCTAAGGTGCAACAAGATGTCCCACTACTTATCACTCTCCAGGCTCCCCCATTAGTACTCCCTTGGATTCCTACAGTATTTGTTGGAGACTTGCTGCCTTTGTCTCCCTACCACTATGATTTGTTTCACTGCAGAGATATTATGACAAGCAAGAAGGTGCTTAGGAGACTTGGGTGAGGTGTCACTTTTTGCACTCACAATCTCACTGGTTTATTCCAATTGCTTTCTGTGGTGGTAAAATTCTCAATATTTAAGACCTAAGAGGTCTGGCTTAAGTTTATTGTAGCTATAAGAACATTCCTTCTGACTAAAAGTTAATGGTCTATGATTGTTTCCAACTGTCCACTTCTGTGCTAATACTGGGTGAGCCACTCCCATAGGTTTAACCAAGAGCTATCTTTCCATGTTGTCAAACTTGCTACTCTGGCTCCTTGGAATTGTGGCAGTTAGCAAGCTCCTTAAAAAGTCTATCCCTCCTAGGGGTGGGTACTTCTCTTTGTTAATGTTGAAATGGTTGATTTTCCTCACTTCATTTCTTCCCCCTTCCCCTCACAAGCAATTCTGAAATTGTACATAGGCTGGGTTTCTGCCCTCTCTTGGCAGAGAGTAGAGGAGCAGAGGGGAAAATGCTGCCCACATGTACTCTCACTGTGCTCATAACTAATAACTCTTCTGTCTGACCTGTCCTAAATTGTACTTTCATTATTATGCACTAGGAGTCCTTGGATCTCTGGCACTTGAAAGCTCAACTTCTCTGCTGGTGAGGAGGCACTAACAGTCTGCCATTCTAGAGAATTCTTTGGGAAGCTTAGATGAGAAATGCTACTAAAGTGGTAGTAAGACACTCTTTTACCTGCTCTACAGAAAAAAGAAGGAAAAGAATTTCTGAAAATGTGTGTTTGCATTGGCATACATGTATGAAGGATGAAGAATGGAAAACAGCTGGTGAGGTTTTGTATGACTTTCTGAATGTGTTATTTCAGAATTCTTTTACTGTGACTTACTTGTAAACGGGGGCCTAAATCAAATCTCTTTGTGTGTGTGTACATAAGACAAATCTTGGATTATAGGAATTGCATTGACTACTGAAATTGGGGAAAACCTCTTCTGTTGCCTGTGAGCAGAACTGGGGCTATAAACAGGTTTTGTCTCTCTTTTGCTTGATCTAAGTGATAATGTTACTCTGGATTGGGATTGGTTCAGGATAAAGCAAAGCTTGTCCTAGGCACATAAATATGGATTAAAATGCAGTTTAAATGTCAGGCAAGGTACTATTGATTTGTAGAATGCAAAATAGGTTTACTTCCACACAGACATGGTCCACTTTGCACTCCCTTCTAAGCAATTTTATGTTGCTGGAACCTCCCTAGACTCAAGTACCTGCTGGCAGTAAGACTCATTAACATCACTACACGCATCACCCAGTAATCCACTCACCCTTGTTAGTTAATTGCAGGATCATCTGGCTGCTTGGAGGATAGTGTAACACTGTTTCTGGTGGATCGGCTTGAATAGAACTTCCTGCCATCTCAGTCAAAAGCAAATGTGAATCGCTCTTCATGTAAGTCTGTTTCAAATTTGTGTTTATTCCAGCACTGCTAACCCTAAATACTGAGTTTAAAGGTAATGCAATTGTAAAATGTGGCTCTGTACCTCTGACTGTGTGCATGGGGGTGGGGGTTGGGTTAAATACATAATTGTCTTATTTTTTACATTTTATTTTCATTACTTGGCTCAGTGCTGCAAAGGTTTAACAGTAAGTGTTAAACATGATTCTTAGTGAAGCTGCATCATATGGCAGCCTTGATAGTGAGGAAGTGGCTGGTACAGCACATATTTTGGAGTCTGAGGCCTAGCAACTGTTTGGCTTGTATTATGTATTACATAAATTCTTCCCTCTATAATATTTATTCTCCCAAAGGTAAGACTGGTTCCAGTCTTTTCTCCATGACCTTGCCTTTTCTTACTTGGCTGAACTGGGTCACTGCAGGTGCTTAAGGCAAAATTCTAAAAGTATATGAAGCCAGAAGATGTCCCCAGCTTGCTTCCTGCAGTAGTCTCCACCTATTGAGCTCACTTTTAACATTCAGGGCTATTAGAAGCTCCTCTAATGAGATGGGATTTTGTGTGAGAAGAAAACAAAGGGCAACATTGGCTATGTGCTGTGGTTATTATTTAGCCCTGGCTGAGTAAGAGGTAAAATGTAATTGTGAGGTTGAGTTCTGATAAGCCATCCCCCTATAGGAAGCACTGTGGGCTACAGGGGGACTCTCCTGGAGCTCAGAGGTAATGCATCAAAGGAGAACTAAAGAGCTACCTGCCAGATACGTTTCCACCCAATGTATTGTAGGCTTATATGACTTGACAGTTGGGACTATGGAGCACAAGTGGAACTAAATAACTGCTTAGAAACCATTGTGCATAAGAAATGGCAGGTTTGTGTATTCAGTGATGGGCTTCAAGGGACATCACTCCATAAGTTCAGGTTGGACTCGATGGTCTTCGAGGTCTCTTCCAACCTTAGTGATACTGTGATAACCCATGAAGAGTTTGCACAGCTATTTATACATGAGCTCTTACAAAGTCATGCCTATCTAATGCAATTATTCCTCCATCCTGTTACACATCTGTGTGGCCATGATTCAACAAAATATTTCTGTGTCTCCATTGCCCACTCCTCAAATTACCTTTCAGGGCATCAAGAACATCCCTGATGTTTTTCTTACCCACCCTTAGCTCCTGACAAATAACTTGTACCATAAACACTTTTTCTTAGTATCATAGTATCATAGTATCATAGTATCATAGTATCAGTCAGGGTTGGAAGGGACCACAAGGATCATCTAGTTCCAACCCTCCTCCCATGGGCAGGGACACCCTGCACTAGATCAGGCTGGCCAGAGCCTCATCCAGCCTGGGCTTAAACACCTCCAGGGATGGGGCCTCAACCACCTCCCTGGACAACCCATTCCAGGGCTTCACCACTCTCATGGTGAAAAACTTCTTCCTCACGTCCAGCCTGAATCTCCCCATCTCCAGCTTCATTCCATTCCCCCTAGTCCTATCACTCCCTGAGATCCTGAGAAGTCCCTCCCCAGCCCTCCTGTAGCCCCCTTCAGATACTGGAAGGCCACAATGAGGTCACCTCAGAGCCTTCTCTTCTCCAGACTGAACAGCCCCAACTCCTTCAGAGGTGCTCCAGCCCTCTGATCACCTTCCAGCCCTTGCTGGAGCCCTTCCAGCACCTCCAGATCCCTCTTGTAATAGGGGCTCCAGAAGTGGAGGCAGTATTCCAGGTGGAGTCTCACCAGAGCTGAGTAGAAGGGGAGAATCCCTTCCCTTGACCTGCTGGACACACTTCTGATGAAGCCCAGGATCTGATTGGCTTTCTGGACTGCAAGTGCACATTGAGAGCTCCTGTTGAGCTTCTCGTCCACCAGCACCCCCAAGTCTCTCTCCTCAGGTCTGCTTTCCAGCCTGGAGGCTGGAAAAAAAATCTATGCTTAGTTTACATATTTGAGCTCTTTTTATTGAGAGGTGAAGAAGAAGTTTGAAAGCAACTTGTGACAAAAACAATATATTCAAATAGTTGGTGAAAAGCATGGGAGAAACACCTCACAAGAAACTCCAGGTCTTCAGGAAAACAAAGCAGAAAAAGAAGAGTAAAGCCTTGCTCAAAATTGCTCTTTGAAATGCAGCCTAAGGTGACAAGGTAACAAGTCCACTCTACTCCTGCCCTTCTCTATGAAGGATGGATTTCTTAATGGAAGGAATACTGGACTGTGTATTTGCCATTTATCTGGTGGGTTTGGTTAAATTGGTCTGCCTCTTGTTATCTCTATCTTGCAATCTGTAGAATGGAGATTGCATTTCTTTGTGGAGTGATCACCAGAAGGGAAATACCAGTCTTTACTGAGAGAGATGGCTGCTGTTTACAGATGATGTATAGGAGTTTTCAGACTTCTCTTAATTAGCTGTTCTCCTGCCCCCCAAACTTACACGGGTATGTATCTCTATGCCTTTGCAGAATTCTATTAACTTCAGGTCAGAAGGCAGCCTTCCTGCATAACAATGGAGAACCAGAGGCTTGTTCTGTCTGTAGCAACTTGGATTTGAGGAAAATTATTTTAAAAACAAACCGAAATCAGAAAAAAATAAATCAAAATAAATTATGAAATTGGATCTTATTCAGTTAAAATCCATCAATAGTCTAGAAAAATTCAGAGTAGAAAGGTAGTTTTGTTTGGTATTGACATCTTTAGGCTTCTCTAAGACTTTGCTATGAGAGAATATATTTATATATGAGAGTATAACTGAATATAACTGAATGTGATGTGATGTATTGAGACACTTGAACGTGTCCAGAGAAGGGCAACAAGGCTGGGGAGAGGCCTTGAGCACAGCCCTGTGAGGAGAGGCTGAGGGAGCTGGGGTTGTTTAGCCTGGAGAAGAGGATGCTCAGGGGTGACTTCATTGCTCTCTACAACTACCTGAAAGGTGGTTTTAGCCAGGAGTGAGTTGGTCTCTTCTCTCTAGCAAGCAGCACCAGAACAAGGGGACACAGTCCCAAGCTGCACCAAGGGAGGTTTAGGCTGGAGGTGAGGAGAAAGTTCTTCACTGAGAGAGTTGTTCACCATTGGAATGTGATTCCCAGGGAGGTGGTGGAGTCGCCATCCCTGGAGGTGTTCAGGAGGGGATTGGACGTGGCACTTGGTGCCATGGTCTAGTCACGAGGTCTGTGGTGACAGGTTGGACTCGATGATCTTTGAGGTCTCTTCCAACCTTGGTGATACTGTGATACTATGAACTGCATTTTCTGCCCTATTAGCAGGAAGTAAATGACATCAGCATTAACGGGTGGGTTTCAAAGCAGTGCATATGGGATAGCACATTAGAAGTGGGAAGTGAGCAAGTGAACTGTGTGCACATTTCCTCTTGATTTCTTCTGGGAAACAAATTTTGAAGATAAGACAAAAACTGGCTGTTTCTTTTATTCTGTCTTTTTATGCTATGTGCTGATACATTTTGGGGAAAGTCAAAAAGAAGAGTTGTCACAACTATACCAATATTTATTGGAAGTCCCTGTTCCATCATTTAACTAATCATGACAGAGAGCAAAAAAGTACTTCCAAGACTATTCTTGCTTCTTGAAAACTGCTGTTTATGCTGAAAGAGGCCTAATTTGTAGACTGAAAGCAGAACTTTTCAGTACAGTCAGTTTCAATTTTGACAAGGTTAGCCTGGAGCAGAATGAAAATGAGTGTTTTTGTTGTTGGGGCTTGTGTGTATGTGTGTGTGGGTTTTGTTGGGGCTTCTGTTGGGGGAGGAGTGTTGTGATTTTTATTTTAAAATAATGTCTTCAAGGTTTTCTTGGTAAAATATTTTAGGAAAACATTCTTTCTGTGGTTGGTGCCATATCAGCTTGCTGATATCTTTCTGACATTTCAAGATCATAGAACTCCTCATTTTAGAGCAATAAATGTTGTAAGCCTAAGTAACTTCATAGTTCAGAGCCTACCTTCCCCTAAATGTGCAGAATGCATTTGCAAGGGAACTCAATCATGCATTTTAATTTTCTATCTGCAATGTAGTATTCAAAAATAGGATGGAAGGGGAAAGTAGATCACTTTAAATACCTTTCTGGAAAGACATCTTTGCTGATTTATTTATTTAATCTATCCATAAGACTTAGGAAAGTCTCATGAAGATAAAGCTCTGCTGAAAATTGTGATATGCAAATGCTTCTCACTATCCACCATTATCTCTTTCTTTCCTCTGTACCTTTAGATGACGTCTCGCCTATACTCCTGCAGGAGTTGTAAATTAATCAATTTAATTGGCAAAATAATTTTCTTAATAATTAAGAGGTAACAACAGTTTCCAGACTCTGAAAAACAGTGGTAATAAAAGTTACTCCTATGTGTAATAAACTTTTTTTTCCCCTTGGATTTTAATTGCCTTTGAACAGGTTAAACCAGTAAGGCCTTAAAATGAACCTTCTTTCAGAGCAGATCAGTATTATAAAGTGCTTCTAGGGCACAAGAATCTTCTCTAGGAAATGTTTGAGTTGCCATTATGCTACCTGCCAAAGCAAAACAAAAAAAAGAGTAGTGTGTATGTGCTTTTCAAACAGTCTGTATTGCATACACACTGACCAAAGGAAAATGATATGCACATAATATGTGTCAGCAATATGCAAAGGAAAAAAGATCAGAGGGAGAAGCATGCAGGGTCTCTTTTTAATTTGTTGTTGTTCTTGACTTATTTGAAACATGCTTGATAAAAATGGATTAACCTAACTGCCAATGAGTAACACTTCTTGGAGAATGGGAAACTGCAGGAATGTAATGAGGAGTGACTGGCTGAGATTTAAACTTGTTCTCTACCATCATCAAGATTCTTTCCCAGACAAGCACTAAATGCCAAATGTTTGCAAAGCTGTTTCCTCAACTGAAAAATGTTTTTAAAATTAGACACCCTTTGAATAGTGGTACATTAGCAACCTTATTGCTGGACACTTACTGGCTGCTCTGTCTACCAGCTTACCTGTAGCTCTAGGGTATTGAAGATCATGGTAAAATAATCACGGCCATCAGAGACAAAAAAATTTAACTTCCTTATTGTTTTGGGGGTATCATGTTTTCTCTTTTCTTCCATGCTTGATATAAATTGTTTTCATTAAGGAGAATTTGTGTGCATATTTGGTTATCATTTGATATATACAATTCTGCTGTAACATATTTTGATAGGTTTACTTTTTCTAATACATTAAAGATAGCTTTTTAGTTATAGTAGCAACATAGCTCCACATTTACAGGTTTGTATTTTTGCTTCATGGTTTTTGTTTAATCTTCAGTTCAGAGAGTGATTTTAATAACTATGTTAAGTTCATGTAGCTGTGTATTCATGCACCACACCATTCTTCTGAAGTGCAGTTCAGGGGGTGAGAGTGTCAGCTACACAACTGAAATAACTGCAAGCTCTAAATGGTTTGTGTACCTTAGTTTCCTTAGTTTAAAAGTATATTACTAGTCATACAGTTAAAGAAAGTGACGTGTGGTGGTAATTCTTAAATGCTTGTCTCTCACTGCTCTGAACTGATACCTTGATTTTTCATTTTATATCTTGAATAGACAAAAAATTCACAAAATTCTGAGGAAAACCTGAGGATTAGGAAATAAATCAATGCACAACTTCATAGTCATCTCTGCTGCTGTTTTGAAAATGCTACTGAGATGAATTTTCCCCTAGGTCCTGTATTGGCATGTTGAATATTACTGGTCTTAGTAACAAGGAGTTTCCATCTCCCTGTGCAATGTCAGTGTTAGTAACTGGTATTGCTTTCCATTGCCACTGGCTCCCTATTGTAGAATGTTATTTCTTTGCCAGTGTTCCTGAGATTTCTGTGTGGAACTGTGATAAAACCTGTGTTAAAATCTAGGTTAATGATACTCACACTATAGTCCTTTGTAGATCTACTACTGTGCTGTAAAAATCTTTCAGGTTACATTGTGCCAGTATCTGCTCCTCATGGGTTTTTAAAATTATTTCTTTTCTTGTGGCTCAGTAAAGTCTATAGAGGATACCTGGAAATATATTCATAGAATTTTATTATGGCACTTACTATTGTGCTTTTCGAAGCAAGGTCAGAGACCGAAATGCACTTCCAAAACATGTTAAACATGAACATTAAGACAGAATTTTGAAAAGGCCTAAGGGCTTCAGATACCAATGGCCCTTTAAACGGAGAAAGAATAATGTGTCTTGATTCCTCAGTGTCATTAGTTTGCATAGAACTTGAATATTCAGCCTAATAGCATAACCACCTAACTTCTCATTAGTTTACACTTGTGTCAGCATAACAGGCTTACAGTTCTCTACTCATAAAATGCTATATGTTGAAAAATACAAAGTTTGCCTTAAAGCTTTTGGGTTTTTTGCCTTCAGATAAACCTTATAAATGTCAGTGCATTTCAAGTCATTCCCCTGGTTTGGTTTTTTTTGGTGTTGGTTTTTTTTTGTTTTCTTTGGGGGGTTGTGGGGGTGTGGGTTTGGGGTTTTTTTGTGCCTTTTCTTTTTTTCCCCCTTTTTTTTTTCCTCCTTTGCTCCTGAGATTCCTGTTTCTTCCAAAAGTGCTATGCACCACTTGGCAGCTGCTGTGGTGAGGACAGTGTCTGTGGGGAGAAGGCTGAATGCACCAAGATGTGTGTTCAGTAACTTCTGTAAATGTCAGATTTCAATTTGTTTCTGTGTATAAGTGAGAATCTTAAAAGACAGCTGTTGCTCCAGGGGAACTGGGGGAGGCTCTATGCTGTGAGATATGGAGAGCCAAAGCAAAATCTAGTCTTTGGTGTGGAGGCTTGTTCAAATTCTGCCTAGGAAGATGCTAATCTGCTACTATCTCCTTGAATATAACTTTGTCATTAATTTGGTATGGGGATGTAATCCTCTGTTACTGGGGTTTGAATTGATGTGAGAATATACTTTTTTTTTTTAGTTAGACAAGATCAGTAAAATCAAAATGTAGTGCAGTACTTTTGACGTGCAGAGTTGCATTGAGTTTTAAAAGCTCAAGTCTAGAAACTTTGAATATGTCCTAAATATACATGTGTGGTGAAGGCACATTCTGCCAAATAATAGATCTGGTCCCAGCATGTGGACAGGTTTCCCTTCCTTCAGGAGGAAGACAAAAGCCAAGGCATTAGCCAGGCCAGCACGCACCCAGTGCATGCAGTGCTTGTGCAATTACCAAGTATGGCATAATTCCAGCTTCACCCTTTCTATAGGCTGAAGCCAGTTGTCTATGAGAGTGCCCATTGGTCAAACCCGAGGAAATCTATGAGTATCACCCCTGTTGGTTGCCCCCCTCTTTCACTTTGTCTCTGTACTTGCTTGAGAGAGCAGCTCTCAAGCCACAGCCTCTGCCACTGAGCTTGTTGTTGTTAGCTTCTATCATCCATGCATGCATACTGAAGCCTCTGCATCCTGAGAAGCACTCTGATCATGAAGATCACCCCAGAGGGAGGACCTTCGCTGAGCCCGGGAAGCCAGCGTCGCCACAGCCAGTCGTACCGACCGGGAGAGCCCATCGTGCTACTGGAGGACTGGACCAGCCCCCGAGGGTAAGATCTGCCCAGTTGCCAGGGAGAAGGGACTTGATTGAGACCAAGTCCGCATGTGCCCTAGCCCCACCATAGCGGGAGAAGAGCCGCCACGTGTGCCGCTCTGAGCCCTGTAAACCTCAGGGAAGACTAAAGCATTGTTTGTGCCTATACTGCACCAAACCAAGGACCATTCTGAGAGTCCTGCTGTTCCTTTAAGCCCAGTAAAGAAGAAGCCGCAGCTCAGCGCAGCCGCATTCTCTCTCCGAGGCTGTTTACATCAGCCCCGAGACTCATCGCCACGGGGCTGACCCCATAGCTATTGTTTGCTGTTGTTGTCCAACTGGGAACCTCTGAGCCCGCCTACCGGCAACCGTCGCCCCGTCCCACCGTGCGATCCAATTCCCAGGGCTGACCCCACGGGCTGAACCCGACC
Organism: Colaptes auratus; assembly: GCA_015227895.2. NCBI lineage: Eukaryota > Metazoa > Chordata > Aves > Piciformes > Picidae > Colaptes > Colaptes auratus. The sequence continues at coordinate 39,125,276 of CM037633.1, forward strand.
AGGACCTAACCCTATTGTCTGGAGGGAACCCACCGAGTCCTGAAGGGAACATGCTTCCAAGCTAAGTCCAGGTTCCAGTATTCCCTCTCTACTGCTACAGAGAGAGGAGACAGTACTCAACACCACCCTCCAACTCGACTAGGAACCAGTCCAGCGGCAGAAGTCGGCTTAACCTCTACCTTGCTACAAACAACAGCTACAGAGTATCTCCACGTGCTCTCCATCCACTAGCACTCAGTTCAAAGTATCCGCGTGTAGCAGAGTAATCGCTGACGCACAGAAAGATTGTAATATTGCTGTATAGAGCCAGAAGCCACCCGCCTTCTGCCAAGTCGCCATCTAGTGGCCAAGCGTTGGAACTGCACCCTTCATTATATAAAGTATAGAAATATTCTGTAGATATTTAATTAGGTTCTAATCATAATACTAAGCCACTTATGGAATGTATTTCACAAATGTGCACTAGAACATGTATATAAATTGTTGATTCATTGGTTATTAATAATTTTATAATAAAAATATTTTAATAATTACTATTTCATATTAATAAATTTAATAACCTCTTCACAACAACATGTAATAAATGCTTGCATGAAATAAGGAAAGCAGTTGTTCAGTCTTATATTCACATACGAATGTTTCTATGTACTTTTTGACAGAAAAAAAAACAACAAACAAAACCTTCCTATTTTAAAGAGAGATCCATAGGTTTCTCTTCCCTGTGAACACGCATTTTAAAAAAGCATATGTATATTTACTGCCAACAAATCTTATATTTCACTCTCTTTTTCTAAAATAGCATGTCTGAAATAGTTTAATCATGTCTGTTCTAACACTGTTAGCGAGTACTCTACATGTAAAAGCTGTATTAGGCAATAAAAGCAAACAACAAATATGGATGATGGTTTTGTTGCAGCTTTTGAAGGACCAGCAAATGTGTCTGTCAGGTGACTTTTATCAGGCAAGTATGTGTCTAATGTAGTATTTCTTTATGCTGTAGGGCATGAAAACTTAGATATCTCTCAAAAGAAGTACATATGACAATGCATACTTTTCCCTTTTTGAGTCAATTACTAAAAGCATTAACAATAAAAAGAACAGTTTAATGTTGAAATCTAATGTGCAGTAATTATTAGAACTGTTTCTTGTAACTTTATGTAGATAATATCTTCTGTAGTGTAGAAAATCTGTTTCTATCTAAAGAAGGCAGAGTACAGCTAATAGAGCTGATAGCAGCTGGCATAGATCTTATGTATTTTTCATTGAATTGTATTCACTGACTCAATTTAGGCACAGGGGGAAAAAGCATTTCAAGTAGCACTTGTTTTGCTACTCCAACACTGCAGGAAATTTTGGCAATATTAAAACTTGCAGAGACCAGTGGTTCATTTACAATAGCATAAAACTAAGCTTTTCATGTGAGTTTTGGATACTGTTAATGAATATAATGAAACTGCTTTTTAATATAGACTTTATATTCCTTTAAAAAAAGAATAAATTTAATCTAGTTTGAATTTCATTATATAGTGGTGGGAAGAATACAATAGTGTCAAAAAAAAAAACACCTTTAATACAATACAATACAATACAATACAACAGGTTGGAAGAGACCTTCAAGATCATCACGCCCAACCCATCAACCAATCCAACCCACCCAAAACACAACACAGTACCATACAGTACAATACAGTACAAAAGAGTACAATACAGTACAATACAGTACAATACAACCCACCTAAACAATCAAAAAACTAAACCCTGGCACCAAGCACCCCATCAAGCCTCTTCTTGAACACCTCCAATGAAGGTGACTCCACCACTTCCACAGGCAGCTGATTCCAGTGGGCAATCACTCTCTCAGTATAGAACTTCTTCCTAACTTCCAGTCTAAACTTGCCCTGGCGCAGCCTGAGACTGTGTCCTCTTGTTCTGGTACTGGCTGCCTGAGAGAAGAGACCAACCTCTGCCTGGCTACAACCTCCCTTCAGGTAGTTGTAGAGAGCAAGAAGGTCACCCCTCAGTCTCCTCTTCTCCAGGCTAAGCAACCCCAGCTCCCTCAGCCTCTCCTCATAGGGCTTGTCTTCCAAACCCCTCACCAACTTTGTTGCCCTTCTCTGGACATGCTCCAGTAAGACAACATCTTTCTTAAACTGAGGGGCCCAGAACTGGACACAGTACTCAAGGTGCGGCCTAACCAGTGCAGTGTACAGGGGCAGAATGACCTCCCTGCTCCTGCTGGCCACACTGTTTCTGATGCAGGCCAGGATGCCATTGGCCTTCTTGGCTGCCTGGGCACACTGCAGGCTCATGTTCAACCTACAATCAACCAGCACCCCCAGGTCCCTCTCTGCCTGGCCGCTCTCCAACCACTCTGACCCCAGCCTGTAGCACTGCATGGGGTTGCTGTGGCCAATGTGCAGAACCCGGCACTTGGATGTGTTAAATCTCATGCCGTTGGATTCTGCCCATCTGTCCAGCCTGTTGAGGTCCCTCTGCAAAGCCTCTCTGCCCTCCAGCAGATCAACTACTGCCCCCAGCTTGGTGTCGTCCGCAAATTTACTGATGATGGACTCGATGCCCTCATCCAGATCATCAATAAAGATGTTGAAGAGCATGGGGCCCAGCACCGATCCCTGGGGCACACCACTAGTGACTGGCCGCCAGCCGGATGTGGCACCATTCACCACCACTCTCTGGGCTTGGCCCTCCAGCCAGTTCCTAACCCAACGCAGTGTGCTCCCATCCAAGCCATGGGCTGCCAGCTTGGCCAGGAGTTTGCTGTGGGGGACGGTGTCAAAGGCCTTGCTGAGGTCCAGGTAGACCACATCCACAGGCCTCCCCACATCAACCAGGCGGGTCACCTGATCATAGAAGGAGATCAGGTTGGTCAAGCAGGACCTGCCCTTCCTAAAGCCATGCTGGCTAGGCCTGATCCCTTGGCCATCCTGTAAGTGCTGCGTGATTGCACTCAAGATGAGCTGTTCCATAATCTTGCCTGGCACTGAGGTCAGGCTGACAGGCCTATAATTCCCTGGCTCATCCAACCGGCCCTTCTTGTGGATGGGCACCACGTTGGCCAGCTTCCAGTCTTCTGGGACCTCTCCAGTGAGCCAGGACTGCTGAAAAATGATGGAGAGCGTCTTGGCCAGCTCATCTGCCAGCTCTCTCAGCACCCTAGGATGGATCCCATCTGGTCCCATGGCCTTGTCGGGGTCCAAGCGGCTCAGAAGATCTCTAACTACCTCCTGGAGCAGCGGGAAACCATGCAGCTCCCTGGCTCCTTCTGCCAGCTCTGCAGGCCAGCTGTCTGGAAGATGTTCTGCCATGCTAGGATAGATTGAAGCAAAGAAGGTGTTAAGTACCTCTGCCTTTTCCTCATCCTTTGTTACAACCTTCCCCTCCGTGTCAACCAAGGAGTGGAGGTTGTCCTTGCCCTTCCTCTTGCTATTGATGTATTTATAGAAGGACTTTTTGTTGTCCTTCACAGCAGAGGCCAGTCTAAGTTCTAAATGGGCTTTTGCCTCCTAATTTTCTTTCTGCATGTCCTAGCAACATCCCTAAACATTCCGTAGGTTGCCTCCCCTTTCTTCCAGAGATGGTACACCCTCTTTTTTCCCTTAGTTCTATTAAGAGTTCATTGACCAACCAGGCTGGCCGTCTGCCCCGGCGGCTCATCTTCCGGGACACTGGCACAGCCTGTTCCTGAACCTTCAAGAGTTCTTCTTTGAAGCAGCTCCAGCTCTCCTGGACCCCTTTTATTTTAAGGGCTGTATCCCAAGGAACCTTCTGAGTTAGTTCCTTGAGTAGCCTGAAGTCTGCCCTCCTGAAGTCCAGAGTGGAGGTCTTCTTGCTGCCCCTCTTGGCTTGGCTGAATACCGAAAACTTAATTATCTCGTGGTCACTGGTGCCTAAACACCCTCCGACCACCACATCACCCACCAGCCCTTCCCTGTTGGTGAAGAGGAGGTCAAGCATGGCCTTACCCCTGGTAGGTTCACGCAGCACCTGGGATAAGAAGCTGTCCTCCATACACTCCAGAAACCTTCTAGACTGCCTTCTTTCTGCTGTGTTGAGATCCCAGCAGATATCAGGCAGGTTGAAGTCGCCCATGAGAATGAGGTCAGGTGACCTTGAGACAGCCTTAAGCTGCCTATAGAATGCCTCATCTACATCTTCCTCCTGGTTGGGTGGTCTATAACAGACTCCAACCAGGATGTCTGCCCTCCCGAACTTCCCTCTAATTCTTACCCACAAGCACTCAACCCGGTCATCCCTGATCTCCATCTCAACGGCATCTAGTGCTTCCCTGATGTACAGGGCCACCCCTCCACCCCTTCTTCCTTGCCTGTCCCTCCTGAACAGCCTGTAGCTGTCAATTGCAGCGCTCCAGTCATGTGAGTCATCCCACCATGTCTCTGTGATGGCAACTACATCATAACTTTCCTGGTGCAACAGGGCTTCTAGCTCCTCTTGTTTGTTACCCATGCTTCGTGCATTAGTGTACATGCACTGAAGCTGGGCTGCTGGTTTCATCTCTAGCCCTAGCTTATCTCCCCCAGACTCCTGCCTGAGGCGACTGGTTCCAGCCCCTTCCCCCTTCGAAGCTAGTTTAAAGCCCTGTCAATGAGGCCTGCCAATTCTCTTCCCAGGATCTTTTTCCCTTTGGGGGACAGGCCATTCTCGTATACTATGACCTTCCCCCTCCTCTGGGACAGATGGAGTCCATCTGTTACCAGCTGACCTGGTGCAGTAAAAAGTTCTCCAAGACTGAAAAACCCAAAATTCTTTCGACTGCACCAGCCTCTAAGCCACTTGTTGACTGCAGCTGCTGTCCTGTTCCTTATCATATTCCCTCCTGCAGTTAACGGTATCGATGTAAAAATTATTTGTGCACCTGACCCCTCAACCAGATCTCCCAGGGCCCTGAGGTCATTTTTGATAGCCCTGGGAGTTCTGGTAGCAACATCATCATTCCCTAACTGCAGAACCAATAAGGGATAGTAGTCAGAGGGCTCAAATTCCATCCAGCCTTCTTTCCGAACACATGATATAATTTTCTAATTGTTTGTTGTTGTCCTCCCACAGTAGCTGGGAAAATTTTGCTGAGATGAGGTATTGTTCCATACTTAAATATAAGCACATTTATTGTTTAATAGCTTATGAAAATACTGACAATACTTCAAAATAACTGAAATTTTTCATCCCACTTCAGAAACTCAATTGCGTGGTGCAAGACCTTTACTTATGCAATATTTTGGCAAGTCTAATCTAGATGATTCATTCTTCCTTTCTTTTACTTGTAGATCGTATCTTCAGTTTCTTTATAATACAGAAGAAACTATGCAGCCAGTTCCATGATTCACTTTGTAGTGTGCCTCATGTATATCATACTGTATGGTAGAATACTGTTTCTCATTTGAATTCTTTGATCTACTAACAATTGCATATGTAAAAGAATACTTCTGTACTTTCTCAGGTATCCACTGTTTCTTTTGGAAGCAGCACCAAGCACTCCAGAAAAGAGGGTAAAAGCCTTGCTGGGGGCAGAACCATACAGTCAGTTCACAGAGAAAATCTACCTAATCCTTACGAATTGATGCTGATGATTGATTAGTTTTTGTCCTTACTCCAATATCGTCCTGAGATTCTTGGTATTTCCAAGAGTAGTCAAGGAGGTTGGACTCAATGATCTCCAGACGTCCCTTCTGTAGTGGTTTGAGCCTTAACTGGGAGTTAGGAGCTCAGATGGGGGCAAGGCTGAGAATCTCTACCCTGTTCCTCTCCTCCTCCCTCCCAACAGAGAGGGAAGAAAAAAAAAGGAAAGGGAAGGAGCAAACCCACCAAGCAGTAATTTGGAGTTGGCTTGGAAGTAGAGAGGTAAAGAGCTTTCTTTAAACAATACATATATAACAATAACAGGTAAGGTTCACAAGGGCAAGGAACAAGGATGGATGGGAGGGGGCAAAAGAAACAAAAATACAAAACCAGTCTCTCTCTGAAGAGGCGTGGAGACAGCAGGGAGAGGGACCAGGCCCAAACATGTGGTAGAGGAGCAGGAAAGCAGCCACAGTAGCTCTTGTCCACGAGAGGCAGGAGCCAAAAGGAGACCTAATGACCCCAATGCCTTCCCTTTTATACCCTAGCTGGGCAGGGAGGGGGGAGTGGAACAGACTCAATTTCCCAGGGGGGAAAACGCCCTGCAGGGAGGGCAAAGCACTAGCAAGCCCTCCCTGCTTTGTTTTCAGAATGAGCATTAACCCACCACACCTTCCAACCCCTAAAATCCTGTGATCAATGTATTTCTACCCGAAACTGTGATCTCCAAAGAGTGAATCTGACAATAAGTTTTGTTAATTATTTAGTTCAAAAAGAAGTGCAGTGGATTTGTTTAAATTTCCTGTGACTTGGTTCTATCATTTCCCTGTTCTGGTACTGTGAAAGTAATTGTAGTAAAAAAAAAATGAAATAGGTAAATCAAAAGGTAGGTTGGATATTTTTCTACATGTCAGAGACTTTACTTCATACCAAAGGTTGTTTTTCTGACTAACCAGAACACAGAAAACAAAGGCAGGCATAGGTTTGCTTTAAGCAAGGCTTTTGCAGTTACCACAATGCAGGTTTCTCAGTAGTGTGCATCATCAAGCTATTCCAACCAATTCAGAAAGGCTTTGTGATCTTGGTTGCACTTACTGTAAAATTAGACCTGCTTATTTAACAGATTTATGATTTAATGCTTCAAGGCTTTGAGTCTCTCTGGGAGCTAAAAGAGCCTCTTCTCTGCTCCTCTTCTCTGCTATTTTGACACAATAAAAACATTCCTTCTTTACAGCTTCTTATTTCATGGACTAGTAGGTTTTGCTACTAAACAGTGGAACTGTGTAAGTGCCTGCCTTTCAATTCCTCTTCTATAGGAAAGATAATGCTGACGGTAATTGCCATATCCATATTTCTTTTATTCTTTTCAAAAGTCCATGTTCACTGGCAGTGTTTTTAAAACAATTTATTTCCAGCTGATTTTGTATTTGTTTTTACCCTACAACTACAGTGTCCTCCAACTAAGAAGCTGTGCCTTCAGAAAGCTAACTAGAGAGATTTCAGTCAAACAGGATGGTAAGCAATATGTGATTGGCAGCTAGACCACTAATGACAGTATGGTGGTTCAGGGCTATTGTGGTTTTAAATAGTCTGCAAGTAGAGAGCTCAGATTTGGAGAAATTGATATATGATTGTGTGGTGGTTTTAGGCTGTGCCTTTAAAATGTAGTTACAGATTTTGAGCAGAAAAGTAGAAAAATATAAATAGATCACTATTGGGGTGTAAAAAGCAAAACCAAAAGAGTATTCTAAACTGATTAACTGGGTAAATATCTAGAATAAGATGGGCTGGAACATGAAAAATTCTCTCTCTTCTTTCCTGATGTCTGCTGTTTTGCTTCGCTCAGGAGAGATTAACCTGCTTGTTGGCTGGCCTTGGCTGAAGTTGTTTAGTTAAATCTAACCACTGCTTTATCTCCGCTCCTTTTCTCTCCTGGGACAGAGGGTTATTAGGGGACAGTGGAATGTCATCCCTGGTCTCTAACCAGGGTGGGTTTTGTGTTGTTTGCTAATTGTCAATACCTGTATAATATTGTAAATATTGTATATTTTGCACACATTCATTGCATTCCACTGTAGGGTGCAGTTCTTGCTTGTAAATACAGCTTTATTTGCTTCTAACTGAGTTGGTCTGGCAAAGTAAATAGTGGGGGGAATCTTTGACCCACCACAGACTGAAAAGGGAAGAATACAGAAAAACCTATGCTAATATATTTTAAATAAAAAGCTTGGACTCTGGATTGTGATCATCCATGACCTGGGCAGCCCATTCCAATGGCCAATGACTCTCTCAGTGAAGAACTTTCTCCTCACCTCTAGACTAAACTTCCCCTGGTGCAGCTTGAGACTGTGTCCTCTTGTTCTTATGCTGGTTGCTAGAGAGAAGAGGCCAACCCCTTCCTGGCTACAACCACCCTTCAGGTAGTTGTAGAGACCAATGAGGTCACCCCTGAGCCTCCTCTTCTCCAGGCTAAACAATCCCAGATCCCTCAGCCTCTCTTCGTAAGGCTTGTGCTCAAGGCCTCTCATCAGCCTCATTGCCCTTCTCTGGACACATTCAAGTGCCTCAATGTCCTTCTTGAACTGAGGGGCCCAAAACTGGACACAGTACTCAAGGTGTGGCCTAACCAGTGCTGAGTACAGGGGCACAGTGACTTCCCTGCTCCTGCTGGCCACACTGTTCTTGATGCAGGCCAGGATGCCATTGGCCTTCTTGGCCACTTGAGCACTCTGCTGGCTCATGCTCAGCCAGCTGTCAATCAGCACCCCTTGGCCCCTTTCTGTTTAGCGGCTCTCCAGCCACTCTGACCCCAGCCGGTAACTCTGCATGGGGTTATATGATTTTGGATTGTATGTGGGTCATCAGGAAACAAAAGTTTAGAACAGCTGAATTCTATTGAATCTGAGGCAAATGTTACATGTAAAATGCTCTTGTATGGTGTTATGGACTTTAATTTTTCTCCTTTGTTTGTTATTGTTCCTGCTGACTTGACACGGGGATTTTCTGTCCTGCAGAAGTGTTTGGTTAGTTTGTTTGAGCTTAAAAATTATTAGCAATGCTGTCAGGTTTTCAGAAGTCCTCTATTCATTGCATTAAATGAAGAACTTTTTTCAGAGCAGGATAGCTTTGGAGGACGTCCTTCGGTTGTTTAAGGAGGGTCATCTCTAGCAGGGATTTGTTAAACAACTATTAAATATCCAGAGAAACCTCCTTGTTTCCTATATATAGCTCACTTGAACCCATTTCAGGAAGCAAGTTAGGATTAATGATAGTAAGTATTATTATTATTCTTGTTATATAATGATATGATGATGATAATAATAATGCATTAGAGATACCTCTTTTGAAACCATAACCCCCAAATTTAGGTTCTTGCAGATCAGCTGTGCTGGTTTGAGCTATAACTGGAGTTTAAGAGCTCAGATGATAACAAATTGAGAATTCCTCCCTCATCCCACTCCCTTTCCCTGTAAGGAAAGGGAAATAAAAGGGAGAAAAGAGATTAAAAAAGGGGGGTAGGGAAAAAGGGAGGAGGTGAATCTACAAAAGAAATAGTCTGGGATCAGTTTGGAAGTAGGAGAAGAAACTTTTTTAACCAAAAAAAAAAATATATAGCAATAACAGGGAGTATTTACAAAGGTAAGGGATAAGGATAAATAGGAAAACATACAAAACCAAGCCTGGGTGGCCTTGTATTTTCCTGGATGTAAGTGGATTCAGTCCTTTAGAAAGCCTGGATGCAGCTTGGAGAGAGAACCAGGCCCGAGGGAGAAAACAATAAAGGGTACTGGTGTTGTTGCACATGGTCTCTGCCTGAACAGGTTTTCCTTTCCTTTGAAAGTTAGCTTTCAGGATGCAGCCATGGCGGGGGGGTGAGGGGGTGGTGGGTGTTGTGTGTGAAAAATATACCCACTGATTTAAGGTTTGAGGTTGGGGTTTTGTGTTTTGTGGGGTGGGGTGGTTTTTGTTGTTGTTGTTGTTGTTGTTGTTGTTGTGGTTGGTTGGTTGGTTTTGTTGTGTTTTGTTTTTTTTTTAATAATTCTTGAGGAGATGTAGTAAGTCAGAAAGATGGAGTGGGAGGAAGAGAGCTGTACACTGCAGTTGGCTCTATCTCTGTGTACACAAGAGGAAACAGTCTTATTGTTTAATTTCTAGGCTTCTGGCATTTTCTGTATTCAGTTTTCTGGCCAATCACTATATGTTTATGAACTTTGTTAGACCACGCTCCCCTGATCTTATTCTTACCATTCTTCACTTTCATCTTTTATCTTTAGACACAATGAGAGGAGAATAGAAAAGCGGCGGAGGTCTATCACTGCCAGCAAGACCCCATTTACACTTATCGATGACCGATACAGGCAGCATTATTGAATCTTCTTTTACAAATGAAACTGTCAACAAACAGAACACGCTACACTTCTTTTTGCAGTGTCCATCAAGATTCAGGTGTGGTAGAAAGAGAAACAGGGAGATATAGATGACAGATACACAATGTGTAGGAATGAGGAAGCGTTTGTCACTAAGGCTGCGTTCACATAGGTACGTGCCAAACCTGCAGGATATAAACAAATATATCTGAAGGCACAATTTAGTCTACAGAAAAAAAAATGAAATAATTGATTTTGTTTTGGTTTGGAGGGTTTGGAGATTTTTAATAATTCTAGCCCTTAGAAACCCCTGAGGCTTTTGTCCATGTCCTGTGCTATGTAACGTAAAATATTTTTGCAGAAAATGGCTTTTGACAGTGAAAGTGTTTGTGGTGTTGTGCTACTCCTTCTTTCCTAGGAGATGGAAGGGGTAAAAAGTGAAATTGAAAGTATATCAAGGATGTCCAAAATCCTGAGGATTATGGCTACCAACTACCTGGAAGGGAAGGCAAGGGAAAGTGACATCATAGTGGGGGTATGCTACAGGCCACCTGGCCATGAAGACTGAGTGGGTGAGGCCCTGTATAAACAGATAGGAGCAGTTTCATGTTCGCAAGCATCAGTCCTTATGGGAGATTTCAACCACCCAGATATCTGTTGGAACAACACAGCAGGGCATCAGTAGCCTAAGAAGTTCCTGGAGTGTGTTGATAATAATTTCCTCCTTGAAATGGTAAAGTAACCCACAGGAAAAGGTATTATGCTGGACATTATCCTTACCAACAAGGGGGGCTGGTAAGCAATGTGAAACTTAAGGGCAGGCTTGGCTGCAGTGACCACAAAATGATAGATTTTAAGAGGGTGCAAAGCAAACTCACTACTCTGGACTTCAAGAGAGCAGAGTTCATCCTCTTCAGGGATCTCCTTGGCAGACTGTAATGGGATAAAGCCCTGGAGGGAAGAGGGACCCAAGAAAGCTGGTTGGTATTCAAGGGCCAGCACCTTCAAGCCCAGGAGCAGTGCATTCCAAGAAGGAAGAAAGCAGGCTAGAGTGCCAGGAGGCTGTCCTAGATGAACGAGGTGCTTCTGGAATTACTTGGGGAAAAAAGAAGAGTCCATAGGGAATTGAAGAAAGAATGGGCCATGTGGAAGGACTACAAAGAAGTTTTCCAAGCAATCAGAGATCAGGTTAGGAAATGAAAAGCACAGATAGAATTCAACTTGGCTAGGGAAATGTAAGGAAACAAGAAGAATTTATTCAGGTACATCAACAACAAAAAGAAGGCTGGGGAAGGTGTGGGGCCTCTCTGAAAGGTCGTGAGTGATATAGAGAAGGCTAAAGTGCTCCCTGACTACTTTACCTCAGTCTTCACTGGCAAGGGCTCTAGATACACTGTCCAAGCTCCAGAGAGCAGAGATAGGGAGCGGGAAAAGGAAGACTAGCTCTCTATAAGCAAAGATCGCATATGAGGCCATCTAAAGAACCTGAAGGGGCACAAGTCTGTAGGGCCTGATGAGATCCACCCAGTCCTGGGGGAACTGTCAGACGAGATTGCCAAATCATTGTCTGTCATATCTGAAAAGTTGTGGCAATCTTGTGATGTCTCTGGTGACTGGAAAAGGGTAAACAGTGTGCCATGCGGCATCCTGGTCGCCAAATTGGAAAAGCATAATCTCAAGGGATGGGCCACTCTCTGGATAAGAAATTGGCTGGATAGCCACCTCAAAATGCTGCAGTCAACAGCTCAATGTCCAAATGGAGTCTGGTAACAAGTAGCGTCCCTCAGGGGTTGATATGGGGACCAGTTCTGTTTAAAACCTGTGACAGTGATATGGACAGTGGAATTGAGTGCACTCTCAGCAAGTTTGTGGATGTCATGCTCTGTGGTCTGGTTGACATGCTGGAGGGAAGGGATGCCATCCAGAGGGACTTGGACAGGCTTGAGAAATGGGCCCATGCCAGCCTCATGAAGTTCATTAAAGCCAGGGACAAGGTTCTACACCTGGATCAAGGCAACTCCAAGGGCAAATACAGGCCGGGCAAGGAGTAGCATGTGAGCAGTCTTGAGGAGAAGGACTTGGGGGTGTCAGCTGATGAAAACCTCAACATGAGCCAGCAATGCGTGCTTGCATCCCAGAAAACAAACTGTGTCCTGGGCTGCATCAAAGAGCATGTGTGCCTAGGGAGGTAAAGATTATAGGAACTCTATTTTAGAGCACCCTCAGAATGAGTTTTGTGTCATTCTGCCTTTAAACTCTGTTACTCTTAATTTCCATAAACAAACTGTTTGGACAAGCTGGATTGTTTCTCTCCTCTGTAAAAAATGGAAGTGATTATTTAACTTATTAAGCAAAGTACTTTGAAGTCTTCAGATGGGAAGAGCCATAGTGAGCAAAATATCCTGTTTCTGAGCCCTTAGACTGCTATAGATAATTTTAAATGGTTTAGATATAAAATCTACAGCACTATCTGATTTTATGTTTAGTGTCTCAGTGAGGTCAAGGAACCAAAAAAGGCATTATGCCTTGCAGGAAAGCAACAGTATTCTTTGAATCCTGTTTCTAGGTCTGCTGGTCTTGAAGAAAAAAAGCTTTTAACTGTGACACTGTTACAGAGGGGGGAAAAGCTGTTACCTGACTCAAGGCTGAATTCTATCTCTTCTGGGATTGAAATAGTTGTACCTTTGAGAATTATTTCTACCCAAAAGGTTGAAGAAAAAGATTATGATGTTGAATACTGATTATTTTAAAAACAAAAAACACCCTAGGTAAAGTAGCAAAGTTTAAAATTTGCAAGTTGCTTAGAACACTAAAAATCCTAATGAGAATGTAACAGCAGGTAGAAGACTAATGTGGGTAGATATCACAAAATCAGAGAATGTCAGGGGCTGAAAGGGACCTCAGGAGATCATTGAGCCTATCCCCCAGCCAAAGTAGGATCATCCATACCAGGTCACACAGGAACTCATCCAGGTGGATTTTTAATATCTCCAGAGAGGGAGACTCCACAACCCCCCTGGGCAGCTTGTTCCAGTGTTCTGTCACCCTCACAGGGAAATAATTATTCCTCCTGTTTCCATGGAACTTCCTTAGCCTCAACTCCCACCCATTGCCCCTTGTGCTGTCATTGGGCATCACCCAGCAGAGCCTGGCTCCATCCTCTTGGCACTCATCCTTTACATATTAATCAACATGAATGAGGTCACTCCTCAGTCTCCTCCAAGATGAAGAGCCCCAGCTCCCTCAGTCTCCTCATAAGGAAGATGTTCCACTCCCTTAATCATAATACTTTCCTCCAGCTAGTACTTTCATTTTTGAAGCTGGAATGACTTCAGCATGGTATGAATAACAACAGCAGGTTCAACTCAATCCAAGACACTGTAGGATAAAAATTCCTTTCTATAGACATCAAGGAAAGAAAGGGGAATAAGTGCCACTAGCTTACAGAAGTCTTTTGGAATTAATGCGGTAGGGAGTTTTAGTGTCACTGTCATGGCAGCAGTTTCAATGCCATTGCTGCATCAGAATCTCACCTCCAGCCTTTGTTGGAGGCAGACAGTGTTTAAGAATGGGGGATGGAAAATGAGAGAGGCACTAGTTCTACGGTTTTCTTTGGTCTTCCCCCTTCAGGATAAACAGATAATGACTATTCAGAGTTTCTTAATCTAGAATTTATACAAGACTTAAATTTGCTTAGTACTGCACTGTTGAAAAGATGAGCTGGCACCTTGTAAAGAAATACTGTGAAAGCACTCACAGTTGATGTGGTATTCTTTACAGTAAACCATCTTAACTGTGATGTTGGTATTTTTATCCTTTAGATATATACTGCACTTCCATACAATCTTTGGCTTGTTAAACATGATTATCTTTTGAATAAAAAGAATACTGTGTAAGCAATGTTCATTTTCTTTAGCACTTTGTAGGCTTGAGTATCCGGTTTGGCTTGAACAAAGAGTGTATTTAGTGAAATCCAACAGCAATTTGCAGATTTTTTTCCTTTTTATTTTTCAGCGAATATTTACCTGCACTACCTTCTTTAATTTCACTTTTTTGTCCAGTCATTTCCCTCTGTGCTGTGTGTCATCTGTCATCATATGAGAAAGGAAAAGATAGAGTAGAAGACTGAACGATGTCTGTTTGTTGAGGTCTGCATTCAAAGACAATACTCCAGAGCAAGCCTGTTTTTCTGTTTTCAAGAGCTACAGAACTAGTTTACTAAACTTAACACTGATTTGGAAGCAGAGGGGTTACTTTAACTTGAGAAAAGTATTTTAGTAGACAAATCAAAGCAATACACCAGAATAGCCCAGTGCCATTTAAGGGAATATTGGACAAGTGTTGGATCTAACAAATTACCACATAGAATCAGAGCAACAGGAGACAGGCCTCAGTTGTGTGTGCTGGTAAATATATCCAGACATACCTCTAGTGAAAGGTTCTATAGCAAAACAAAGCTGTGATTCTACTTGATCCTTAGTGTCTTATTAAAGTACTTGAATTTCATCTCTTTTTGCTAAACAGGAAACGAATGAATTGGGATGATGTGAGGATGTGTATCTATTATAGGTTGTACAGCAGTGCAAACTTTCTTTATGAAAGCAATCTGAAAAGTTTTCTCAAAAAAAAAAAAAGAAGAAAAAAGTCTGAGTGATGTTCTGTTTTTCCACAGGCCTCTCTCTAACTAACAGAACCTGCCATTCAATTGCTGCTAGGCTCCCATGACTGATTTTTATAACACCAAGGTCATATGCCTCACCATCTCCTTCCTTGTGTATTTCCAAAATTCTGGTTTGTTTTAAAATGATTTTTTTCCAATAAGCCACCATGCCAGTGTCTCATCTCCATTCATTTCTTCCTGTGAAGATTGCTCTCTTTCTCAAGTCAATTCTCCTGTCATCGCTCCTGTTTACAAACTGGTGTTTCATTCAGTTTGGGCAGTCATTGTTTTGGATAGATGATGACCACCTGTACAGCCTGTGCGATGAATTCCAACTGCAATAGACACATCTGACTGAATCTACTAGTTCAATTTATTGCCAGAGCAGTGTTCAAATAATTGTGGTTGTGCCACACCCGTCCCACATATCTGAAAACAGGGAAAATCAGACAAATAAGTCTATGCAAAGCAACTAGTTCAGCTGCATTTCATCTATTACAATGTAAAAGAAGTCAAATACAATCAAATTACTAAACCTCTCTGAAGGGATATTAACTAGTCTCTGAACGACATGTTTTAAAGCATGTTTTTCAACACAAGCAACATGTCTTCTGTGGGATAGACTGCCAATACAAATCTAACATTTTGAAACCATTAAGAAAAGTCACTAAATTGAGCATGAAACTATATGATGGTAGTAATGATGATTTTACTGCCATCTGTGGTTTTACCTTCTTCCGTGTTGAAGGCAAACTTCCAAGGTATTCTAATCATGTGCAGGGATCATTTCATGCACTACTGAAAAGCTGTGAAATAAAGAGACTGCTTACCTGCACAGCAACCCAGTCTCATCTGCATGAGGAGTTTAGGTTAACAAACTGTACTTACCTAAGGTTGAATCTGAGCAAGACACTGAGATTAATAATCTTGCATTTATAAAGAGAGCAATGGGATCTTTAACAATATCTGTAAGTGGCTAGGATCTTGGGTTTACACCTCACATTTCTTTCAGAGGGAAGCCATCATTGTATCCCTACCACTGTTGAACACACATTGCCTAGAGGCACATCCCAGTCCTAGGATATGGGTGGTATTTGGGCTCCTTTGGAAGCAGAGTGTGAATCTTGACTCATGTTGTTGTGCTGATAAAAAGCCGATAAAAAGCAAACTGAAGTGACAATTTTGCCAGTGAAATTGTACTCTTGTCAATATAGCTTGATTTCGTCTGAAAGAGAGGTGATCCTGAGGCTCACAGTTCAGCCTTACTGGCAGGGCTGTGTTTGCACTAAACATATGAGAAGAAGTACTCATGTGGAGGTGACTTGCTGCTTTCTCTGCAGGACATTGCAGTTCTCTTGAACATGCTTGTGTGAATGCTGTTCGATTGGGTTTGATCAACATGAGCCTCATCTAGCAAAAAATGACTTTGAGCTGTTTAAGTACCCTGGCACATGCTGGCTGGGACAACATCGGGGTGACCCTGCAGGCAGCTTGATCTGCAGGTCAAATGAGTAGGAGGGAAGACAGTGACAAGCAGCCAGCAACAACACTTCCTTCATCTGTGTGGGAATGTCTCTGCCTGGGATCCATTGAGCACTACCAGGTCCCATCTATAGCATCCCTTAAAAAGCAGTGTATTGTTGGTGTGAGCACAGCCTCTTCACCTTTACTACTTTTATATTGTTTCAAAATGTGCTTTGGCTAATTTGCCAAGTTAATTGTCAGTTTGGTTTAGTAGGAGGTGCTGGGTAGACTTTGTGAGCTGAATCTAATGCTCAGCCATGCTAATTCAGCAGCTAATCAACTGGGCCAGTGATGATACAAAATAAATACGTTGTGATGGCTTTAGCATATTGGGCCTTAATTGCCTTTAGGATTTTGCATGCTTTGCTAAATTGAAATGTCATACGCAGAGAATACCTCCAATAGGACAATGGCTTCTTAATCCTGTGCTTTTGTGAAAGCTTCCTTTCTAGGGGAAAATAAAATGTAAACTTAATTGCTTAAACTCTGACAAAAGCTTTTTGTTGAGCTCAATGAAGCACAAAGATGAATAGTCTATTACAAAAGGGAATTTAGTTTTATTTATGACTGCTTGTACTGTGAAATTGGTTGTTTATGATCTCTGAAGACTTGCTTTCTCTTCAGGAATATCATGCTGTAGTTCAGACTACAGTGGAAAAACAGACTAAGAAAATTACAGTCTCTAGGACAGCCTATTTCTGTATTTATTGAAAATAAATATAGTGCTTTACTAACTTTATGATTCAAAGCAGTGAGCTTTTAAAAATCACTGAAATGTGTGATTACCAACAAAGATGGTCATTAAAAGTCTTTGTTCTGTAATACTAGATAAATGCTGTGCTATTGATGCCTGCTACATCATTTATGTCTCCAACATTGCTAGGCCAGCTCTGAGAAACAGTCTGGGGCGTAAGTATGAAGAAGCCAACTCAATGTGACAGACAGATGCATTCTGTGCAGAGTACTTCATGTATTTGTGGGACTTAGCTCTGTGATTAATGTCTGGTGACTGCAGGAGTGTAAGCCAATGATCTAGCACACGTGCACAACTTTCACAGCCATTGTGAGAGTTTCCACCTGCACGTGTGGGCAACTGAGAGAGTAATTCTTCATTGTTCAGGAGGGTAAAACAGGAGTTTTGTATACATCACCTAGGCCATCTTGCTACATAGAAGCAACCTCTGAATATCTCTTTCAGAACAGCTAAAGAGCCAGGAAAGAAGCATATGTAATCAGGAGGGATGTTGATAGATTAGTATTAGAAGAACTGCACCAATTCTTCAAAACGCTGATAAGATGTCATGTAGAGTGGTGTGTCCAAATCTGGTCAGCTTTGCCCAGAAAGATCCTCCTGGAGGCACTACTGACCCAGAAGAATAGTGAAGAGGTGATTGGGAACAGTCAGCATGGCTTTGCCAAGGGCAATCCTGCCTGACAAACCTGGTGGCTTTCTATGAACAGGTGACAATATTAATAGATGAGGGGTGAGCAACTGATGTCGTTTACCTGGACCTGAGCAAAGCCTTTGACACTGTCCCACACCACATCCTGGTCTCCAAGCTGGTGACACATGGATTTGATGGATGGACCACTAGATGGATAAGGAACTGGCTTGATGGCCGCACCCAAAGAGTGGCTGTCAAGGGGTCCATGTCCCAGTGGAGGCCAGGGACAAGCAGAGTCCCTCAGGGATCAGTCCTGGGACCAGGCTTGTTCAACATCTTTGTGGGTGCCATGGACAGTGGCATTGAGTGCACCCTCAGCAAGTTTGCTGATGACACCAAGCTGTGTGGTGCAGCAGACAGGCTGGAGGGAAGGGATGCCATCCAGAGGGAGCTGGACAGGCTGGAGAGGTGGGCACAAGCCAACCTCATGAGCTTCAACAAGACCAAGGGCAGGGTCCTGCAGCTGGGTTGAGGAAACACCAGGCACAAATCCAGGCTGGGCAGCAGCCCTGAGGAGAGAGACTTGGGGGTGCTGGGGGAGGAGAAGCTCAACAGGAGCTCTCAATGTGCACTTGCAGCCCGGAAAGCCAATCAGATCTTGGGCTGCATCAAGAGAAGTGTGGCCAGCAGGGCAAGGGAGGTGATGCTCCCCCTCTACTCAGCTCTGGTGAGACCCCACCTGGAGTACTGCCTCCAGTTCTGGAGCCCCTATTCCAAGAGGGATCTGGAGGTACTGGAAGGTGTCCAGAGAAGGGCCACGAGGATGAGCAGAGGGCTGGAGCACCTCTCCTGTGAGGACAGACTGAAGGAGTTGGGGCTGTTCAGTCTGGAGAAGAGAAGGCTCCGAGGTGACCTCATTGTGGCCTTCCAGTATCTGAAGGGGGCCTACGGGAAGGCTGGGGGGGGACTTCTCAGGCTCTCAGGTAGTGCTAGGACTAGGGGGAATGGAATGAAGCTGCAGGTGGGGAGATTCAGGCTGGAGGTGAGGAGGAAGTTCTTCCCCATGAGAGTGGTGAAGCCCTGGAATGGGTTGTCCAGGGAGGTGGTTGAGGCCCCATCCCTGGAGGTGTTTAAGCCCAGGCTGGATGAGGCTCTGGCCAGCCTGATCTAGTGTAGGGTGTCCCTGCCCATGGCAGGGGGGTTGGAACTAGATGATCCTTGTGGTCCCTTCCAATCCTGACTGCTACTATACTATGATACTGTGAAGATACTATGAAACTGGCCTGCATTCAGGGAGGAGACAGTGAGTTTCTTTTACCCAGAGAGGCATAAAGAATCTGATGTGACCAGCCCTGACAAGAACGAAGGGATAGTCTTTTCAACACCTTCACAATAGAACTAGGTGCTTGAGGGATATTGAAGGAGGTAAGAAAGATGACACTTTTTAAGATAGTGTTTACTAACATGCTAAGTGGGATTATACGAAAAGAATAAATCCACTAAAATAACAGAGCAGGCAGCCTGCTGATGCAGGAGGCACATTCCAGGTGTATGTTCTGTGAACAGATTGTCTTCATCAAATAACACTTTAGTAAAAAATATTGAAGGGCTACTAAAAGAAAAAAAAACAGAAGGTCATTGTATTGGGTTTGGCTGAGCTGCAGTTAATTCTCCTCAGAGCATCTTTCTAGTGCTGTGTTTTGCAATGCTGTAGCTGGGTGTTGAAAAAGTACAAGCCTGATGGCTACTGCTGAACTGTTTTTTTCTAACATTTCCCCACCCCAAGAGTATGCTGAGGGGTGGGCAAGATCTTGGGAGGGGACACAGCTGAGCCAGCCAACCCACACTGGACATAGGACTATTCCATGCCATATGATGTCAGTTCAGATATAAGAACTAAGTGAAAGAAGGAAGTGGGGGGGATATTCGTCCATGGCGTCTGTCCTTCAGAGCAACTGTTACACATAGAGCCCTGCTTCCTGAGGCTGAAGATCAGCTGCTGATGGGAAGTAGAAAATACCATCTCACTTTGGTTTTGCTTCTGCTCGTGGCCTTTGCTCTTTGCCTGTGCTTAGCATTATTAAATTGCTTCTACCTTATTACTGGCTTTTGTTATATTTCCCCTCTGCTCTGTCTAAGAAGGGGTGTGATAGAGCAGCTTTCCTGGGCATTTGTTCCCCAGGCAGGGCCAAACCACCACAGTAATACATTTCTGACTGGTTTTGGGCTTTTCTTTCTTTGTCTTGCAAAACACCTGTTTCAATACCATACCAAAAGAAGACAAAATTTATAATAGTTCCAAAGGAAGGGCTAGAGATAAAGTTAAAAATAAACCCCAACAGACCAAGTCCAAAGACAAAACAAAATAAAACAAAACCCCAAGCAAACTACTACAACAACAAAACTGACCAAACACCCCTCCTTCTCCCTCCTCACCCTGATCAAACCCCACCAAACAGAAAACTGAAAACCAATTTAGCAATAGTATCCTTTAATGTTTCCATGTAGCCTTGATCATACAGAATTAGTTGCCAGTATGAGGATCTTGGCTGTAAGTTTAACTTGTATCAGGAGATGCTTTTTTCCATTTTGAAACACAGTTCTGAAAGCACAGAATGTGTGATGAGGATTTCTGGTTGTAATTCAAAACAAAGAACTAATTGTGGGCTACATGATAATGAAGATGAATGTTGTTTTCACCAAATTTGTAAGAAAATTAAATCAAATCAAATCCACATTTTCTAGTGCACACACCATGCTAGTTACTAGTCTCAATAATGTGTGATAGTCCCTGACTAACTGAAAGTAGCCATGCTCTGTGTGTCACACCCTCTGGTCAGAGGACCTCAATGTCTTTTTTTTTTTTTCTTTTCTTTTAAACTAGCATGTCACCAGCTGTGATGCTGCATAGTCATCTGTCCAAGAAAGACTGATACAATAGATCTCATGCAAGATCAGAAAGAAGGCAGTCTAGGAGGTTTCTGGAGTGTATGGAGGACAGCTTCTTATCCCAGGTGCTGCGTGAACCTACCAGGGGTAAGGCCATGCTTGACCTCCTCTTCACCAACAGGGAAGGGCTGGTGGGGGATGTGGTGGTCGGAGGGTGTTTAGGCACCAGTGACCACGAGATAATTGAGTTTTCGGTATTCAGCCAAGCCAAGAGGGGCAGCAAGAAGACCTCCACTCTGGACTTCAGGAGGGCAGACTTGAGGCTACTCAAGGAACTAACTCAGAAGGTTCCCTGGGATACAGCCCTTAAAAATAAAGGGGTCCAGGAGAGCTGGAGCTGCTTCAAAGAAGAACTCTTGAAGGTTCAGGAACAGGCTGTGCCAGTGTCCCGGAAGATGAGCCGCCGGGGCAGACGGCCAGCCTGGTTGGTCAATGAACTCTTAATAGAACTAAGGGAAAAAAAGAGGGTGTACCATCTCTGGAAGAAAGGGGAGGCAACCTACGGAATGTTTAGGGATGTTGCTAGGACATGCAGAAAGAAAATTAGGGAGGCAAAAGCCCATTTAGAACTTAGCCTGGCCTCTGCTGTGAAGGACAACAAAAAGTCCTTCTATAAATACATCAATAGCAAGAGGAAGGGCAAGGACAACCTCCACTCCTTGGTTGACACGGAGGGGAACGTTGTAACAAAGGATGAGGAAAAGGCAGAGGTACTTAACGCCTTCTTTGCTTCAATCTATCCTAGCATGGCAGAACATCTTCCAGACAGCTGGCCTGCAGAGCTGGCAGAAGGAGCCAGGGAGCTGCATGGTTTCCCGCTGCTCCAGGAGGCAGTTAGAGATCTTCTGAGCCGCTTGGACCCCCACAAGGCCATGGGACCGGATAGGATCCATCCTAGGGTGCTAAGAGAGCTGGCAGATGAGCTGGCCAAGCCGCTCTCCATCATTTTTCAGCAGTCCTGGCTCACTGGAGAGGTCCCAGAAGACTGGAAGCTGCCAACGTGGTGCCCATCCACAAGCAGGGCCGGTTGGATGAGCCAGGGAATTATAGGCCTGTCAGCCTGACCTCAGTGCCAGGCAAGATTATGGAACAGGTCATCTTGAGTGCGATCATGCAGCACTTACAGGATGGCCAAGGGATCAGGCCCAGCCAGCATGGCTTTAGGAAGGGCAGGTCCTGCTTGACCAACCTGATCTCCTTCTATGATCAGGTGACCCGCCTGGTTGATGTGGGGAGGCCTGTGGATGTGGTCTACCTGGACCTCAGCTAGGCCTTTGACACCGTCCCCCACAGCCAACTCCTGGCCAAGCTGGCAGCCCATGGCTTGGATGGGAGCACACTGCGTTGGGTTAGGAACTGGCTGGAGGGCTGAGCCCAGAGAGTGGTGGTGAATGGTGCCACATCCGGCTGGCGGCCAGGCACTAGTGGTGTGCCCCAGGGATCGGTGCTGGGCCCCATGCTCTTCAACATCTTTATTGATGATCTGGATGAGGGCATTGAGTCCATCAGTTAGAGGGTAGAAAGGCTCTGCAGAGGGACCTCGACCGACTGGACAGATGGGCAGAGTCCAATGGGATGGCATTTAATAAGTCCAAGTGCCGGGTGCTGCACTTTGGCCACGGCAACCCCATGCAGAGCTACAGGCTGGGGTCAGAGTGGCTGGAGAGCTACCAAACAGAGAGGGACCTGGGGGTGCTGATTGACACCCACCTAAACATGAGCCAACAGTGTGCCCAGGTGGCCAGGAAGGCCAATGGCATCCTGGCCTGTATTGGGAATAGTGTGGCCAGCAGGAGCAGGGAGGTCATTCTGCCCCCTGTACTCTGCATTGGTTAGGCCACACCTTGAGTACTGTGTCCAGTTCTGGGCCCCTCAGTTTAAGAAGGACATCGAGATACTTGAACGTGTCCAGAAAAGGGCAACAAGGCTGGTGAGAGGCCTTGAGCACAAGCCCTATGAGGAGAGGCTGAGGGAGCTGGGATTGTTTAGCCTGGAGAAGAGAAGGATCAGAGGTGACCTCATTGCCCTCTACAACTACCTGAAAGGTGGTTGTAGACAGGAGGGGGTTCGTCTCTTCTCCCAGGCAACCAGCACCAGAACAAGGGGACACAGTCTCAAGCTGTGCCAGGGGAGGTTTAGACTCGAGGTGAGGAGGAAGTTCTTCACTAAGCGAGTCATTCGTCATTGGAATGGGCTGCCCAGGGAGGTGGTGGAGTCGCCGTCCCTGGAGGTGTTCAAGGGGAGATTGGACATGGCACTTGGTGCCATGGTCTAGTTGTGAGGTCTGTTGGGACAGGTAGGACTTGATGATCCTTGGGGTCTCTTCCAACCTTGGTTATACTGTGATACTGTGATACTGTAAATTTGCGGACGACACCAAGCTGGGGGCAGGAGTTGATCTGCTGGAGGGTAGGAGAGGCTTTGCAGAGGGACCTCGACAGGCTGGACAGATGGGCAGAGGCCAACGGCATGAGATTTAACACATCCAAGTGCCGGGTTCTGCACATTGGCCACAACAACCCCATGCAGTGCTACAGGCTGGTGTCAGAGTGGTTGGAGAGCGGCCAGGCAGAGAGGGACCTGGGGGTGCTGGTTGATTGTAGGCTGAACATGAGCCTGCAGTGTGCCCAGGCAGCCAAGAAGGCCAATGGCATCCTGGCCTGCATCAGAAACAGTGTGGCCAGCAGGAGCAGGGAGGTCATTCTGCCCCTCTACACTGCACTGGTTAGGCCGCACCTTGAGTCCTGTGTCCAGTTCTGGGCCCCTCAGTTTAGGAAAGATGTTGTCTTACTGGAGCGTGTCCAGAGAAGGGCAACAAAGTTGGTGAGGGGTTTGGAAGACAAGCCCTATGAGGAGAGGCTGAGGGAGCTGGGGTTGCTTAGCCTGGAGAAGAGGAGACTGAGGGGTGACCTTATTGCTCTCTACAACTACCTGAAGGGAGGTTGTAGCCAGGCGGAGGTTGGTCTCTTCTCCCAGGCAGCCAGTACCAGAACAAGAGGACACAGTCTCAGGCTGCGCCAGGGCAGGTTTAGACTGGATCTTAGGAAGAAGTTCTATACCGAGAGAGTGATTGCCCACTGGAATCAGCTGCCTGTGGAAGTGGTGGAGTCACCTTCATTGGAGGTGTTCAAGAAGAGGCTTGATGGGGTGCTTGGTGCCAGGGTTTAGTTTTTTAGTTGTTTAGGTGGGTTGTATTGTACTGTATTGTACTGTATTGTACTGTATTGTATTGAGGTGGGTTGGATTGGTTGATGGGTTGGACGCGATGATCTTGAAGGTCTCTTCCAACCTGTTGTATTGTATTGTATTGTATTGTATCAGCAGCTATCTAGATCATGTTGTTTTATTGGGTTCAGGAATTAGCACTGCCATCCACAGGTGCCATGAGGGCACAATGTTCTTTTACAAAAAGGCAGGTGAGGTTATGTTACGCTGTAGCATAACGCTAAACCAAAAGCAAAGCACCAACAGAAAGTCAGACCCTCATTACCCACGGCTCCAAAGAGGCACAAACAGAAAACTAGGCACAAACCAAAGAGCTAGACACGTTACCATGGCTCTGGAGATTTCAAAGTGGCAGGGGGCAGCCAGCGCCCCAATCCCATCAGGCATCCCCATTGCTCAACAGAGGATTGGTGCAGCTGCAAGCAGCCTCACCTGCTCCCCAGCTTACATACCATCAGCGTCCGGTGATGTGAGGCCCCAACACGGCCCAGGAGGCTGGGTTTGGAGAGCAAATCCGTGCCCTATTGCTCATGCACACAACCCACTCAGGGGTCCCACGCCATCAGACCAGCCATTGCCTTCCTGCCCCTTCATCTTCCTCCATGTCCATTTGCCCTCTACGAGGCTTTTGGAAGGGCACCCGCAGTCTCTAAGCGTAATGACCTCCTAGCCCTACGTTGTTTATAAAACAGGAACTTGCAGGCTCTTGTTTTCCATAGCTTTAGCTTATCAGCCAGCTGGGTACTTCTGATCAGACACAAATTGATCCTTTCCTGTCACATGTCTATGACATCATTTTGGTACAAACCCATTAAAATAATTAAATTGCATTAATGGAACCACCTAACATCATACAGGGCCACCAGTCATTGAAATGTTTCCAGTTTATTACTTTTAAATTAAACAATAGACTTTTTACTACATTAAAGTGATAGAGTGTGAAACTGCTCTCAAAGATGCTGAGGACCATGTGTTGCTTAGTGTATTTATGCTTGTTGGGTGCATTTTCATCCTATGTCTTGCTCTCAGTCAGCAACGAGCTTGTTTGTGTTTTGGGAAAGTGATTCATGTCATCAGCAGTGTTCTGGCTGGCTTGGTCTTAACCCTGTGGTGCTGAGAGCATGCTCTTGGTGTTTTGTCTCAGAGATTGTACAAACAATGCTCTCATCTGTCTTGTGGTATAGAATCATTATCCGTACAATTGCAGAAATTGTTACTTATGTTCCTGCTGCTTGGTGTGGAGTTGGTACTTTAAGGTAAGAAAATTCAGTGCTTTAGTGAAGTCATTTGCAACATTAGAAGGGGAGGTAAAGTTGTTTGGTGAAAAGCTTAAATGGCATTGACTGACACACATTTTGTTTGCTTAAAACTCTTACAAGCAAGTCATCTGACTTGCAATACAAATTGAGCCTTTGAAAAGTTTGTCTACTGCAAATCAGAGCATTTAGAAATATCAGACTGTTTGACAAATGCAGACACCTAAGAAATTCTACGTTTGCAGTTCTAAGTTTGATTTTTCAACAGTCACATTTTATTAAGTCACATTTCACAACTTAAGTTTGATCTTGATTTTTCCTCTGGGAAATTGCTAAAAACAGTATGGAAAACCCAAATCTCATCACAGACTTTAGTCAGGATATCAGGTAGTGATAGGACTAGGGGGAATGGAATGAAGCTGGAGGTGGGGAGATTCAGGCTGGATGTAAGGAGGAGGTTCTTCACCATGAGAGTGGTGAAGCCCTGGAATGGGTTGTCCAGGGAGGTGGTTGGGGCCCCATCCCTGGAGGTGTTTAAGCCCAGGCTGGATGAGGCTCTGGCCAGCCTGATCTAGTGTAGGGTGTCCCTGCCCATGGCAGGGGGTTGGAACTAGATGATCCTTGTGGTCCCTTCCAACCCTGACTGATACTATGACACTATGACACTATGATACTATGATAATCCTTTCCATTCTGTTACAATAGCACTGGTTTTTGCAAAGGCTGCTTTTTGACATGTCCAATATGAGAGAAAATGCAATCTGAGGGAAAAAATAACAACAAAGAAATCTGGAAACAACTTCTTATTCATGCACGTGTGAAACAAAGAATGTATTTAATGTGGCTGAATGGATGTTTGCCTTGGATCTACAATTACTCAGTTTTGTTAAGTGTAGGTGAAAAATAAATTTGCTTATGCCATCAGGTGGATGACAGAGGAAGAAAGTGGGCAGATGAAATTAGAATTTCAGGTGATCTTGGTGTATAGGAAATATGGGCTTAGAAAAGCAGGTTTGGGTTAGGGGTAAAGTGCTAATGCACAAATACAGGTTCTTCTTGTACAGTTTGATGTGTTATATCAAGAAACGAATGCAAGTCAGCACTGCACTAATGTGGCAAGGCAAGCAAGTACCAGAGTGGGATACAGAGAAGGAAGGAGCACTGTATGCTCCACCCAGCACAGAATATGGAATACTTTGGGGCAACGATGATTAAGGTGAGACAGTAAGAAGTGTTTTCTAAAATGGTATGGTGCTGGAATCACATTTGGTTCATCTCCTTCCAGGCTCATCTCACAAATTAATTGTGATGATGTACTGGATTTGTCTTATCACAGGTTTTGGGTTTTTTGGTTGGTTTGTTTTGGGGTTTGGTTTGGTTTGGTTTGGTTTGGTTTGGTTTGGTTTGGTTTGGTTTGGGGAGGTATTGGGTGACAGGTTGAACTTGATGATCTTTGAGGTCTTTTCCAACTTTATCGATTCTATGATTTTACGATTATTGGCTGTTTGTATTCTGAATGGTTTATAAAACAGTGGAATTGGAGGGCAGATTTTGCATTTTGATAACCTATGAGAATTTTTGGATCATTGAGTGAAACTAAAAAGAAAGATAAAAAGAAACTCCCAAGCAGAAAATTAGAACAAATTGGATACATAACTTGTGGTGAATCATTCACTTTAGCTTAATTTCTAAGTTTTGGCTATTATTGATACTTAATTAGACTAATGATGCTATAGGCAAAGTTAATTGTTTTTATTACCATTCTGAAAACAGCTGTTTTCTCAATGCCTTAAAAATGTGCAACTTTAGATGCACTTTTGAACAGTCAGTGTGCACACTGATAGCTGTGAGTGTGTTAAAACACAAGCACTATCATTCTGTGAATACTGGGAAAGTCAGGAGAAGCAAACATGATTAACTGCAGGCTGTTATACTAAACATACTCAATTATTCAAATGATTTTTTTATTCTCTTTCAGCTAATGAGAAATTTATGGATTAGCCTTTTCCTTCTTCCCTGGTGACTGTTCCCTCCTATTGTTAAGAGACTAGGGGATAATATAATGAGATGCTCACTTGATTACTATCAATAAAACTTCAAATGATATTTTTAGGAGAAGAAGCTAAATTCATCCCAGGTGCAACATCAACAAAATCAATAGCATAACAGGAATGAATATTGTTGAAGAAAACTTCCTAGATCACTGCAGTGTAGCTGTCTGATCATTTTGATATAAAGCATTTTTTAGGTTTACTGAACACCTTTCTAAATCACATTAAATCTTGAAATATTTATCCAACATCTCTGCCTGGGCAAAGGACTGGTCACCACATGGATATGTGTCAGCATATTCATAAAATGTACTACCTTGCTGCCCTCAGTAGCATGCTACCTTGGCAGAGACAGGGTTTATGGTTTGAAGGGCTGAAGGACAAGCCATGCCCACACTGCAAGTCTGGGCATTTCCCACATGAAAGCTTTCCAGTGCAGGAGTTTCATGTTCCACAGGAGAGGCTGGGTCAGCTGGTAAAGTGGATGAAGTACTTCTTGAAGACTATAGCTGCTACTGGCCAACTAAAAGGGAGAGTGACCCTGGTGGCTCTAGGGGCAAGTACTGTCCATTACAACCCTGGATTCTGCAGAGCTAACTTTGTACTCTTCAGAGACATACTTGCAGGCACCCCATGGTCTAAGATGCTGGAGGGTAAAGGAGCCCAGGAAAGTTGGTTAATTTTTAAAGACCACTTCCTCCAAGCCCAAGCTAGGTGTGTTCCCTTGAGCAGACAGGTAGACATGCTAGGAGACCTGCATGGCTGAGCAAGGAGCTCCTGAAGGAAATCTCAAGGAAGAGAGAACCTTACAATTCATGGAAGAAGGGAACTGTCACTTGGGAGAACTACAGAGAATTTGTCAGGGCATGTAGAAAGGCAACAAGGAAGACCAATGCCCTCTTGGAACTGAAACTGGCAAAGGAAGTAAAAGAGAACAAGAAGAGCTTCTTCAAATATATCAATAGGAAAAGGAAGAGGAAGGAAGGTGTGAACCCACTGCTGAGGCAGCCCTGGTAGCTGAGGATGCAGAGAAAGCAGAGTTGCTGAAAGCCTTCTTTGCTTCAATCTTTACACCTAAGACTAAACTGCCCTATCCACTCCAGACCCTGGATGAAGCCTGGAGGAGGGAACGCTCCCCACTGGTCAGTGAAGATTGGGTTAAGGAGCAATTACACAAATTGAATACTCACAAGTCCTTGGCCCTGATGAGGTGCACCCAAGAGTGCTGAGAGCGCTGCCTGATGCTGTTGCTCTGCCACTCTCTATCAGTTTTGCCAAATCCTGGCAGACAGG
Source organism: Colaptes auratus (assembly GCA_015227895.2). Classification (NCBI taxonomy): domain Eukaryota; kingdom Metazoa; phylum Chordata; class Aves; order Piciformes; family Picidae; genus Colaptes; species Colaptes auratus. The sequence continues at coordinate 39,153,581 of CM037633.1, forward strand.
AGAGATGCTGAGGACTGGAGGAGAGCCAATGTCACTCCAGGCTTCAAATAGGGCAAGAAGGAGGTTCCAGGGAGCTATAGACCAACTGGCCTCACCTCCATCCCTGGAAAAATGGTGGAGCACCTCCTTCTGGAGGTCATCTTTAGGCACTTGGAAGGGAAGAGGGTTGTTATCAGGACTAGTCATCATGGATTCACCAAGGGGAAATCCTGCTTGACTAACCTGATAGCATTCTATGAGGCCGTAAGTGAATGGGTAGATTCAGGGAGACCAGTGGATGTGGTCTACCTTGACCCTAGCAAGGCCTTTGATACTGTCTCCCATGATATCCTAGTGAGCAAGCTCAGAAGTGTGGGATGGAAGAGCAGACAGAAAGGTGGATTAGGAACTGGTTACAAGATAAAGTTCAAAGAGTGGTGATCAATGATGCCAGGCCCAGCTGGAGAACTGTAACTAGTGGAGTCCCCCAGGGGTCAGTGCTGGGATTGGTGCTGTTCAACATTTTTATCAATTACATTGATGAGGAAACAAAGAGTTGGCTCAGCAAATTTGTTGATGACTCCAAATTGGGAGGCTTGGCTGATACAGATGAAAGCTGTGTGGCCATCCAATGAGACTTGGACAGACTGAGAGCTGGGCAGAGAGGAGCCTAATGAGGTTCAACAATGACAAGTGCAGAGTCCTGCATGTGGGGAGGAATAATAAACTGGCTGGGAGGTGATCTTCTGGAGAGCAGCCCTGTGGAGAAGGACCTGGGACTCCTGGTGTAAAACAAGTTATCCATGGGACAGCAATGTGCCCTGGTGGCCAAGAAGGGCATTAAGAAGAGTGTGTCCAGCAGATCCAGGGAGGTTCTCCTCCCCCTGTACTCTGCCCTGAGGAGACCTCATCTTGGGTATTGCATTCAGTTTTGGGCTCCCCAGTTTAAGAGGGACAGGGATCTGCTGGAGAGGGTCCAGCAGAGGGCAACAAGAATGATTAGGGACTGGAGCACTGCCTGGTGAGGAAAGGCTGAGGGACCTGGGGCATTTTAGTCTGGAGAAGAGAAGACTGAGAGGGGATTGAATAAATGTCTATAAATACCTGAGGGCTGGGAGTCAGGAGGGAGGGGACAGGCTCTCCCCACTTGCTCCCTGTGATAGGACAAGGAGCAATGAATGTAAGCTGCAGAACAGGAGGTTCCACCTCAACACAAGGGGTAATTTCTTTACTGTACGAGTCACTGGAACAGGTTCCCCAGAGAGTTTGTGGAGTCTCCTTCTCTGGAGACTTTCAAGGCCTGCCTGGATGCATTCCTCTGTGACCTGAGCTAGATTGTATCATCCTGCTTTGGCAGGGGAGTTGGACTTGATGATCTCTTTGGGTCCCTTCCAACCCCTGATATCCATTGATCCTGTGATCCATGGCTTATATTCATAGGACTAAACTCTGGCCACCAAAACAGGTTGGCCTCTTCCATACTGCCTTTTGGAAGCAATATGTGGCCTGCACTTCACCAACAGACTGTTCCTGTAGTCTGCATGGGACAGCCATACCCATCAGGTCAGGTCAGAGCTGTGCTGGGAGCACACTGGCAATTATCATGTGCATGGTGTTTTCAAGCAGACCACAAGTACTGAACTCTTCTATCTCCTGGCACTTCAGCCACTTCCTCTCTTTGAGCTTTCAGACTAGATCTTTGGCTGAGATTTTCTGGTGTCCTCAACAGACCTAAAATACCCATTGATGCACTCAGCAGAACTAATGCAAAGCTAGGACAGAAACTCATCTCAGAAGTTTCCACTGAGACCGACAACAACCAGCTGAACAATAACCAGCAAACAAAAAAACCCACAAAGGGGATGGGGGAGTGTGCTCTCTCTATTGACATGAAACAAATATATCATGACTCATTGCTCATTTTTTAATTAAAATTTTGTATTATGTAAAGCACGAGTCTTAGGCTGACTGACAATCGCTCATGCTCTTGGAACAGAAGAACTTAGCACAGCATCATAGACAATTCAGCGAGAGCTTCCTGCAGGAGTTCCCTTTCCCCACAATGAGATTTCAGTAAATTACACCATCCCTTTCGAGATTAATCGCAGTAAATTTAATATGACCAGCAAACATGAAATATGCCAGTGTATCACAGTCCATTTTAACAGGATCTCCATTGTGGACTAATAATAAATAGTTATGCACAGATAACAGCTGAGAAAATGGGATGTCTGAGCATTGAAAGAACATAAATAAGGATCTGAATTCATTGGATCCTGTTCTGAATGGAATAAATGGATGCCCTGTGGACTTCTATCAAAGTGATGGATGAGGGGTTTTCTTTTTTGACTGCTGAAAATGGGGGGTGGGGGTGTGTGGAATAAAATGTATCCAACCCTCAGACTTCCAGTCCTCTCCCTACATTTGTAGCAGCTCTCCCCTGCAGTGGATGATTGAGGACCGTGAACACAGAATGTGAAGGACAGCCTCTCCAGAAAGAACATTTGAGACCATGACCCAAGCTGCAGCAGTACCTTGAGCACTTAAAGCAATATGGTCAAATAATTCTGCTGTGGTTTTGTTTTGCTTTATTTCTCAGTGCTTATAAAAAACAAACCAACAGAACACCCAGCTGCTTGAAAATATGAGCATATTTACTTTTGTTCTCACTTCATCTGCTTGTTTGAAAATCATTCATTCCTTTTTGATTTCTTTCATTACTATTTGGAGCACAATCCAATTTAGTCTATTCTTTTCTGCAATACTGATCCTGTCAATCAATAGCTACCAGTTAGATCCATTTTTAACACTATTTCATGTTCTTTCAAGCACCTCTAAGCATATTGAAGCATGTTTCAGCTGCAGCACAGCACACTCTCACTGATACTAGTGGATGCATAGAAAACACTACTTACTTGCAAATTATAACTGAATAATTTAAAGCACAGACAGATTATTACTGTGAATTCATGAAGTAGAAAATTAAAGGTTTAAGGGACAAACTGTATTCTGATATAAAACTACCATAACATGTGGAGATAATAAACACACATTAGGGGTGAAATTGGTCCAAATATCATCCTCAAATTAACAATGTGCCTGGATAATCTTGTCGTAACATTTTATTGTTATTCAGACGGAGGCAGAAATAATCAAATCTCATTTGTCAAGGCTGGTTTGTTGTTCAAACCCTATGAGGGAATGTATGCAAATTTATAGAGAAAATCTACAAGGAAGCAGGTATATTATAGGACTTTCATATTTCATAGTTTCATAGTTTCAGTTAGGGTTGGAAGGGACCACAAGGATCATCTAGTTCCAACCCCCCTGCCATGGGAAGGGATACTCCACACTAGATCAGGCTGGCCAGAGCCTCATCCAGCCTGGGCTTAAACACCTCAGGGACGGGGCCTCAACCACCTCCCTGGACAACCCATTCCAGGGCTTCACCACTCTCACGATGAAGAACTTCCTCCTCATGTCCAGCCTGAATCTCCCCTCCTCCAGCTTCATTCCATTCCCCCTAGTCCTAGCACTACCTGATAGCCTGAGAAGTCCCTCCCCAGCCTTCTTGTAGCCCCCTTCAGATACTGGAAGGCCACAATGAGGTCACCTCGGAGCCTTCTCTTCTCCAGACTGAACAGCCCCAACTCCTTCAGTCTGTCCTCATAGGAGAGGTGCTCCAGCCCTCTGCTCATCCTCGTGGCCCTTCTCTGGACACCTTCAAGCACCTCCAGATCCCTCTTGGAATAGGGGCTCCAGAACTGGATGCAGTACTCCAGGTGGGGTCTCACCAGAGCTGAGTAGAGGGGGAGAATCACCTCCCTTGACCTGCTGGCCACACTTCTCCTGATGCAGCCCAAGATCTGATTGGCTTTCCGGGCTGCAAGTGCACATAGAGAGCTCCTGTTGAGCTTCTTGTCCACCAGCACCCCCAAGTCTCTCTCCTCTGGGCTGATTTCCAGCCTGGATTTGTGCCTGGGATTGCCTCGACCCAGATGCAGGACCCTGCCCTTGGTCTTGTTGAAGCTCATGATGTTGGCTTGTGCCCACCTCTCCAGCCTGTCCAGGTCCCTCTGGATGGCATCCCTTCCCTCCAGTGTGTCTGCTGTACCACACAGCATCATGTATCATGTGATACAAGGTATATGATACAGGATGGATAGAGACAAGACACCAGACCTTGACTGATCAATGGTGTGACTCATCACGGAACCCCCCTCCTCCTTTATTCTGTATTTACAGCAATTTGTAGCTGCTTACGTCAGAAGCCTTTGATCACTTGTGATGATACTTCCTTTGCAGAAATATTCCTTAGACCGTGCTTGAGTGCATAATAAATATTATTTAAGATGAAGGCAGTGGTTTTATATTAAAATTCAAAATCATTATATATATTGCACATAACAGATAAAACACATTTATCTAATTCAAACTGCTGTTAAAGTAGCTCAACTTCATTCCCTGAACAGAAGTTTGAGAGATACAATGGAATGGTACTAGAATAATTTATTTTAGACACCTGGTTCCAGGAGAGTTGCTTTGCTTTTGCAGCGATTGTAAGAAGTACTTGTCTTGTCTCCTCTCTTGTCTGAAATAAGAACAGCTTTGTTACTTTTACAACATGAGAACTGATTGACACATGGAGCTGAATGAAAAAAACTCTAGTCTGAAGTCCCAGTCCTACAACTGATTGCTGTATGCAGGCGTGTTGGTTTCAGTACTGACATGCATAATCTTTCATCAAACTCCTACTCTATGGTTGCCCAGGTGTTAGCATAGTTATTTCTTGGTCAGATCAGGGTAGCATAGGCTGTAAAATGGAAGCTGCTGGTTTTAATAATGAGAACATAATTTTGGTTGGAACTTGGACTTATTTTCTTTGACTTTTTTTTTAGTTTGTTTTTCAGGAAGACAGCAATTCACCCCTTCTTTTCTAAGCCTGTTTTCCTTTTGACATCTTTATTCCAATGCTTATAGCCTTAATATGGGGTAAATTTTTTCATAATGAGCCAACATGAGCCTGCAGTGTGCCCAGGTGGCCAAGAAGGCCAATGGCATTCTGGCCTGTATCAGGAACAGTGTAGCCAGCAGGAGCATGGAGGTCATTCTCCTGTACTCAGCACTGGTTAGGCCACACCTTGAGTCCTGTGTTCAGTTCTGGGCCCATCAGTTTAGGAAAGATGTTGACTTGCTGGAACCTGTCCAGAGGAGGGCAACAAAACTGGGGAGGGGTCTGGAGCACAGCCCTGTGAGGAGAGGCTGAGGGAGCTGGGGTTGCTTAGCCTGGAGAAGAGGAGGCTCAGAGGAGACCTTCTTGCTGTCTACAACTCCCTGAAGGGAGGTTGTAGCCAGGTGGGGATTGGTCTCTTGTCCCAGGCGGCCAGCACCAGAACAAGAGGACACAGTCTCGAGCTGCACCAGGGGAGTTTTAGGATGGATGTCAGGAAGAAATTCTTCATAGAGAGATTGCCCATTGGAATGTGCTGCCCAGGGAGTTGGTGGAGTCACCATCACTGGAGGTGTTTAGGAGGAGACTTGATTGGGTGCTTGGCGCCATGGTTTAGTTGATTAGATAGTGTTGGATAATAGGTTGGACTTGATTATCTCGAAGATCTCTTCCAACCTGGTTAATTCTATTCTATTCTATTCTATTCTATTCTATTCTATTCTATTCTATTCTATTCTATTCTATTCTATTCTATTCTATTCCATTCCATTCCATTCCATTCCATTCCATTCCATTCCATTCTTTTGTCTACCTTTTCTTTTAGTCCAAACTAAAGCCTTGTTATTGAATCTTGTGTCACTAGTGACTAGTTTCTGGTATTAGTAAACTTGTTTCTGAGTAAATAGGTGCAGACTGTAAGGCTACTTCTGATTTGCTTATGCCTTGGATAAAATACAATATGAAGCACAACTTCCAGTCTTGTAATTGTATTTACACAAACCTTATACATATTATATTTTTCTGACCTAATAGTTTGCTTTTTTAATCTGGCAACAAGAAAAAGGAATTGTGAAAAATGTGACCATTGTTTTGGCTTTGGAATTCCTTCTGCCCATGTCTGGATTTTAACTAGGATGCTGTATAAGGCTCTTAAGTAGATAAATTCTTCTAGGCTCCTTCTGACTGTGAAAGATGAAGTGGAATACTTCTCTTCAGCCTGGCTCACAGCTTTTCTCTGGCCTCTTTCTAGAAGCTGCTGCTTGGGTATTCTACGATCATTAAACAGTCAGTCCTTAATTATTCAGGCTAGGAAATATCACAAAAATAAGAATTTGATCCCCAACAACCGGGAGGAGAGAACATCATGGGAGAACATCTGCTGGCACATACGAGAGACCCCTGTTCTTTAGTGGGGAGATGGTGAAGAATGGCTGCAGGGTGAAGGGATGGGAAAGGGAATTGGGAAGATTTTCAGTCTTGGACCATGCTGAACATGTTACAACTGTGACAACTGCATGCAATCAGTGTTTTGGGGAGGTATTTTTCCAGCAATCTAAACCAAGACAGCAACATCCTGAATTCTTACAAGATGAGAACAGATGGGAAGTGTGCAAGGAAGTTCATACTGTATCTTCAGAGCATAAGGCTGTTTTCAGGATGAAGAGGCTGAGGTTAATGCTGTGCTTCTGCTGTAGGACAAGCTGCAAACTTGAGTCTGTTTTGCCAGTGCTTACCTCGTCTGCTGCATGGCCACACAAATGCTCTGGCTACTGTCTTGGAGAAACTGTTACCATTGTGTCCAGCAATAGGCCATTTGCAGCTGTCTACCTTTGTTGCTTCTCCTTAGTAGGAGGTTGTGGGCATGCATTTATTTTCTTAATTATTTTTTTCCTTTTTAATTATTTTTTTAAACCATTTTCCATTCTATTTCCATCTTCTCTTCCTCAAGTATATTAATACCAAACTCAAATTATTTCATGTGAAAGTGATATTTTCTAGAAATGCAGTCCTTCATATTACAACATGTTTACCATTTAGAGGCATTTTTCATATGTGTTTCTCCATTTTGTTTTATGAAGGAAAGGCAATCACATCTGTTACATCAGATTGTTATAAAATTTAGTTTTTAAACAGTGTCATAGTTCTCTGCAGAGAGATCAAACCAGAGCTTCATCAAATAGCATTGTGACCTCGAGGTATTATCCTTAAACTGCTATTCAAGGTGCTTCCCCTCATTAGTCTAATGAATGCTATATATAGCAGTTTGTCTCGGCTGACTTTTATTCATAAATAATTGGAAGCTTGTTGTTGCCATAGCTTAATATCATTTCATGCCCTATCCCTTAATGATTCACAGGCAATTCGTTAATCCGGAACTCTATGCTCCTGAAATGCTCTTGCCCATGGTGCTTATTCCAATAAGTGCACCAAGCTTGTCGAGAGTTCTGGCTCCTGTCTTTGAACCATTACTCCATCTGCATCAGAACAGATGCCAAGAAAAATTGCTACTTTACTATCCTGACTCCTTCAGACTACAAATGTTGATCGAGTGCTTATGTGAACAGGGGGTTTTATAGCAACTGATTTACATTAATGTACTGATATTTCTGTATTATCTTTCTGATCTAATAAAGTTACAGATTCAGTGCATTGCCTGCTGCCTCAAGTTGAGCAGCTACCATGTGATTGTAAAAAACCTTCATGCTGACCCTTGATAATAAACTTTGACTTGTTAGGTGGGCTACAGAACAAGAAAAATAGACCCTATTGCTCATAGACAAATATGGTTTTCCTCTCTTAGATGAATCTGTTTCCTCACTGACATCACTAACATGAAGCTACAGAAACTTTCAAGCCTGTGTCCCTGGACCTATCACAGAGCACTGTGGATTTCAGACCTCAAATAAGTTGAGATTTACTTGGTTTAAGTGTCACTTGGGTACATATGTATGTATTTGTAAACACCCACAAGCATTTTAGCTCAGGTCAGAAGTGGGCATTAGAAGGAAGTTTTCCAACTCTCCCAGCTCAATGCACTTAGCACTTTGGAGTGCGCAGCCAGGATGTTGTTTGGACCAAGACAAACTGAGGAGTGCCTAATGTCCTCCATTAAGCATCATGGACTTGCCTCTACTGGTGACCAGCTGCTAACTAACTAGTAGGCATTCAGTCCATGAGACTGAACAGAGGTTTAATGAGATGAGTGCCTGTCTCTTCTTGTGAGTAAAAAGTGATAGGATAAGAAGAAAGAACATCAAGTTCTGTGAAAGGAGGTTTAGATTAGATATTAGAATAAACTTCTTCAAGGAACAGGTTATCAAACACTGGTATAGGTGTCCTGAAAGAGGTATTAAAAAGTCAGCTAAACCTGTTTGAGCCACTGCCCTCTCTCCCCGCTCTCTGTTGCAGGGTTGAGGTTGAGGAGCCAATAGACTCAAGGCTGCCTGGAGGGGGTGGAAGCTGGACGCCAAGCCTCACATTTCAGAGAGGCAACTGCAAGTGTGAGAGGCTATTTGAGAAGGCTGTGCAGTTTTGCCCACCTGTAATGATCGGTAAAAAGGCTACTAACGTTTGATAAGTGGGAAGATTAATAAAAACATTAATAAATTTATTAATAATGAACTTCTGCACCAAACTTCAATAAACTTGTTCAGGTTGGTGCATCTGGTGGGGAATTACTATTATGAATATGTCCTCAGAAATGAGTGGCAGAGATATCAATGAAAAATATATGTTAGGTTTATTTCTATACATATATATACACACAAACTCTGCAACAGGGTATATACAGTCCCCCTTCACAGGTATCAATATTCGGTTAGTGGAACTATCTTTACAGAATGTTTAGGTATAGGCACTTAAACCAAATGATTCACAGAACTTAGAACAGAAACTGATTTGGAAAGCGGCGGGGGAGGGTGTTGGTCAGTGACCGGCGATCCTCCACCCGGAGCGGTTTGCACGCTACCCCAACTGAAACTCGATGAAGAAAGGCTTGGCTTACTCACAAGCTGAGAGCTTCGTGAAGTCTTCCCTTAATAATGTTTATAGTCCGCAGAACGTGGCACGGATGTGCTGTAACAAGGACACAGGAAATGGCGCTGACTGCGTGGCTGCGCCGTGTGGCTGCTGCTGCTCCCAGGATACAGAGGTTCCCCGCTCGAGGCGGGGGCACTATGGCAGTTCATCAACGCTGGTTCACATGGGTTACCAAGTTTTCTCCTGCGGCGATGGATCATGCAGCGTTGATCCCACGGGGTACTGTCCACAGCACTGCACGCAGTTGGGTGATAATAATATAATACAATAATAATAATAATACAATACACCAGGTTGGAAGAGACCTTCAAGATCATCACGTCCAACCCATCAACCAATCCAACCCACCTAAATACAATACAGTACAATACAGTACAATACAGTACAATACAACCCACCTAAACAACTAAAAAACTATACCGTGGCACCAAGCACCCCATCAAGCCTCTTCTTGAACACCTCCAATGAAGGTGACTCCACCACTTCCACAGGCACCTGATTCCAGTAGGCAATCACTCTCTCGGTATAGAACTTCTTCCTAAGATCCAGTCTAAACCTGCCCCTATTTACCATGTACTTGGACCATCTGTCACCATACCATAAGGGCTTAATTCCTTCCTCTATGGTAGTCCAGGGCTTAGGATTCCATGGAAGATCATCTCGGGAAGGGTATCTCATGAGAGTTGCCATTAAAAGGTGTATCCACAGAGTAACCTTACCGAGAGTCCTGCCTAGATGTCTATCTATTCCATTATCCTTTGAGAGAGTTCCTAGTTGAGCTGCTGACTTGTCTCCAACCATTAGAGCTGGAGCACCTGTATCATAGCATCTACCAAGCCAAGCTAGGATTGGCTCCTTATCTGCTCTGATGTAATCTTTACGCACATTCCTCAGCTCTTCTCTTGGGGAAGAACAGTCTAGAATATCATCTGTCTCCTCCTCTTCTTGTGCCTCCTCTTCCTGAACTTGTTGTCCCATTAATCTTATTGTCACTCTCCTAAGAATCTCTTTAAGGTCAGGAGTACCACCTCTTGTTGTCCTGCTATCAGCAATTTGCCCTGCATCTCCATCCAGTGATGATCTCAATAACTCAGCTATATCTTTAAGACAAACCTTCTCCTCCTCCTCAGCAGGGTCTCTTAAAGCAGAAGTTCCCTCACCAGCATCAGCTCCTGGGTCAGCTTTGCTCTTTCCACTTCTTGTATTTAAAACAGCTACCTGCTTAACTGGAGCTGTGTTTGAATTTACAGCTGGCTTAACAGAAGCTGACAGGTTCTGAGACACATCAACTGCTGTGGAGGACACTTCGGTCCTGCCGAAGAAGAAGGAGGAAATGGCTTTGCCTTGCTAATGGCTGCCGAGGACGGGGGAGCCGCCATGTTAGGCGCTGCCGCTGCCGCTGCAGCTGGCTGATTGCCAGAACCACCACCAACACCGTTCAGAGCAGCCTTTCCAATGGACTTTTTAGCTTTATCTTTAACTGACACAGATCCTCCATTCTCCTCATCACTAGATATTTCTGGGGTCGAGTTAGAGCTGTTCTTTCTCCTCTTGGGTCTACGCCTAATTACAAAACAGGTCTTAGATACTTTTCTCTCCCGGTACAGAGCATATAACAAGTAGGCATTGCTTATCACCAACAGCAGGATTGCACACATAAAATAAATCGCCTTCGGATCCCAGCCATCACTTAAAATGACCCTTTCGCCTACTGGGATCTTAAACTTCTTTATCTCTATGGGCAGAGTGGTTGAGGTCACATTCCTGTATCTATTAAGCCAAAAGAATCCCAGGCACCGGTCATAGAGAAGCTGAATCTTATACTTAAACCATAAATACAATTTATACATCAAGTATCTGCCTAAGCGATCGAAAATCAATCCTAGGCCATGCTTATAGATAAGGACCCCAAAGATTGAAAAAAACAGACGCTCTAAAAGCCAAACACTTTCATCCTTGCAACTCTGACCTGAGCAGACAATAAATCAAGCAACTTTTGCTCTGCTTCTGGACAGCAACTATCCACAAGCCCCACGTTGGGCGCCAATTGAAATATGTGGTGGGGTGAGAAAGTTCCCTCCCCCCTCACACAAAGAAAGAAAACCACAGCTAGCTCAGTCGGAAAAGCAGATGAAAGCTATATTTACAGGCACAAATGGAATGCAATGAATATGTGCACAATATACAATATTTACAATATATACAGAAATACACAGCAATGAATGTAATGCAGAAAAACCTTTTCCCTCCAGCCGGTCAGGGGGTTCCCTGAACCCCCCTCTCTCCCTCCCCACCTCCCCCTTTTTTCCCAAAAAGGGTTAGAGAGAGAGAGAGAGGCAATTAAGGAGGAAAAATTCTGTTAGCTCAAAAAAAAGCGCATGCAAGAATTAGTTTCCTTATCTGGTTAGCTTTGTTAACCAAGGTCACTCCTGCTTCAGAAAGAGAGAAGCTGTCCAGCCCACAGGACAGAGAAGCACAGACTGCACCCAGCCTGAACCCAGACCAGACTGAACTAACAGAACCCAAACTTAAAATTGCATTCTACAATCTACCAATGAAATTAGTTTAGACTATCTTGTTTTTGTTTAAATATCAAAAACATTCAACCAGAGTGTTCAGCAACTGTCTCTTTCTTAAAGGCATAGCCTAAACCCGTCACATACCATTTGCCCCTGTGAATACTGGTCCAATGAGCATCTGTTGCCAACACCAAGGTTAACCAATGAACTGGCAGCTACCAAATATGGTGTAAGCTTATGCTATAAACAGGGAAACAAACATATAGCCTGGCCCTTGCCTACCACAGGGGTGAGACCACGCCCAGGAAGGCAGTTTACCTGGACTAAGTGGCGCCAGGATCCCCCCTGCCACCTTCAGAAAGGAGGGGGAAACAAAGGAGGGTTAACACACAGAGAAGTATGTCCTAGAAATATTTGGGGCACAATCCTGGCCATAAGCATCATCCACTACAATTACTTACACAAACGTCGGTAATACTAGTGATATGAACACTTTAGGTAGAGGAAGGATTCGATTAAAGTAACTACACTTCTGATATCAAAATAAAAGTTGAAGGGAGAACAAGGAGCCACAACTCCTGACTTGGTAACGAGGTGGGTCTCCTTTGCTCCCTGATGGAGCAAAGGCCAAAAGAAGGAAATTAATGTTCAATACGCTTTTATGAAGTCAATAATCCGGATCACTTACAGAAGCAACATTCAGTCTGGAAAATCCTGATCAGTCCAAGATGTGGTGTTGAGAGCAGCAGTCAGGAAAATTTAGAATCCAGAATTCTGTTCTTGGTATAGTTTTGTAAAGCCAAGGAAAAGTAAAATAGGATCCAAGCACGTTGTCCAAACTGAAAGTAAAACTGAAACCACGTGGTGAGCGCGAGAGGGGGATGGGCAAGTAGCACACAGCCAGCAGGCCAGGAGACAGGCAGGAGCCAAGAGGAAAAGGGGAAGGCTTACCAAAGAGCCCCTCTGTTTAACTGCTTTTGAAACAAAACTGACCACTGGCAGAAAAGTGATTTGAGACTTAGCCAATCACCTTCTGGGCATCAGCACAGCCGTGAGTGGTCAGGGTACCTGCCAAACAGGTTTGCTGATTTTATGCTGCTGGCAAGTCTGGACAAGTCTCTGTGCATGTTTTCTTTTGTTTATCTCCTTCTGCTTTTTACAGGCCCTCACTGAAACCTGTTTGGGCCTGGTCATGCCCCACCAGGACACCAGCAGACAACATTTTGAACTGATTGGCAGAATTTGCATAGGTAATCTGACATTGGGCTGCTCAGTTTGCAAAAAGGGAATTTATGGGGGAAGATTTCAGAGCTCACATGCTTGTTGTTCTTTTCCTCTCCCTTGTCTTCTCCCCCCTGTTTGTTAATGGCATTCAAGGCCACAACAAGCATCTACTTTGTGTTCCTGTCTTCAGGGCAATTAGCTTCTTTTGTCCTAGCAGCTTAGTTTTTAGATGTCCACCGCAGCAGTGTGTCTCCCTCTCTCTCACTTCCTCTAATTTTGGATACTAGTTTTGTTTTATTCCTGCCCTTTGGATTATAACTAGGAACTCAGACACCGCTTCATTCAGCAAAGGTTTTGGTAGTTAACAGCTCAGCAGTTCATGAGTAACTTATGATAATTTACCTGGTTATTTCTAAGGTTTATAGCTTGGTTACTGTTGGTTAGCTCCATTGTCAAGGGCTCCATCTCGTCACCCAGGCAGCATTGCTGTTTGTTTCATGCGTGTAAGAAAATTCCAGTTTGTTCCTCTGTGTTCTAAGTTCTGATTCTTCTAGACTGTTATTCCACTGTTTATTAGCCTCCTGTTGTGTGTAATTAACCTATCATTGACCAGGCAAATGAACCTGGATCAAATTGTGTCAGAAAAATATTTTTATATTTAATAAATCATATTCATATTTTATCATATTTCCAGGTTATCAGTTTGATATAAAACTAAATCAATAGGCTCCCCAGGGAGGTGACTGAATTCCCATCCTTGGAGGTATTTTAAAAATGCAGAGACATGGTGCTTGGGGACATGGTTTAGCACCAGACTTGGTAGTGTTAGCTACTGGTTGAACTTGAATGTAAAGGACTTTTCCAACAGAAACAATTTCCTGATTAAGTCACACTTTGTACCAAGTGGTTGTCCTCTTCTCAAATGTTCATTGTGCTGACATAAGCTTCTCAGCAGTACTGTAGGGCACCATGCTTAGCTCTACAGATCAGTTGCTGTTGTCCTGCACTGCTGCCTGTTGTAGGCATTTAGATATAACCAGTGATTCTGAAAATCAGAGAAGCATGAACTATTTTCTTTTTTATTTCTTTATTTTTAAATGTTTCTCCTGAATGCCAATGTGATGTAGCCATTAGTGCTGGTGCTGGAACAATCTGAAAATTCTTAAGCCTTTTGTGAACATGCATTTTTATACCCTTAGAGTAGTGACTATGGATAAGGGCAGTGACAATCTGTATCCCAGATGGATTTCAGTGCCTTTGGTTTTGTGCTTAAAAACACTGATGATGTTTTTTATAGTATATTGTGTTTGAAATGGTCTACAGGAAGGGAAACACAGTTGAGACACTAGGCAACACTTCAGAATGTGTTTTTACAGGGAAGCAAGAAGTAAGAAATATATCCCAGAAGGAGCAAATCACAGATTGTACTTTTACCTCTGCAGAAATATGCAGACTTCAGCAGCTGAGGATGTAACTGAAGACTGATTTAGTGCCAAATAGATAGCACAAATTGAAAGAAAATAAAGGTGCATGTTTGCAGTCTTTGTTTGTAGAACTCAACTTCTTAAACTGATTAATTTTTTTTGGGGGGGTGGTGGCCTTGTGCCCAGAGTATTCTAATTTCTCTTGATGATGGAGAGGGATGGGAAGAAACAATTGCCAGCTGAAGCCACTAGCCTATTTATGGAACATACTTATCCATGTGCAAAGCATGCTAATGCTGTGTTCTTGTGTGCCGCTAGGAAACCAGATTGGTTTGGTACTGTGGAGCCCATGGGCTGTATGCTGGGACCAGTTTTAGTGTGAATTAAATTATTTAATTTTTAGGAGAACAATTTTCTGTATATTTGCAAATTTAAAGTGGTGCATTTTGTTGATAAAAATCATGTTGATTTTCTTGTAACCTCCTATGAATTAAATTCACAGAACACTGGCTGGAGTACTGGATGTATGTTTTTAATTAAATAAAATAAAAACAAAATAAAATAAAAACAACCCCCCCACAAAACAACAAGCAAAACCTGAAAAAAAAAAAAACCCAACACAACAAACAACAAAACCCAGACCCCCAAACCCCAACCCCAAGTAACCAGAACAAAGCAAACCCCCTTTTTGTACACCTGTTCTGGACACATGCTTTTCCAACTTATACCAATATAAATGATTTGTTATTTAATCCTATTGACTCATACAGGATTTCTGTATCTTGACTGGACTGGCATTGTGCTGAATTTTTGCTAAGATGAAGATGTGCCTCTCTGCTCCATGATGTTTAATACACTTTTCTTTGTGGTGGTGGATTTTGTTTGTTTTGGATTTTGTTTATTATTGGCAGCTGGAGGAATTATGCCCTCGGTGAAATACCAATTTGACACTACAGGGATTTTTTATCCATGAACATGAAAATTAAACCAAGCTAGTGCTTTAAAACATTTTATAAAGTATGTCCAAATTCTGAGAACATGGACTGATTTAATTTGCCTCTGGGTTTGATAACCATATGGTTACATACCTTTTTGCCTTTGTGCAGGTCGAGCTTTGTTCACAGTAAGTGATTTTAGTGGAATTGCTCAAGTTGAATGTTGCTTTAACTTTTGGGTTCCAAGCTAAGATGGGTATCTTGACAAGAATTACCAACCTCAGGGAAAATGTCTTGTTCAACTACAATCTGACTTACAGGAAAACTGTTCCAAATTTGCAGCTTAGCTATTCTGTTGTGCCCTGGCTGAGTGCAAACTGTAGCCTCAGCTGAGGTAAGATGAGGTCTGCTCTTTGTAAGTGCTTGAGCTAGTCACAGTAACACATAATTTTGCCTTCATACTATTCTTCACAAAGGGGATTATTTTAAAACCAGGTGTCAAACTGTGGGGCCAGATAATGTACCTCTGGGAGGGAGTGAAGCTAGTCAGAATTAGCCTACATAGGCTCACTGCCATTTGGGTATGGTTAAATATGAGTTAAATATAAGGTTGGTCTGTTTGGCATATAGTTCACATATAAACTGTACTTCCCATATCAGAGACATTTCTAGTTGACTTCCTTTAAGAGCATAGAATGCAGTGATGTTTGCTTCTTTTACAGCACTTCCACTTGAGTATTTATCCTTTGTGAGTACCAAGGAAGTAGGAGATACTTGGCCCTGGGAATCAGCCCACATCAGCCCATGGTCTTCTACTGTGAGCATGTGTTGTGAGATCCATTGGAAGAGACTACTAACGCCTTTGACACAAAATAACATGGGCAAGTCAAATGTATGCCACTCTGGAAGAAAAAGCATACAAATTATAAAAGGAATTAACAGCCACCATCTTATATGTGATTATATTCAACTAAGAACATGTAAAATCAGATGAGTTGCATCTAATTCTGTGGGTTCAGGTAAAGCCTATAACCTAAGAGGCAAGTAGTGTTAAGGGTTAGGGACTTGATTATTTCTTCAGAGAAGTTTTCCAGAGAACCTGAAGAGATATGTGCAGTCATCTTTCTTGCACATGTAGTGGAAATATAGGCTAGGGACAGCTTCAATACCTCTGAGAGAGAAATTTCCCAGAAGGGCTGGTATATAACAGTCCTACCTTTTCTACCCAGGCACTTGTAGCAAGGCTGGGCAAATTCCTGCTGAACTGGCTCAGGAATATATCTTGACTTGGGCAAATCCCTTGAGCTGTGATACAGCTGCTGCCAGCCCTGCCCCCCTCCAAGCCCTGCCCATTGGCATGCATGTTTGGTCCTATACAAGACTGCTTTTTGTGAAAGCTAAGGAGAGCAGCAACCAAGAAGGGAAGAGGTACATTTCACTTGTGGTATCTCTGGGCAAGTTGCTGGTGTTCACAATCTCTGGCTAAGGCTGTTCCTGAAAAGGGATGGAGCTTCAGGAATAGATCCTTCTACAATCAATGTGGGAAACTCTTCACACTTTTTAATTAGATCTGGCTTTGCAGCATGCTTGGGGGAAAAAAAAAAGGAATTTTTAAATACACTCTTGCTGTCACATATACACAGCTTATTGAGAACTGGGCAGAACTGACTATGAATCACATTAATGATGTTTTAACCATGGGAGTAACCTGTGTGCATCGTGTCTGTTGTCGTAGGTGAGAGGTGTTTCCCAGTGGGAGGGGAGAACTGAGAGCTCTTGGCTTTTACTGTCTTGAAACAATGTGAAGGTGTTTTTTCTCTTGGTCACACATCTCTGTAATATGCTAATGATGCTGCACCAGAGGCACTAGAAATATTCATATAAGATGAGAAATTGAGGTCCCTTCTTACAGTATACTTTCTAGGCAGTCATCCAGATCTCATCTTGGAAAAAACCACAATCCCATATAATGATATAGTGGAGGAAAGCATATGTGCCTTGTACAATACTGAGTGCATATTGTCTAAATCCATATGAGGATCAGAAAATCTGTCACTTATAAGTCAGAATTGAGCTTTTTATTTCCATATAGATCTTTCTGTTATGAAAGAAGACATAAATGGGTACAGCTCTTATTTGAAATACATTTAAGTAGTGATCATTATATAGAAATCTCTTAAATAATATGTCCATTTGTCATTATGCTTACAACAATAATCACCTAATCAACTGGATGTACAAATCCACAGCTCTATCAAGAGTTGCATTTGATGCCCAAGCTACTCTAATTGCTAACTGTATAATTTTGGAACTTGCATAAATTACTAAAGACACGTTGATTTAAACCAGCTCTTCTGCTGGACTTGAGAATAATAATACTCCTTTTCCAAAGTATCCAGAAAAATAAAGCAAACATTCATTATACAAACACAACATGTGCCTAGATTTTGCCTTTTCAGCAAAATCTAAATTTACTGTAGTGATGAAAGTATACATGCTGGTAAATCCGTCTGCTCAAACCAGACAAATTGCTACCCCTTTGTTGAATGTAAGTAGTGAAATCTATCAGCAAGAGAGTTTTGTAGGTGGGGGAAATAAATCCATGTAGGACAGTATAAAACACTGATGGAAAAACTGTTGCAGATTCTGGAGATACGTTGACAATACATCTGCTTTCCTCACTGCAGTTTATCTTGCATTTGAGCTATTGCCTTTAATGGTATATTTGCTGTAACAGTAGCTCCTAATTTTCTCTTGTGAGTGACGAATCATTTATCTCTAATCATCTATTTTTAATTGGGGCAAACCATTCTATTTTTCCTCAAATTTCCTTTGGGATTGCCATGGGGACTAAGTTAAATTGATTACAATTAGAACTTTGTGATTAATAATTGTCTATTCTTCCTGAGACTCCTCAGCTGATTTCTCAAATTACAAACATTAAATCTAAGGCATTTTTTAGCAATGGTCAGGCAAATGAGTAAATAAGGATTGTGTGATCCTAAACCTTTGTTTTTTTTCAATGAGATTTTTCACAGTCGTTATGGGTGGAGAACTCTGGGTTATCAGGTGTACAAACACAGTGAAAATTAAGCAGCAGTTGCTTTTATAATGCAGGAAGTCAGTCACCAAACTTTTACTTGTAAGAAAAATGCTTTTCTTTTATTTTAAAGAAAGATCATCAAAAGGATGGATCTTATTTGGACACAGATTCCAAGAGTCATTTGGAAGGCTTTTAAATTTTTGAAGGCTGGTTTAGAAAATGATGTGTGTTAGGTTAACTAGATGAAACTTGTGTAACTATGAATGTTTGCTCTCTCTAAACACTGAGGTAAAACACTGTGGCAAGAAAACCACTCAGAACTTTGTTCAACAAAACTCACAATCTGCTGCTTGGAGGAAGAGAAGGATATTTAGACCAGAAACATTCAATCTTTCTTCAGTTTGTCAGATCTAAATGTTTTGCAATAAGAAACCCTTCATGAAGAAATAAAAATTGACAGTGTGTCAAGGTCCATTTTGGTCACTCAAATTTACAGGACAATGTAGTCTGTGATGTAAGTTTTATTTCATGAGCTCAATAAAAAATACAATCAACAAACATGACAAACAGAGGCTCAATCTCCTTTTGCCCTGGCTCCTTTT